>JAWWQZ010000217.1:0-445571 GCA_033815515.1 Cryptocheilus praepositus | reverse complement strand
AATCGGTCGATATCGCGTTTTCGGCCTCAGAAGCGCCGAAATCGCGTTTTCTCGCTGAGCCCAGTGGACGGTGACTCGGTATGAAAACTGCACGGAGGAGCTGTTTTATCGTTTCTACCGTGCAGTTCGACATGTAAACTGCCCAGAAACCGAATCTGCTGACAGATCGAAAATCGGCCGATATCGCGTTTTCGGCCCTCAGAAGCGCCGAAATCGCGTTTTCTCGCTGAGCCCAGTGGACGGTGACTCGGTATGAAAACTGCACGGAGGAGCTGTTTTATCGTTTCTACCGTGCAGTTCGACATGTAAACTGCCCAGAAACCGAATCTGCTGACAGATCGAAAATCGGCCGATATCGCGTTTTCGGCCCTCAGAAGCGCCGAAATCGCGTTTTCTCGCTGAGCCCAGTGGACGGTGACTCGGTATGAAAACTGCACGGAGGAGCTGTTTTATCGTTTCTACCGTGCAGTTCGACATGTAAACTGCCCAGAAACCGAATCTGCTGACAGATCGAAAATCGGCCGATATCGCGTTTTCGGCCCTCAGGAGTGCCGAAATCATCGTTTCTACCGTGCAGTTCGACATGTAAACTGCCCAGAAACCGAATCTGCTGACAGATCGCAAATCGGCCGATATCGCGTTTTCGGCCCTCAGAAGCGCCGAAATCGCGTTTTCTCGCTGAGCCCAGTGGACGGTGACTCGGTATGAAAACTGCACGGGGAGCTGTTTTATCGTTTCTACCGTGCAGTTCGACATGTAAACTGCCCAGAAACCGAATCTGCTGACAGATCGCAAATCGGCCGATATCGCGTTTTCGGCCCTCAGAAGCGCCGAAATCGCGTTTTCTCGCTGAGCCCAGTGGACGGTGACTCGGTATGAAAAACTGCACGGAGGAGCTGTTTTATCGTTTCTACCGTGCAGTTCGACATGTAAACTGCCCAGAAACCGAATCTGCTGACAGATCGCAAATCGGCCGATATCGCGTTTTCGGCCCTCAGAAGCGCCGAAATCGCGTTTTCTCGCTGAGCCCAGTGGACGGTGACTCGGTATGAAAACTGCACGAGGAGCTGTTTTATCGTGATCGAAAATCGGCCGATATCGCGTTTTCGGCCCTCAGAAGCGCCGAAATCGCGTTTTCTCGCTGAGCCCAGTGGACGGTGACTCGGTATGAAAACTGCACGGAGGAGCTGTTTTATCGTTTCTACCGTGCAGTTCGACATGTAAACTGCCCAGAAACCGAATCTGCTGACAGATCGCAAATCGGCCGATATCGCGTTTTCGGCCCTCAGAAGCGCCGAAATCGCGTTTTCTCGCTGAGCCCAGTGGACGGTGACTCGGTATGAAAACTGCACGGAGGAGCTGTTTTATCGTTTCTACCGTGCAGTTCGACATGTAAACTGCCCAGAAACCGAATCTGCTGACAGATCGAAAATCGGCCGATATCGCGTTTTCGGCCCTCAGAAGCGCCGAAATCGCGTTTTCTCGCTGAGCCCAGTGGACGGTGACTCGGTATGAAAACTGCACGGAGGAGCTGTTTTATCGTTTCTACCGTGCAGTTCGACATGTAAACTGCCCAGAAACCGAATCTGCTGACAGATCGCAAATCGGCCGATATCGCGTTTTCGGCCCTCAGAAGCGCCGAAATCGCGTTTTCTCGCTGAGCCCAGTGGACGGTGACTCGGTATGAAAACTGCACGGAGGAGCTGTTTTATCGTTTCTACCGTGCAGTTCGACATGTAAACTGCCCAGAAACCGAATCTGCTGACAGATCGAAAATCGGCCGATATCGCGTTTTCGGCCCTCAGAAGCGCCGAAATCGCGTTTTCTCGCTGAGCCCAGTGGACGGTGACTCGGTATGAAAACTGCACGGAGGAGCTGTTTTATCGTTTCTACCGTGCAGTTCGACATGTAAACTGCCCAGAAACCGAATCTGCTGACAGATCGCAAATCGGCCGATATCGCGTTTTCGGCCCTCAGAAGCGCCGAAATCGCGTTTTCTCGCTGAGCCCAGTGGACGGTGACTCGGTATGAAAACTGCACGGAGGAGCTGTTTTATCGTTTCTACCGTGCAGTTCGACATGTAAACTGCCCAGAAACCGAATCTGCTGACAGATCGCAAATCGGCCGATATCGCGTTTTCGGCCCTCAGAAGCGCCGAAATCGCGTTTTCTCGCTGAGCCCAGTGGACGGTGACTCGGTATGAAAACTGCACGGAGGAGCTGTTTTATCGTTTCTACCGTGCAGTTCGACATGTAAACTGCCCAGAAACCGAATCTGCTGACAGATCGCAAATCGGCCGATATCGCGTTTTCGGCCCTCAGAAGCGCCGAAATCGCGTTTTCTCGCTGAGCCCAGTGGACGGTGACTCGGTATGAAAACTGCACGGAGGAGCTGTTTTATCGTTTCTACCGTGCAGTTCGACATGTAAACTGCCCAGAAACCGAATCTGCTGACAGATCGCAAATCGGCCGATATCGCGTTTTCGGCCCTCAGAAGCGCCGAAATCGCGTTTTCTCGCTGAGCCCAGTGGACGGTGACTCGGTATGAAAACTGCACGGAGGAGCTGTTTTATCGTTTCTACCGTGCAGTTCGACATGTAAACTGCCCAGAAACCGAATCTGCTGACAGATCGCAAATCGGCCGATATCGCGTTTTCGGCCCTCAGAAGCGCCGAAATCGCGTTTTCTCGCTGAGCCCAGTGGACGGTGACTCGGTATGAAAACTGCACGGAGGAGCTGTTTTATCGTTTCTACCGTGCAGTTCGACATGTAAACTGCCCAGAAACCGAATCTGCTGACAGATCGAAAATCGGCCGATATCGCGTTTTCGGCCCTCAGAAGCGCCGAAATCGCGTTTTCTCGCTGAGCCGAGTGGACGGTGACTCGGTATGAAAACTGCACGGAGGAGCTGTTTTATCGTTTCTACCGTGCAGTTCGACATGTAAACTGCCCAGAAACCGAATCTGCTGACAGATCGCAAATCGGCCGATATCGCGTTTTCGGCCCTCAGAAGCGCCGAAATCGCGTTTTCTCGCTGAGCCCAGTGGACGGTGACTCGGTATGAAAACTGCACGGAGGAGCTGTTTTATCGTTTCTACCGTGCAGTTCGACATGTAAACTGCCCAGAAACCGAATCTGCTGACAGATCGAAAATCGGCCGATATCGCGTTTTCGGCCCTCAGAAGCGCCGAAATCGCGTTTTCTCGCTGAGCCCAGTGGACGGTGACTCGGTATGAAAACTGCACGGAGGAGCTGTTTTATCGTTTCTACCGTGCAGTTCGACATGTAAACTGCCCAGAAACCGAATCTGCTGACAGATCGCAAATCGGCCGATATCGCGTTTTCGGCCCTCAGAAGCGCCGAAATCGCGTTTTCTCGCTGAGCCCAGTGGACGGTGACTCGGTATGAAAACTGCACGGAGGAGCTGTTTTATCGTTTCTACCGTGCAGTTCGACATGTAAACTGCCCAGAAACCGAATCTGCTGACAGATCGAAAATCGGCCGATATCGCGTTTTCGGCCCTCAGAAGCGCCGAAATCGCGTTTTCTCGCTGAGCCCAGTGGACGGTGACTCGGTATGAAAACTGCACGGAGGAGCTGTTTTATCGTTTCTACCGTGCAGTTCGACATGTAAACTGCCCAGAAACCGAATCTGCTGACAGATCGCAAATCGGCCGATATCGCGTTTTCGGCCCTCAGAAGCGCCGAAATCGCGTTTTCTCGCTGAGCCCAGTGGACGGTGACTCGGTATGAAAACTGCACGGAGGAGCTGTTTTATCGTTTCTACCGTGCAGTTCGACATGTAAACTGCCCAGAAACCGAATCTGCTGACAGATCGCAAATCGGCCGATATCGCGTTTTCGGCCCTCAGAAGCGCCGAAATCGCGTTTTCTCGCTGAGCCCAGTGGACGGTGACTCGGTATGAAAACTGCACGGAGGAGCTGTTTTATCGTTTCTACCGTGCAGTTCGACATGTAAACTGCCCAGAAACCGAATCTGCTGACAGATCGCAAATCGGCCGATATCGCGTTTTCGGCCCTCAGAAGCGCCGAAATCGCGTTTTCTCGCTGAGCCCAGTGGACGGTGACTCGGTATGAAAACTGCACGGAGGAGCTGTTTTATCGTTTCTACCGTGCAGTTCGACATGTAAACTGCCCAGAAACCGAATCTGCTGACAGATCGCAAATCGGCCGATATCGCGTTTTCGGCCCTCAGAAGCGCCGAAATCGCGTTTTCTCGCTGAGCCCAGTGGACGGTGACTCGGTATGAAAACTGCACGGAGGAGCTGTTTTATCGTTTCTACCGTGCAGTTCGACATGTAAACTGCCCAGAAACCGAATCTGCTGACAGATCGAAAATCGGCCGATATCGCGTTTTCGGCCCTCAGAAGCGCCGAAATCGCGTTTTCTCGCTGAGCCCAGTGGACGGTGACTCGGTATGAAAACTGCACGGAGGAGCTGTTTTATCGTTTCTACCGTGCAGTTCGACATGTAAACTGCCCAGAAACCGAATCTGCTGACAGATCGCAAATCGGCCGATATCGCGTTTTCGGCCCTCAGAAGCGCCGAAATCGCGTTTTCTCGCTGAGCCCAGTGGACGGTGACTCGGTATGAAAACTGCACGGAGGAGCTGTTTTATCGTTTCTACCGTGCAGTTCGACATGTAAACTGCCCAGAAACCGAATCTGCTGACAGATCGAAAATCGGCCGATATCGCGTTTTCGGCCCTCAGAAGCGCCGAAATCGCGTTTTCTCGCTGAGCCCAGTGGACGGTGACTCGGTATGAAAACTGCACGGAGGAGCTGTTTTATCGTTTCTACCGTGCAGTTCGACATGTAAACTGCCCAGAAACCGAATCTGCTGACAGATCGCAAATCGGCCGATATCGCGTTTTCGGCCCTCAGAAGCGCCGAAATCGCGTTTTCTCGCTGAGCCCAGTGGACGGTGACTCGGTATGAAAACTGCACGGAGGAGCTGTTTTATCGTTTCTACCGTGCAGTTCGACATGTAAACTGCCCAGAAACCGAATCTGCTGACAGATCGAAAATCGGCCGATATCGCGTTTTCGGCCCTCAGAAGCGCCGAAATCGCGTTTTCTCGCTGAGCCCAGTGGACGGTGACTCGGTATGAAAACTGCACGGAGGAGCTGTTTTATCGTTTCTACCGTGCAGTTCGACATGTAAACTGCCCAGAAACCGAATCTGCTGACAGATCGCAAATCGGCCGATATCGCGTTTTCGGCCCTCAGAAGCGCCGAAATCGCGTTTTCTCGCTGAGCCCAGTGGACGGTGACTCGGTATGAAAACTGCACGGAGGAGCTGTTTTATCGTTTCTACCGTGCAGTTCGACATGTAAACTGCCCAGAAACCGAATCTGCTGACAGATCGCAAATCGGCCGATATCGCGTTTTCGGCCCTCAGAAGCGCCGAAATCGCGTTTTCTCGCTGAGCCCAGTGGACGGTGACTCGGTATGAAAACTGCACGGAGGAGCTGTTTTATCGTTTCTACCGTGCAGTTCGACATGTAAACTGCCCAGAAACCGAATCTGCTGACAGATCGCAAATCGGCCGATATCGCGTTTTCGGCCCTCAGAAGCGCCGAAATCGCGTTTTCTCGCTGAGCCCAGTGGACGGTGACTCGGTATGAAAACTGCACGGAGGAGCTGTTTTATCGTTTCTACCGTGCAGTTCGACATGTAAACTGCCCAGAAACCGAATCTGCTGACAGATCGCAAATCGGCCGATATCGCGTTTTCGGCCCTCAGAAGCGCCGAAATCGCGTTTTCTCGCTGAGCCCAGTGGACGGTGACTCGGTATGAAAACTGCACGGAGGAGCTGTTTTATCGTTTCTACCGTGCAGTTCGACATGTAAACTGCCCAGAAACCGAATCTGCTGACAGATCGCAAATCGGCCGATATCGCGTTTTCGGCCCTCAGAAGCGCCGAAATCGCGTTTTCTCGCTGAGCCCAGTGGACGGTGACTCGGTATGAAAACTGCACGGAGGAGCTGTTTTATCGTTTCTACCGTGCAGTTCGACATGTAAACTGCCCAGAAACCGAATCTGCTGACAGATCGCAAATCGGCCGATATCGCGTTTTCGGCCCTCAGAAGCGCCGAAATCGCGTTTTCTCGCTGAGCCCAGTGGACGGTGACTCGGTATGAAAACTGCACGGAGGAGCTGTTTTATCGTTTCTACCGTGCAGTTCGACATGTAAACTGCCCAGAAACCGAATCTGCTGACAGATCGAAAATCGGCCGATATCGCGTTTTCGGCCCTCAGAAGCGCCGAAATCGCGTTTTCTCGCTGAGCCCAGTGGACGGTGACTCGGTATGAAAACTGCACGGAGGAGCTGTTTTATCGTTTCTACCGTGCAGTTCGACATGTAAACTGCCCAGAAACCGAATCTGCTGACAGATCGCAAATCGGCCGATATCGCGTTTTCGGCCCTCAGAAGCGCCGAAATCGCGTTTTCTCGCTGAGCCCAGTGGACGGTGACTCGGTATGAAAACTGCACGGAGGAGCTGTTTTATCGTTTCTACCGTGCAGTTCGACATGTAAACTGCCCAGAAACCGAATCTGCTGACAGATCGCAAATCGGCCGATATCGCGTTTTCGGCCCTCAGAAGCGCCGAAATCGCGTTTTCTCGCTGAGCCCAGTGGACGGTGACTCGGTATGAAAACTGCACGGAGGAGCTGTTTTATCGTTTCTACCGTGCAGTTCGACATGTAAACTGCCCAGAAACCGAATCTGCTGACAGATCGCAAATCGGCCGATATCGCGTTTTCGGCCCTCAGAAGCGCCGAAATCGCGTTTTCTCGCTGAGCCCAGTGGACGGTGACTCGGTATGAAAACTGCACGGAGGAGCTGTTTTATCGTTTCTACCGTGCAGTTCGACATGTAAACTGCCCAGAAACCGAATCTGCTGACAGATCGCAAATCGGCCGATATCGCGTTTTCGGCCCTCAGAAGCGCCGAAATCGCGTTTTCTCGCTGAGCCCAGTGGACGGTGACTCGGTATGAAAACTGCACGGAGGAGCTGTTTTATCGTTTCTACCGTGCAGTTCGACATGTAAACTGCCCAGAAACCGAATCTGCTGACAGATCGCAAATCGGCCGATATCGCGTTTTCGGCCCTCAGAAGCGCCGAAATCGCGTTTTCTCGCTGAGCCCAGTGGACGGTGACTCGGTATGAAAACTGCACGGAGGAGCTGTTTTATCGTTTCTACCGTGCAGTTCGACATGTAAACTGCCCAGAAACCGAATCTGCTGACAGATCGCAAATCGGCCGATATCGCGTTTTCGGCCCTCAGAAGCGCCGAAATCGCGTTTTCTCGCTGAGCCCAGTGGACGGTGACTCGGTATGAAAACTGCACGGAGGAGCTGTTTTATCGTTTCTACCGTGCAGTTCGACATGTAAACTGCCCAGAAACCGAATCTGCTGACAGATCGCAAATCGGCCGATATCGCGTTTTCGGCCCTCAGAAGCGCCGAAATCGCGTTTTCTCGCTGAGCCCAGTGGACGGTGACTCGGTATGAAAACTGCACGGAGGAGCTGTTTTATCGTTTCTACCGTGCAGTTCGACATGTAAACTGCCCAGAAACCGAATCTGCTGACAGATCGCAAATCGGCCGATATCGCGTTTTCGGCCCTCAGAAGCGCCGAAATCGCGTTTTCTCGCTGAGCCCAGTGGACGGTGACTCGGTATGAAAACTGCACGGAGGAGCTGTTTTATCGTTTCTACCGTGCAGTTCGACATGTAAACTGCCCAGAAACCGAATCTGCTGACAGATCGCAAATCGGCCGATATCGCGTTTTCGGCCCTCAGAAGCGCCGAAATCGCGTTTTCTCGCTGAGCCCAGTGGACGGTGACTCGGTATGAAAACTGCACGGAGGAGCTGTTTTATCGTTTCTACCGTGCAGTTCGACATGTAAACTGCCCAGAAACCGAATCTGCTGACAGATCGAAAATCGGCCGATATCGCGTTTTCGGCCCTCAGAAGCGCCGAAATCGCGTTTTCTCGCTGAGCCCAGTGGACGGTGACTCGGTATGAAAACTGCACGGAGGAGCTGTTTTATCGTTTCTACCGTGCAGTTCGACATGTAAACTGCCCAGAAACCGAATCTGCTGACAGATCGCAAATCGGCCGATATCGCGTTTTCGGCCCTCAGAAGCGCCGAAATCGCGTTTTCTCGCTGAGCCCAGTGGACGGTGACTCGGTATGAAAACTGCACGGAGGAGCTGTTTTATCGTTTCTACCGTGCAGTTCGACATGTAAACTGCCCAGAAACCGAATCTGCTGACAGATCGCAAATCGGCCGATATCGCGTTTTCGGCCCTCAGAAGCGCCGAAATCGCGTTTTCTCGCTGAGCCCAGTGGACGGTGACTCGGTATGAAAACTGCACGGAGGAGCTGTTTTATCGTTTCTACCGTGCAGTTCGACATGTAAACTGCCCAGAAACCGAATCTGCTGACAGATCGCAAATCGGCCGATATCGCGTTTTCGGCCCTCAGAAGCGCCGAAATCGCGTTTTCTCGCTGAGCCCAGTGGACGGTGACTCGGTATGAAAACTGCACGGAGGAGCTGTTTTATCGTTTCTACCGTGCAGTTCGACATGTAAACTGCCCAGAAACCGAATCTGCTGACAGATCGCAAATCGGCCGATATCGCGTTTTCGGCCCTCAGAAGCGCCGAAATCGCGTTTTCTCGCTGAGCCCAGTGGACGGTGACTCGGTATGAAAACTGCACGGAGGAGCTGTTTTATCGTTTCTACCGTGCAGTTCGACATGTAAACTGCCCAGAAACCGAATCTGCTGACAGATCGCAAATCGGCCGATATCGCGTTTTCGGCCCTCAGAAGCGCCGAAATCGCGTTTTCTCGCTGAGCCCAGTGGACGGTGACTCGGTATGAAAACTGCACGGAGGAGCTGTTTTATCGTTTCTACCGTGCAGTTCGACATGTAAACTGCCCAGAAACCGAATCTGCTGACAGATCGCAAATCGGCCGATATCGCGTTTTCGGCCCTCAGAAGCGCCGAAATCGCGTTTTCTCGCTGAGCCCAGTGGACGGTGACTCGGTATGAAAACTGCACGGAGGAGCTGTTTTATCGTTTCTACCGTGCAGTTCGACATGTAAACTGCCCAGAAACCGAATCTGCTGACAGATCGCAAATCGGCCGATATCGCGTTTTCGGCCCTCAGAAGCGCCGAAATCGCGTTTTCTCGCTGAGCCCAGTGGACGGTGACTCGGTATGAAAACTGCACGGAGGAGCTGTTTTATCGTTTCTACCGTGCAGTTCGACATGTAAACTGCCCAGAAACCGAATCTGCTGACAGATCGCAAATCGGCCGATATCGCGTTTTCGGCCCTCAGAAGCGCCGAAATCGCGTTTTCTCGCTGAGCCCAGTGGACGGTGACTCGGTATGAAAACTGCACGGAGGAGCTGTTTTATCGTTTCTACCGTGCAGTTCGACATGTAAACTGCCCAGAAACCGAATCTGCTGACAGATCGCAAATCGGCCGATATCGCGTTTTCGGCCCTCAGAAGCGCCGAAATCGCGTTTTCTCGCTGAGCCCAGTGGACGGTGACTCGGTATGAAAACTGCACGGAGGAGCTGTTTTATCGTTTCTACCGTGCAGTTCGACATGTAAACTGCCCAGAAACCGAATCTGCTGACAGATCGCAAATCGGCCGATATCGCGTTTTCGGCCCTCAGAAGCGCCGAAATCGCGTTTTCTCGCTGAGCCCAGTGGACGGTGACTCGGTATGAAAACTGCACGGAGGAGCTGTTTTATCGTTTCTACCGTGCAGTTCGACATGTAAACTGCCCAGAAACCGAATCTGCTGACAGATCGCAAATCGGCCGATATCGCGTTTTCGGCCCTCAGAAGCGCCGAAATCGCGTTTTCTCGCTGAGCCCAGTGGACGGTGACTCGGTATGAAAACTGCACGGAGGAGCTGTTTTATCGTTTCTACCGTGCAGTTCGACATGTAAACTGCCCAGAAACCGAATCTGCTGACAGATCGCAAATCGGCCGATATCGCGTTTTCGGCCCTCAGAAGCGCCGAAATCGCGTTTTCTCGCTGAGCCCAGTGGACGGTGACTCGGTATGAAAACTGCACGGAGGAGCTGTTTTATCGTTTCTACCGTGCAGTTCGACATGTAAACTGCCCAGAAACCGAATCTGCTGACAGATCGAAAATCGGCCGATATCGCGTTTTCGGCCCTCAGAAGCGCCGAAATCGCGTTTTCTCGCTGAGCCCAGTGGACGGTGACTCGGTATGAAAACTGCACGGAGGAGCTGTTTTATCGTTTCTACCGTGCAGTTCGACATGTAAACTGCCCAGAAACCGAATCTGCTGACAGATCGCAAATCGGCCGATATCGCGTTTTCGGCCCTCAGAAGCGCCGAAATCGCGTTTTCTCGCTGAGCCCAGTGGACGGTGACTCGGTATGAAAACTGCACGGAGGAGCTGTTTTATCGTTTCTACCGTGCAGTTCGACATGTAAACTGCCCAGAAACCGAATCTGCTGACAGATCGCAAATCGGCCGATATCGCGTTTTCGGCCCTCAGAAGCGCCGAAATCGCGTTTTCTCGCTGAGCCCAGTGGACGGTGACTCGGTATGAAAACTGCACGGAGGAGCTGTTTTATCGTTTCTACCGTGCAGTTCGACATGTAAACTGCCCAGAAACCGAATCTGCTGACAGATCGAAAATCGGCCGATATCGCGTTTTCGGCCCTCAGAAGCGCCGAAATCGCGTTTTCTCGCTGAGCCGAGTGGACGGTGACTCGGTATGAAAACTGCACGGAGGAGCTGTTTTATCGTTTCTACCGTGCAGTTCGACATGTAAACTGCCCAGAAACCGAATCTGCTGACAGATCGCAAATCGGCCGATATCGCGTTTTCGGCCCTCAGAAGCGCCGAAATCGCGTTTTCTCGCTGAGCCCAGTGGACGGTGACTCGGTATGAAAACTGCACGGAGGAGCTGTTTTATCGTTTCTACCGTGCAGTTCGACATGTAAACTGCCCAGAAACCGAATCTGCTGACAGATCGCAAATCGGCCGATATCGCGTTTTCGGCCCTCAGAAGCGCCGAAATCGCGTTTTCTCGCTGAGCCCAGTGGACGGTGACTCGGTATGAAAACTGCACGGAGGAGCTGTTTTATCGTTTCTACCGTGCAGTTCGACATGTAAACTGCCCAGAAACCGAATCTGCTGACAGATCGCAAATCGGCCGATATCGCGTTTTCGGCCCTCAGAAGCGCCGAAATCGCGTTTTCTCGCTGAGCCCAGTGGACGGTGACTCGGTATGAAAACTGCACGGAGGAGCTGTTTTATCGTTTCTACCGTGCAGTTCGACATGTAAACTGCCCAGAAACCGAATCTGCTGACAGATCGCAAATCGGCCGATATCGCGTTTTCGGCCCTCAGAAGCGCCGAAATCGCGTTTTCTCGCTGAGCCCAGTGGACGGTGACTCGGTATGAAAACTGCACGGAGGAGCTGTTTTATCGTTTCTACCGTGCAGTTCGACATGTAAACTGCCCAGAAACCGAATCTGCTGACAGATCGCAAATCGGCCGATATCGCGTTTTCGGCCCTCAGAAGCGCCGAAATCGCGTTTTCTCGCTGAGCCCAGTGGACGGTGACTCGGTATGAAAACTGCACGGAGGAGCTGTTTTATCGTTTCTACCGTGCAGTTCGACATGTAAACTGCCCAGAAACCGAATCTGCTGACAGATCGCAAATCGGCCGATATCGCGTTTTCGGCCCTCAGAAGCGCCGAAATCGCGTTTTCTCGCTGAGCCCAGTGGACGGTGACTCGGTATGAAAACTGCACGGAGGAGCTGTTTTATCGTTTCTACCGTGCAGTTCGACATGTAAACTGCCCAGAAACCGAATCTGCTGACAGATCGAAAATCGGCCGATATCGCGTTTTCGGCCCTCAGAAGCGCCGAAATCGCGTTTTCTCGCTGAGCCCAGTGGACGGTGACTCGGTATGAAAACTGCACGGAGGAGCTGTTTTATCGTTTCTACCGTGCAGTTCGACATGTAAACTGCCCAGAAACCGAATCTGCTGACAGATCGCAAATCGGCCGATATCGCGTTTTCGGCCCTCAGAAGCGCCGAAATCGCGTTTTCTCGCTGAGCCCAGTGGACGGTGACTCGGTATGAAAACTGCACGGAGGAGCTGTTTTATCGTTTCTACCGTGCAGTTCGACATGTAAACTGCCCAGAAACCGAATCTGCTGACAGATCGAAAATCGGCCGATATCGCGTTTTCGGCCCTCAGAAGCGCCGAAATCGCGTTTTCTCGCTGAGCCCAGTGGACGGTGACTCGGTATGAAAACTGCACGGAGGAGCTGTTTTATCGTTTCTACCGTGCAGTTCGACATGTAAACTGCCCAGAAACCGAATCTGCTGACAGATCGCAAATCGGCCGATATCGCGTTTTCGGCCCTCAGAAGCGCCGAAATCGCGTTTTCTCGCTGAGCCCAGTGGACGGTGACTCGGTATGAAAACTGCACGGAGGAGCTGTTTTATCGTTTCTACCGTGCAGTTCGACATGTAAACTGCCCAGAAACCGAATCTGCTGACAGATCGCAAATCGGCCGATATCGCGTTTTCGGCCCTCAGAAGCGCCGAAATCGCGTTTTCTCGCTGAGCCCAGTGGACGGTGACTCGGTATGAAAACTGCACGGAGGAGCTGTTTTATCGTTTCTACCGTGCAGTTCGACATGTAAACTGCCCAGAAACCGAATCTGCTGACAGATCGAAAATCGGCCGATATCGCGTTTTCGGCCCTCAGAAGCGCCGAAATCGCGTTTTCTCGCTGAGCCCAGTGGACGGTGACTCGGTATGAAAACTGCACGGAGGAGCTGTTTTATCGTTTCTACCGTGCAGTTCGACATGTAAACTGCCCAGAAACCGAATCTGCTGACAGATCGCAAATCGGCCGATATCGCGTTTTCGGCCCTCAGAAGCGCCGAAATCGCGTTTTCTCGCTGAGCCCAGTGGACGGTGACTCGGTATGAAAACTGCACGGAGGAGCTGTTTTATCGTTTCTACCGTGCAGTTCGACATGTAAACTGCCCAGAAACCGAATCTGCTGACAGATCGAAAATCGGCCGATATCGCGTTTTCGGCCCTCAGAAGCGCCGAAATCGCGTTTTCTCGCTGAGCCCAGTGGACGGTGACTCGGTATGAAAACTGCACGGAGGAGCTGTTTTATCGTTTCTACCGTGCAGTTCGACATGTAAACTGCCCAGAAACCGAATCTGCTGACAGATCGCAAATCGGCCGATATCGCGTTTTCGGCCCTCAGAAGCGCCGAAATCGCGTTTTCTCGCTGAGCCCAGTGGACGGTGACTCGGTATGAAAACTGCACGGAGGAGCTGTTTTATCGTTTCTACCGTGCAGTTCGACATGTAAACTGCCCAGAAACCGAATCTGCTGACAGATCGCAAATCGGCCGATATCGCGTTTTCGGCCCTCAGAAGCGCCGAAATCGCGTTTTCTCGCTGAGCCCAGTGGACGGTGACTCGGTATGAAAACTGCACGGAGGAGCTGTTTTATCGTTTCTACCGTGCAGTTCGACATGTAAACTGCCCAGAAACCGAATCTGCTGACAGATCGCAAATCGGCCGATATCGCGTTTTCGGCCCTCAGAAGCGCCGAAATCGCGTTTTCTCGCTGAGCCCAGTGGACGGTGACTCGGTATGAAAACTGCACGGAGGAGCTGTTTTATCGTTTCTACCGTGCAGTTCGACATGTAAACTGCCCAGAAACCGAATCTGCTGACAGATCGCAAATCGGCCGATATCGCGTTTTCGGCCCTCAGAAGCGCCGAAATCGCGTTTTCTCGCTGAGCCCAGTGGACGGTGACTCGGTATGAAAACTGCACGGAGGAGCTGTTTTATCGTTTCTACCGTGCAGTTCGACATGTAAACTGCCCAGAAACCGAATCTGCTGACAGATCGAAAATCGGCCGATATCGCGTTTTCGGCCCTCAGAAGCGCCGAAATCGCGTTTTCTCGCTGAGCCCAGTGGACGGTGACTCGGTATGAAAACTGCACGGAGGAGCTGTTTTATCGTTTCTACCGTGCAGTTCGACATGTAAACTGCCCAGAAACCGAATCTGCTGACAGATCGCAAATCGGCCGATATCGCGTTTTCGGCCCTCAGAAGCGCCGAAATCGCGTTTTCTCGCTGAGCCCAGTGGACGGTGACTCGGTATGAAAACTGCACGGAGGAGCTGTTTTATCGTTTCTACCGTGCAGTTCGACATGTAAACTGCCCAGAAACCGAATCTGCTGACAGATCGAAAATCGGCCGATATCGCGTTTTCGGCCCTCAGAAGCGCCGAAATCGCGTTTTCTCGCTGAGCCCAGTGGACGGTGACTCGGTATGAAAACTGCACGGAGGAGCTGTTTTATCGTTTCTACCGTGCAGTTCGACATGTAAACTGCCCAGAAACCGAATCTGCTGACAGATCGCAAATCGGCCGATATCGCGTTTTCGGCCCTCAGAAGCGCCGAAATCGCGTTTTCTCGCTGAGCCCAGTGGACGGTGACTCGGTATGAAAACTGCACGGAGGAGCTGTTTTATCGTTTAAACCGTGCAGTTCGACATGTAAACTGCCCAGAAACCGAATCTGCTGACAGATCGAAAATCGGCCGATATCGCGTTTTCGGCCCTCAGAAGCGCCGAAATCGCGTTTTCTCGCTGAGCCCAGTGGACGGTGACTCGGTATGAAAACTGCACGGAGGAGCTGTTTTATCGTTTCTACCGTGCAGTTCGACATGTAAACTGCCCAGAAACCGAATCTGCTGACAGATCGCAAATCGGCCGATATCGCGTTTTCGGCCCTCAGAAGCGCCGAAATCGCGTTTTCTCGCTGAGCCCAGTGGACGGTGACTCGGTATGAAAACTGCACGGAGGAGCTGTTTTATCGTTTCTACCGTGCAGTTCGACATGTAAACTGCCCAGAAACCGAATCTGCTGACAGATCGCAAATCGGCCGATATCGCGTTTTCGGCCCTCAGAAGCGCCGAAATCGCGTTTTCTCGCTGAGCCCAGTGGACGGTGACTCGGTATGAAAACTGCACGGAGGAGCTGTTTTATCGTTTCTACCGTGCAGTTCGACATGTAAACTGCCCAGAAACCGAATCTGCTGACAGATCGCAAATCGGCCGATATCGCGTTTTCGGCCCTCAGAAGCGCCGAAATCGCGTTTTCTCGCTGAGCCCAGTGGACGGTGACTCGGTATGAAAACTGCACGGAGGAGCTGTTTTATCGTTTCTACCGTGCAGTTCGACATGTAAACTGCCCAGAAACCGAATCTGCTGACAGATCGCAAATCGGCCGATATCGCGTTTTCGGCCCTCAGAAGCGCCGAAATCGCGTTTTCTCGCTGAGCCCAGTGGACGGTGACTCGGTATGAAAACTGCACGGAGGAGCTGTTTTATCGTTTCTACCGTGCAGTTCGACATGTAAACTGCCCAGAAACCGAATCTGCTGACAGATCGAAAATCGGCCGATATCGCGTTTTCGGCCCTCAGAAGCGCCGAAATCGCGTTTTCTCGCTGAGCCCAGTGGACGGTGACTCGGTATGAAAACTGCACGGAGGAGCTGTTTTATCGTTTCTACCGTGCAGTTCGACATGTAAACTGCCCAGAAACCGAATCTGCTGACAGATCGCAAATCGGCCGATATCGCGTTTTCGGCCCTCAGAAGCGCCGAAATCGCGTTTTCTCGCTGAGCCCAGTGGACGGTGACTCGGTATGAAAACTGCACGGAGGAGCTGTTTTATCGTTTCTACCGTGCAGTTCGACATGTAAACTGCCCAGAAACCGAATCTGCTGACAGATCGCAAATCGGCCGATATCGCGTTTTCGGCCCTCAGAAGCGCCGAAATCGCGTTTTCTCGCTGAGCACCCAGTGGACGGTGACTCGGTATGAAAACTGCACGGAGGAGCTGTTTTATCGTTTCTACCGTGCAGTTCGACATGTAAACTGCCCAGAAACCGAATCTGCTGACAGATCGCAAATCGGCCGATATCGCGTTTTCGGCCCTCAGAAGCGCCGAAATCGCGTTTTCTCGCTGAGCCCAGTGGACGGTGACTCGGTATGAAAACTGCACGGAGGAGCTGTTTTATCGTTTCTACCGTGCAGTTCGACATGTAAACTGCCCAGAAACCGAATCTGCTGACAGATCGCAAATCGGCCGATATCGCGTTTTCGGCCCTCAGAAGCGCCGAAATCGCGTTTTCTCGCTGAGCCCAGTGGACGGTGACTCGGTATGAAAACTGCACGGAGGAGCTGTTTTATCGTTTCTACCGTGCAGTTCGACATGTAAACTGCCCAGAAACCGAATCTGCTGACAGATCGAAAATCGGCCGATATCGCGTTTTCGGCCCTCAGAAGCGCCGAAATCGCGTTTTCTCGCTGAGCCCAGTGGACGGTGACTCGGTATGAAAACTGCACGGAGGAGCTGTTTTATCGTTTCTACCGTGCAGTTCGACATGTAAACTGCCCAGAAACCGAATCTGCTGACAGATCGCAAATCGGCCGATATCGCGTTTTCGGCCCTCAGAAGCGCCGAAATCGCGTTTTCTCGCTGAGCCCAGTGGACGGTGACTCGGTATGAAAACTGCACGGAGGAGCTGTTTTATCGTTTCTACCGTGCAGTTCGACATGTAAACTGCCCAGAAACCGAATCTGCTGACAGATCGCAAATCGGCCGATATCGCGTTTTCGGCCCTCAGAAGCGCCGAAATCGCGTTTTCTCGCTGAGCCCAGTGGACGGTGACTCGGTATGAAAACTGCACGGAGGAGCTGTTTTATCGTTTCTACCGTGCAGTTCGACATGTAAACTGCCCAGAAACCGAATCTGCTGACAGATCGAAAATCGGCCGATATCGCGTTTTCGGCCCTCAGAAGCGCCGAAATCGCGTTTTCTCGCTGAGCCCAGTGGACGGTGACTCGGTATGAAAACTGCACGGAGGAGCTGTTTTATCGTTTCTACCGTGCAGTTCGACATGTAAACTGCCCAGAAACCGAATCTGCTGACAGATCGCAAATCGGCCGATATCGCGTTTTCGGCCCTCAGAAGCGCCGAAATCGCGTTTTCTCGCTGAGCCCAGTGGACGGTGACTCGGTATGAAAACTGCACGGAGGAGCTGTTTTATCGTTTCTACCGTGCAGTTCGACATGTAAACTGCCCAGAAACCGAATCTGCTGACAGATCGAAAATCGGCCGATATCGCGTTTTCGGCCCTCAGAAGCGCCGAAATCGCGTTTTCTCGCTGAGCCCAGTGGACGGTGACTCGGTATGAAAACTGCACGGAGGAGCTGTTTTATCGTTTCTACCGTGCAGTTCGACATGTAAACTGCCCAGAAACCGAATCTGCTGACAGATCGCAAATCGGCCGATATCGCGTTTTCGGCCCTCAGAAGCGCCGAAATCGCGTTTTCTCGCTGAGCCCAGTGGACGGTGACTCGGTATGAAAACTGCACGGAGGAGCTGTTTTATCGTTTCTACCGTGCAGTTCGACATGTAAACTGCCCAGAAACCGAATCTGCTGACAGATCGCAAATCGGCCGATATCGCGTTTTCGGCCCTCAGAAGCGCCGAAATCGCGTTTTCTCGCTGAGCCCAGTGGACGGTGACTCGGTATGAAAACTGCACGGAGGAGCTGTTTTATCGTTTCTACCGTGCAGTTCGACATGTAAACTGCCCAGAAACCGAATCTGCTGACAGATCGCAAATCGGCCGATATCGCGTTTTCGGCCCTCAGAAGCGCCGAAATCGCGTTTTCTCGCTGAGCCCAGTGGACGGTGACTCGGTATGAAAACTGCACGGAGGAGCTGTTTTATCGTTTCTACCGTGCAGTTCGACATGTAAACTGCCCAGAAACCGAATCTGCTGACAGATCGAAAATCGGCCGATATCGCGTTTTCGGCCCTCAGAAGCGCCGAAATCGCGTTTTCTCGCTGAGCCCAGTGGACGGTGACTCGGTATGAAAACTGCACGGAGGAGCTGTTTTATCGTTTCTACCGTGCAGTTCGACATGTAAACTGCCCAGAAACCGAATCTGCTGACAGATCGCAAATCGGCCGATATCGCGTTTTCGGCCCTCAGAAGCGCCGAAATCGCGTTTTCTCGCTGAGCCCAGTGGACGGTGACTCGGTATGAAAACTGCACGGAGGAGCTGTTTTATCGTTTCTACCGTGCAGTTCGACATGTAAACTGCCCAGAAACCGAATCTGCTGACAGATCGCAAATCGGCCGATATCGCGTTTTCGGCCCTCAGAAGCGCCGAAATCGCGTTTTCTCGCTGAGCCCAGTGGACGGTGACTCGGTATGAAAACTGCACGGAGGAGCTGTTTTATCGTTTCTACCGTGCAGTTCGACATGTAAACTGCCCAGAAACCGAATCTGCTGACAGAAAAATCGGCCGATATCGCGTTTTCGGCCCTCAGAAGCGCCGAAATCGCGTTTTCTCGCTGAGCCCAGTGGACGGTGACTCGGTATGAAAACTGCACGGAGGAGCTGTTTTATCGTTTCTACCGTGCAGTTCGACATGTAAACTGCCCAGAAACCGAATCTGCTGACAGATCGCAAATCGGCCGATCGCGTTTTCGGCCCTCAGAAGCGCCGAAATCGCGTTTTCTCGCTGAGCCCAGTGGACGGTGACTCGGTATGAAAACTGCACGGAGGAGCTGTTTTATCGTTTCTACCGTGCAGTTCGACATGTAAACTGCCCAGAAACCGAATCTGCTGACAGATCGCAAATCGGCCGATATCGCGTTTTCGGCCCTCAGAAGCGCCGAAATCGCGTTTTCTCGCTGAGCCCAGTGGACGGTGACTCGGTATGAAAACTGCACGGAGGAGCTGTTTTATCGTTTCTACCGTGCAGTTCGACATGTAAACTGCCCAGAAACCGAATCTGCTGACAGATCGCAAATCGGCCGATATCGCGTTTTCGGCCCTCAGAAGCGCCGAAATCGCGTTTTCTCGCTGAGCCCAGTGGACGGTGACTCGGTATGAAAACTGCACGGAGGAGCTGTTTTATCGTTTCTACCGTGCAGTTCGACATGTAAACTGCCCAGAAACCGAATCTGCTGACAGATCGCAAATCGGCCGATATCGCGTTTTCGGCCCTCAGAAGCGCCGAAATCGCGTTTTCTCGCTGAGCCCAGTGGACGGTGACTCGGTATGAAAACTGCACGGAGGAGCTGTTTTATCGTTTCTACCGTGCAGTTCGACATGTAAACTGCCCAGAAACCGAATCTGCTGACAGATCGAAAATCGGCCGATATCGCGTTTTCGGCCCTCAGAAGCGCCGAAATCGCGTTTTCTCGCTGAGCCCAGTGGACGGTGACTCGGTATGAAAACTGCACGGAGGAGCTGTTTTATCGTTTCTACCGTGCAGTTCGACATGTAAACTGCCCAGAAACCGAATCTGCTGACAGATCGCAAATCGGCCGATATCGCGTTTTCGGCCCTCAGAAGCGCCGAAATCGCGTTTTCTCGCTGAGCCCAGTGGACGGTGACTCGGTATGAAAACTGCACGGAGGAGCTGTTTTATCGTTTCTACCGTGCAGTTCGACATGTAAACTGCCCAGAAACCGAATCTGCTGACAGATCGCAAATCGGCCGATATCGCGTTTTCGGCCCTCAGAAGCGCCGAAATCGCGTTTTCTCGCTGAGCCCAGTGGACGGTGACTCGGTATGAAAACTGCACGGAGGAGCTGTTTTATCGTTTCTACCGTGCAGTTCGACATGTAAACTGCCCAGAAACCGAATCTGCTGACAGATCGAAAATCGGCCGATATCGCGTTTTCGGCCCTCAGAAGCGCCGAAATCGCGTTTTCTCGCTGAGCCCAGTGGACGGTGACTCGGTATGAAAACTGCACGGAGGAGCTGTTTTATCGTTTCTACCGTGCAGTTCGACATGTAAACTGCCCAGAAACCGAATCTGCTGACAGATCGCAAATCGGCCGATATCGCGTTTTCGGCCCTCAGAAGCGCCGAAATCGCGTTTTCTCGCTGAGCCCAGTGGACGGTGACTCGGTATGAAAACTGCACGGAGGAGCTGTTTTATCGTTTCTACCGTGCAGTTCGACATGTAAACTGCCCAGAAACCGAATCTGCTGACAGATCGAAAATCGGCCGATATCGCGTTTTCGGCCCTCAGAAGCGCCGAAATCGCGTTTTCTCGCTGAGCCCAGTGGACGGTGACTCGGTATGAAAACTGCACGGAGGAGCTGTTTTATCGTTTCTACCGTGCAGTTCGACATGTAAACTGCCCAGAAACCGAATCTGCTGACAGATCGCAAATCGGCCGATATCGCGTTTTCGGCCCTCAGAAGCGCCGAAATCGCGTTTTCTCGCTGAGCCCAGTGGACGGTGACTCGGTATGAAAACTGCACGGAGGAGCTGTTTTATCGTTTCTACCGTGCAGTTCGACATGTAAACTGCCCAGAAACCGAATCTGCTGACAGATCGCAAATCGGCCGATATCGCGTTTTCGGCCCTCAGAAGCGCCGAAATCGCGTTTTCTCGCTGAGCCCAGTGGACGGTGACTCGGTATGAAAACTGCACGGAGGAGCTGTTTTATCGTTTCTACCGTGCAGTTCGACATGTAAACTGCCCAGAAACCGAATCTGCTGACAGATCGAAAATCGGCCGATATCGCGTTTTCGGCCCTCAGAAGCGCCGAAATCGCGTTTTCTCGCTGAGCCCAGTGGACGGTGACTCGGTATGAAAACTGCACGGAGGAGCTGTTTTATCGTTTCTACCGTGCAGTTCGACATGTAAACTGCCCAGAAACCGAATCTGCTGACAGATCGCAAATCGGCCGATATCGCGTTTTCGGCCCTCAGAAGCGCCGAAATCGCGTTTTCTCGCTGAGCCCAGTGGACGGTGACTCGGTATGAAAACTGCACGGAGGAGCTGTTTTATCGTTTCTACCGTGCAGTTCGACATGTAAACTGCCCAGAAACCGAATCTGCTGACAGATCGCAAATCGGCCGATATCGCGTTTTCGGCCCTCAGAAGCGCCGAAATCGCGTTTTCTCGCTGAGCCCAGTGGACGGTGACTCGGTATGAAAACTGCACGGAGGAGCTGTTTTATCGTTTCTACCGTGCAGTTCGACATGTAAACTGCCCAGAAACCGAATCTGCTGACAGATCGAAAATCGGCCGATATCGCGTTTTCGGCCCTCAGAAGCGCCGAAATCGCGTTTTCTCGCTGAGCCCAGTGGACGGTGACTCGGTATGAAAACTGCACGGAGGAGCTGTTTTATCGTTTCTACCGTGCAGTTCGACATGTAAACTGCCCAGAAACCGAATCTGCTGACAGATCGCAAATCGGCCGATATCGCGTTTTCGGCCCTCAGAAGCGCCGAAATCGCGTTTTCTCGCTGAGCCCAGTGGACGGTGACTCGGTATGAAAACTGCACGGAGGAGCTGTTTTATCGTTTCTACCGTGCAGTTCGACATGTAAACTGCCCAGAAACCGAATCTGCTGACAGATCGCAAATCGGCCGATATCGCGTTTTCGGCCCTCAGAAGCGCCGAAATCGCGTTTTCTCGCTGAGCCCAGTGGACGGTGACTCGGTATGAAAACTGCACGGAGGAGCTGTTTTATCGTTTCTACCGTGCAGTTCGACATGTAAACTGCCCAGAAACCGAATCTGCTGACAGATCGCAAATCGGCCGATATCGCGTTTTCGGCCCTCAGAAGCGCCGAAATCGCGTTTTCTCGCTGAGCCCAGTGGACGGTGACTCGGTATGAAAACTGCACGGAGGAGCTGTTTTATCGTTTCTACCGTGCAGTTCGACATGTAAACTGCCCAGAAACCGAATCTGCTGACAGATCGCAAATCGGCCGATATCGCGTTTTCGGCCCTCAGAAGCGCCGAAATCGCGTTTTCTCGCTGAGCCCAGTGGACGGTGACTCGGTATGAAAACTGCACGGAGGAGCTGTTTTATCGTTTCTACCGTGCAGTTCGACATGTAAACTGCCCAGAAACCGAATCTGCTGACAGATCGAAAATCGGCCGATATCGCGTTTTCGGCCCTCAGAAGCGCCGAAATCGCGTTTTCTCG
Source organism: Cryptocheilus praepositus (assembly GCA_033815515.1). Classification (NCBI taxonomy): domain Eukaryota; kingdom Metazoa; phylum Arthropoda; class Insecta; order Hymenoptera; family Pompilidae; genus Cryptocheilus; species Cryptocheilus praepositus. Next base: position 423,449 of record JAWWQZ010000217.1, on the reverse strand, counting down.
CTGAGCCCAGTGGACGGTGACTCGGTATGAAAACTGCACGGAGGAGCTGTTTTATCGTTTCTACCGTGCAGTTCGACATGTAAACTGCCCAGAAACCGAATCTGCTGACAGATCGCAAATCGGCCGATATCGCGTTTTCGGCCCTCAGAAGCGCCGAAATCGCGTTTTCTCGCTGAGCCCAGTGGACGGTGACTCGGTATGAAAACTGCACGGAGGAGCTGTTTTATCGTTTCTACCGTGCAGTTCGACATGTAAACTGCCCAGAAACCGAATCTGCTGACAGATCGAAAATCGGCCGATATCGCGTTTTCGGCCCTCAGAAGCGCCGAAATCGCGTTTTCTCGCTGAGCCCAGTGGACGGTGACTCGGTATGAAAACTGCACGGAGGAGCTGTTTTATCGTTTCTACCGTGCAGTTCGACATGTAAACTGCCCAGAAACCGAATCTGCTGACAGATCGCAAATCGGCCGATATCGCGTTTTCGGCCCTCAGAAGCGCCGAAATCGCGTTTTCTCGCTGAGCCCAGTGGACGGTGACTCGGTATGAAAACTGCACGGAGGAGCTGTTTTATCGTTTCTACCGTGCAGTTCGACATGTAAACTGCCCAGAAACCGAATCTGCTGACAGATCGCAAATCGGCCGATATCGCGTTTTCGGCCCTCAGAAGCGCCGAAATCGCGTTTTCTCGCTGAGCCCAGTGGACGGTGACTCGGTATGAAAACTGCACGGAGGAGCTGTTTTATCGTTTCTACCGTGCAGTTCGACATGTAAACTGCCCAGAAACCGAATCTGCTGACAGATCGCAAATCGGCCGATATCGCGTTTTCGGCCCTCAGAAGCGCCGAAATCGCGTTTTCTCGCTGAGCCCAGTGGACGGTGACTCGGTATGAAAACTGCACGGAGGAGCTGTTTTATCGTTTCTACCGTGCAGTTCGACATGTAAACTGCCCAGAAACCGAATCTGCTGACAGATCGCAAATCGGCCGATATCGCGTTTTCGGCCCTCAGAAGCGCCGAAATCGCGTTTTCTCGCTGAGCCCAGTGGACGGTGACTCGGTATGAAAACTGCACGGAGGAGCTGTTTTATCGTTTCTACCGTGCAGTTCGACATGTAAACTGCCCAGAAACCGAATCTGCTGACAGATCGCAAATCGGCCGATATCGCGTTTTCGGCCCTCAGAAGCGCCGAAATCGCGTTTTCTCGCTGAGCCCAGTGGACGGTGACTCGGTATGAAAACTGCACGGAGGAGCTGTTTTATCGTTTCTACCGTGCAGTTCGACATGTAAACTGCCCAGAAACCGAATCTGCTGACAGATCGAAAATCGGCCGATATCGCGTTTTCGGCCCTCAGAAGCGCCGAAATCGCGTTTTCTCGCTGAGCCCAGTGGACGGTGACTCGGTATGAAAACTGCACGGAGGAGCTGTTTTATCGTTTCTACCGTGCAGTTCGACATGTAAACTGCCCAGAAACCGAATCTGCTGACAGATCGCAAATCGGCCGATATCGCGTTTTCGGCCCTCAGAAGCGCCGAAATCGCGTTTTCTCGCTGAGCCCAGTGGACGGTGACTCGGTATGAAAACTGCACGGAGGAGCTGTTTTATCGTTTCTACCGTGCAGTTCGACATGTAAACTGCCCAGAAACCGAATCTGCTGACAGATCGCAAATCGGCCGATATCGCGTTTTCGGCCCTCAGAAGCGCCGAAATCGCGTTTTCTCGCTGAGCCCAGTGGACGGTGACTCGGTATGAAAACTGCACGGAGGAGCTGTTTTATCGTTTCTACCGTGCAGTTCGACATGTAAACTGCCCAGAAACCGAATCTGCTGACAGATCGAAAATCGGCCGATATCGCGTTTTCGGCCCTCAGAAGCGCCGAAATCGCGTTTTCTCGCTGAGCCCAGTGGACGGTGACTCGGTATGAAAACTGCACGGAGGAGCTGTTTTATCGTTTCTACCGTGCAGTTCGACATGTAAACTGCCCAGAAACCGAATCTGCTGACAGATCGCAAATCGGCCGATATCGCGTTTTCGGCCCTCAGAAGCGCCGAAATCGCGTTTTCTCGCTGAGCCCAGTGGACGGTGACTCGGTATGAAAACTGCACGGAGGAGCTGTTTTATCGTTTCTACCGTGCAGTTCGACATGTAAACTGCCCAGAAACCGAATCTGCTGACAGATCGCAAATCGGCCGATATCGCGTTTTCGGCCCTCAGAAGCGCCGAAATCGCGTTTTCTCGCTGAGCCCAGTGGACGGTGACTCGGTATGAAAACTGCACGGAGGAGCTGTTTTATCGTTTCTACCGTGCAGTTCGACATGTAAACTGCCCAGAAACCGAATCTGCTGACAGATCGCAAATCGGCCGATATCGCGTTTTCGGCCCTCAGAAGCGCCGAAATCGCGTTTTCTCGCTGAGCCCAGTGGACGGTGACTCGGTATGAAAACTGCACGGAGGAGCTGTTTTATCGTTTCTACCGTGCAGTTCGACATGTAAACTGCCCAGAAACCGAATCTGCTGACAGATCGCAAATCGGCCGATATCGCGTTTTCGGCCCTCAGAAGCGCCGAAATCGCGTTTTCTCGCTGAGCCCAGTGGACGGTGACTCGGTATGAAAACTGCACGGAGGAGCTGTTTTATCGTTTCTACCGTGCAGTTCGACATGTAAACTGCCCAGAAACCGAATCTGCTGACAGATCGCAAATCGGCCGATATCGCGTTTTCGGCCCTCAGAAGCGCCGAAATCGCGTTTTCTCGCTGAGCCCAGTGGACGGTGACTCGGTATGAAAACTGCACGGAGGAGCTGTTTTATCGTTTCTACCGTGCAGTTCGACATGTAAACTGCCCAGAAACCGAATCTGCTGACAGATCGAAAATCGGCCGATATCGCGTTTTCGGCCCTCAGAAGCGCCGAAATCGCGTTTTCTCGCTGAGCCCAGTGGACGGTGACTCGGTATGAAAACTGCACGGAGGAGCTGTTTTATCGTTTCTACCGTGCAGTTCGACATGTAAACTGCCCAGAAACCGAATCTGCTGACAGATCGCAAATCGGCCGATATCGCGTTTTCGGCCCTCAGAAGCGCCGAAATCGCGTTTTCTCGCTGAGCCCAGTGGACGGTGACTCGGTATGAAAACTGCACGGAGGAGCTGTTTTATCGTTTCTACCGTGCAGTTCGACATGTAAACTGCCCAGAAACCGAATCTGCTGACAGATCGCAAATCGGCCGATATCGCGTTTTCGGCCCTCAGAAGCGCCGAAATCGCGTTTTCTCGCTGAGCCCAGTGGACGGTGACTCGGTATGAAAACTGCACGGAGGAGCTGTTTTATCGTTTCTACCGTGCAGTTCGACATGTAAACTGCCCAGAAACCGAATCTGCTGACAGATCGCAAATCGGCCGATATCGCGTTTTCGGCCCTCAGAAGCGCCGAAATCGCGTTTTCTCGCTGAGCCCAGTGGACGGTGACTCGGTATGAAAACTGCACGGAGGAGCTGTTTTATCGTTTCTACCGTGCAGTTCGACATGTAAACTGCCCAGAAACCGAATCTGCTGACAGATCGAAAATCGGCCGATATCGCGTTTTCGGCCCTCAGAAGCGCCGAAATCGCGTTTTCTCGCTGAGCCCAGTGGACGGTGACTCGGTATGAAAACTGCACGGAGGAGCTGTTTTATCGTTTCTACCGTGCAGTTCGACATGTAAACTGCCCAGAAACCGAATCTGCTGACAGATCGCAAATCGGCCGATATCGCGTTTTCGGCCCTCAGAAGCGCCGAAATCGCGTTTTCTCGCTGAGCCCAGTGGACGGTGACTCGGTATGAAAACTGCACGGAGGAGCTGTTTTATCGTTTCTACCGTGCAGTTCGACATGTAAACTGCCCAGAAACCGAATCTGCTGACAGATCGAAAATCGGCCGATATCGCGTTTTCGGCCCTCAGAAGCGCCGAAATCGCGTTTTCTCGCTGAGCCCAGTGGACGGTGACTCGGTATGAAAACTGCACGGAGGAGCTGTTTTATCGTTTCTACCGTGCAGTTCGACATGTAAACTGCCCAGAAACCGAATCTGCTGACAGATCGCAAATCGGCCGATATCGCGTTTTCGGCCCTCAGAAGCGCCGAAATCGCGTTTTCTCGCTGAGCCCAGTGGACGGTGACTCGGTATGAAAACTGCACGGAGGAGCTGTTTTATCGTTTCTACCGTGCAGTTCGACATGTAAACTGCCCAGAAACCGAATCTGCTGACAGATCGAAAATCGGCCGATATCGCGTTTTCGGCCCTCAGAAGCGCCGAAATCGCGTTTTCTCGCTGAGCCCAGTGGACGGTGACTCGGTATGAAAACTGCACGGAGGAGCTGTTTTATCGTTTCTACCGTGCAGTTCGACATGTAAACTGCCCAGAAACCGAATCTGCTGACAGATCGCAAATCGGCCGATATCGCGTTTTCGGCCCTCAGAAGCGCCGAAATCGCGTTTTCTCGCTGAGCCCAGTGGACGGTGACTCGGTATGAAAACTGCACGGAGGAGCTGTTTTATCGTTTCTACCGTGCAGTTCGACATGTAAACTGCCCAGAAACCGAATCTGCTGACAGATCGAAAATCGGCCGATATCGCGTTTTCGGCCCTCAGAAGCGCCGAAATCGCGTTTTCTCGCTGAGCCCAGTGGACGGTGACTCGGTATGAAAACTGCACGGAGGAGCTGTTTTATCGTTTCTACCGTGCAGTTCGACATGTAAACTGCCCAGAAACCGAATCTGCTGACAGATCGCAAATCGGCCGATATCGCGTTTTCGGCCCTCAGAAGCGCCGAAATCGCGTTTTCTCGCTGAGCCCAGTGGACGGTGACTCGGTATGAAAACTGCACGGAGGAGCTGTTTTATCGTTTCTACCGTGCAGTTCGACATGTAAACTGCCCAGAAACCGAATCTGCTGACAGATCGAAAATCGGCCGATATCGCGTTTTCGGCCCTCAGAAGCGCCGAAATCGCGTTTTCTCGCTGAGCCCAGTGGACGGTGACTCGGTATGAAAACTGCACGGAGGAGCTGTTTTATCGTTTCTACCGTGCAGTTCGACATGTAAACTGCCCAGAAACCGAATCTGCTGACAGATCGCAAATCGGCCGATATCGCGTTTTCGGCCCTCAGAAGCGCCGAAATCGCGTTTTCTCGCTGAGCCCAGTGGACGGTGACTCGGTATGAAAACTGCACGGAGGAGCTGTTTTATCGTTTCTACCGTGCAGTTCGACATGTAAACTGCCCAGAAACCGAATCTGCTGACAGATCGAAAATCGGCCGATATCGCGTTTTCGGCCCTCAGAAGCGCCGAAATCGCGTTTTCTCGCTGAGCCCAGTGGACGGTGACTCGGTATGAAAACTGCACGGAGGAGCTGTTTTATCGTTTCTACCGTGCAGTTCGACATGTAAACTGCCCAGAAACCGAATCTGCTGACAGATCGCAAATCGGCCGATATCGCGTTTTCGGCCCTCAGAAGCGCCGAAATCGCGTTTTCTCGCTGAGCCCAGTGGACGGTGACTCGGTATGAAAACTGCACGGAGGAGCTGTTTTATCGTTTCTACCGTGCAGTTCGACATGTAAACTGCCCAGAAACCGAATCTGCTGACAGATCGAAAATCGGCCGATATCGCGTTTTCGGCCCTCAGAAGCGCCGAAATCGCGTTTTCTCGCTGAGCCCAGTGGACGGTGACTCGGTATGAAAACTGCACGGAGGAGCTGTTTTATCGTTTCTACCGTGCAGTTCGACATGTAAACTGCCCAGAAACCGAATCTGCTGACAGATCGCAAATCGGCCGATATCGCGTTTTCGGCCCTCAGAAGCGCCGAAATCGCGTTTTCTCGCTGAGCCCAGTGGACGGTGACTCGGTATGAAAACTGCACGGAGGAGCTGTTTTATCGTTTCTACCGTGCAGTTCGACATGTAAACTGCCCAGAAACCGAATCTGCTGACAGTTTCTCGCTGAGCCTAGTGGACGGTGACTCGGTATGAAAACAGCACGGAGGAGCTGTTTTATCGTTTCTACCGTGCAGTTCGACATGTAAACTGCCCAGAAACCGAATCTGCTGACAGATCGCAAATCGGCCGATATCGCGTTTTCGGCCCTCAGAAGCGCCGAAATCGCGTTTTCTCGCTGAGCCCAGTGGACGGTGACTCGGTATGAAAACTGCACGGAGGAGCTGTTTTATCGTTTCTACCGTGCAGTTCGACATGTAAACTGCCCAGAAACCGAATCTGCTGACAGATCGAAAATCGGCCGATATCGCGTTTTCGGCCCTCAGAAGCGCCGAAATCGCGTTTTCTCGCTGAGCCCAGTGGACGGTGACTCGGTATGAAAACTGCACGGAGGAGCTGTTTTATCGTTTCTACCGTGCAGTTCGACATGTAAACTGCCCAGAAACCGAATCTGCTGACAGATCGCAAATCGGCCGATATCGCGTTTTCGGCCCTCAGAAGCGCCGAAATCGCGTTTTCTCGCTGAGCCCAGTGGACGGTGACTCGGTATGAAAACTGCACGGAGGAGCTGTTTTATCGTTTCTACCGTGCAGTTCGACATCTGTTTTATCGTTTCTACCGTGCAGTTCGACATGTAAACTGCCCAGAAACCGAATCTGCTGACAGATCGCAAATCGGCCGATATCGCGTTTTCGGCCCTCAGAAGCGCCGAAATCGCGTTTTCTCGCTGAGCCGAGTGGACGGTGACTCGGTATGAAAACTGCACGGAGGAGCTGTTCGTTTTCTCGCTGAGCCCAGTGGACGGTGACTCGGTATGAAAACTGCACGGAGGAGCTGTTTTATCGTTTCTACCGTGCAGTTCGACATGTAAACGGTGCCCAGAAACCGAATCTGCTGACAGATCGAAAATCGGCCGATATCGCGTTTTCGGCCCTCAGAAGCGCCGAAATCGCGTTTTCTCGCTGAGCCCAGTGGACGGTGACTCGGTATGAAAACTGCACGGAGGAGCTGTTTTATCGTTTCTACCGTGCAGTTCGACATGTAAACTGCCCAGAAACCGAATCTGCTGACAGATCGAAAATCGGCCGATATCGCGTTTTCGGCTCTCAGAAGCGCCGAAATCGCGTTTTCTCGCTGAGCCCAGTGGACGGTGACTCGGTATGAAAACTGCACGGAGGAGCTGTTTTATCGTTTCTACCGTGCAGTTCGACATGTAAACTGCCCAGAAACCGAATCTGCTGACAGATCGCAAATCGGCCGATATCGCGTTTTCGGCCCTCAGAAGCGCCGAAATCGCGTTTTCTCGCTGAGCCCAGTGGACGGTGACTCGGTATGAAAACTGCACGGAGGAGCTGTTTTATCGTTTCTACCGTGCAGTTCGACATGTAAACTGCCCAGAAACCGAATCTGCTGACAGATCGAAAATCGGCCGATATCGCGTTTTCGGCCCTCAGAAGCGCCGAAATCGCGTTTTCTCGCTGAGCCCAGTGGACGGTGACTCGGTATGAAAACTGCACGGAGGAGCTGTTTTATCGTTTCTACCGTGCAGTTCGACATGTAAACTGCCCAGAAACCGAATCTGCTGACAGATCGAAAAAATCGCGTATTCTGGATATGTTTTATCGTTTCTACCGTGCAGTTCGACATGTAAACTGCCCAGAAACCGAATCTGCTGACAGATCGAAAATCGGCCGATATCGCGTTTTCGGCCCTCAGAAGCGCCGAAATCGCGTTTTCTCGCTGAGCCCAGTGGACGGTGACTCGGTATGAAAACTGCACGGAGGAGCTGTTTTATCGTTTCTACCGTGCAGTTCGACATGTAAACTGCCCAGAAACCGAATCTGCTGACAGATCGCAAATCGGCCGATATCGCGTTTTCGGCCCTCAGAAGCGCCGAAATCGCGTTTTCTCGCTGAGCCCAGTGGACGGTGACTCGGTATGAAAACTGCACGGGGGAGCTGTTTTATCGTTTCTACCGTGCAGTTCGACATGTAAACTGCCCAGAAACCGAATCTGCTGACAGATCGCAAATCGGCCGATATCGCGTTTTCAGCCCTCAGAAGCGCCGAAATCTTCTCGCTGAGCCCAGTGGACGGTGACTCGGTATGAAAACTGCACGGAGGAGCTGTTTTATCGTTTCTACCGTGCAGTTCGACATGTAAACTGCCCAGAAACCGAATCTGTTTCTGACACATGTAAACTGCCCAGAAACCGAATCTGCTGACAGATCGCAAATCGGGCGATATCGCGTTTTCGGCCCTCAGAAGCGCCGAAATCGCGTTTTCTCGCTGAGCCCAGTGGACGGTGACTCGGTATGAAAACTGCACGGAGGAGCTGTTTTATCGTTTCTACCGTGCAGTTCGACATGTAAACTGCCCAGAAACCGAATCTGCTGACAGATCGAAAATCGGCCGATATCGCGTTTTCGGCCCTCAGAAGCGCCGAAATCGCGTTTTCTCGCTGAGCCCAGTGGACGGTGACTCGGTATGAAAACTGCACGGAGGAGCTGTTTTATCGTTTCTACCGTGCAGTTCGACATGTAAACTGCCCAGAAACCGAATCTGCTGACAGATCGAAAATCGCGTTTTCTCGCTGAGCCCAGTGGCCGGTGACTCGGTATGAAAACTGCACGGAGGAGCTGTTTTATCGTTTCTACCGTGCAGTTCGACATGTAAACTGCCAAGAAACCGAATCTGCAGACAGATCGAAAATCGGCCGATATCGCGTTTTCGGCCCTCAGGAGTGCAGAAATCGCGTTTTCTCGCTGAGCCCAGTGGACGGTGACTCGGTATGAAAACTGCACGGAGGAGCTGTTTTATCGTTTCTACCGTGCAGTTCGACATGTAAACTGCCCAGAAACCGAATCTGCTGACAGATCGAAAATCGAATCTGGATATCGCGTTTTCGGCCCTCAGAAGCGCCGAAATCGCGTTTTCTCGCTGAGCCCAGTGGACGGTGACTCGGTATGAAAACTGCACGGAGGAGCTGTTTTATCGTTTCTACCGTGCAGTTCGACATGTAAACTGCCCAGAAACCGAATCTGCTGACAGATCGAAAATCGGCCGATATCGCGTTTTCGGCCCTCAGAAGCGCCGAAATCGCGTTTTCTCGCTGAGCCCAGTGGACGGTGACTCGGTATGAAAACTGCACGGAGGAGCTGTTTTATCGTTTCTACCGTGCAGTTCGACATGTAAACTGCCCAGAAACCGAATCTGCTGACAGATCGCAAATCGGCCGATATCGCGTTTTCGGCCCTCAGAAGCGCCGAAATCGCGTTTTCTCGCTGAGCCCAGTGGACGGTGACTCGGTATGAAAACTGCACGGAGGAGCTGTTTTATCGTTTCTACCGTGCAGTTCGACATGTAATCGTTTCCCAGAAAAACTGAGAAACCGAATGACAGATCGCAAATCGGCCGATATCGCGTTTTCGGCCCTCAGAAGCGCCGAAATCGCGTTTTCTCGCTGAGCCCAGTGGACGGTGACTCGGTATGAAAACTGCACGGAGGAGCTGTTTTATCGTTTCTACCGTGCAGTTCGACATGTAAACTGCCCAGAAACCGAATCTGCTGACAGATCGAAAATCGGCCGATATCGCGTTTTCGGCCCTCAGAAGCGCCGAAATCGCGTTTTCTCGCTGAGCCCAGTGGACGGTGACTCGGTATGAAAACTGCACGGAGGAGCTGTTTTATCGTTTCTACCGTGCAGTTCGACATGTAAACTGCCCAGAAACCGAATCTGCTGACAGATCGAAAATCGGCCGATATCGCGTTTTCGGCCCTCAGAAGCGCCGAAATCGCGTTTTCTCGCTGAGCCCAGTCGACGGTGACTCGGTATGAAAACTGCACTGAGGAGCTGTTTTATCGTTTCTACCGTGCAGTTCGACATTAAAACTGCCCAGAAACCGAATCTGCTGACAGATCGAAAATCGGCCGATATCGCGTTTTCGGCCCTCAGAAGCGCCGAAATCGCGTTTTCTCGCTGAGCCCAGTGGACGGTGACTCGGTATGAAAACTGCACGGAGGAGCTGTTTTATCGTTTCTACCGTGCAGTTCGACATGTAAACTGCCCAGAAACCGAATCTGCTGACAGATCGCAAATCGGCCGATATCGCGTTTTCGGCCCTCAGAAGCGCCGAAATCGCGTTTTCTCGCTGAGCCCAGTGGACGGTGACTCGGTATGAAAACTGCACGGAGGAGCTGTTTTATCGTTTCTACCGTGCAGTTCGACATGTAAACTGCCCAGAAACCGAATCTGCTGACAGATCGCAAATCGGCCGATATCGCGTTTTCGGCCCTCAGAAGCGCCGAAATCGCGTTTTCGACATCGCCCACAAACCGAATCTGCTGACAGATCGAAAATCGGCGGTATCGCGTTTTCGGCCCTCAGAAGCGCCGAAATCGCGTTTTCTCGCTGAGCCCAGTGGACGGTGACTCGGTATGAAAACTGCACGGAGGAGCTTTTATCGTTTCTACCGTTCATTTCTACATGTAAACTGCCCAGAAACCGAATCTGCTGACAGATCGAAAATCGGCCGATATCGCGTTTTCGGCCCTCAGAAGCGCCGAAATCGCGTTTTCTCGCTGAGCCCAGTGGACGGTGACTCGGTATGAAAACTGCACGGAGGAGCTGTTTTATCGTTTCTACCGTGCAGTTCGACATGTAAACTGCCCAGAAACCGAATCTGCTGACAGATCGAAAATCGGCCGATATCGCGTTTTCGGCCCTCAGAAGCGCCGAAATCGCGTTTTCTCGCTGAGCCCAGTGGACGGTGACTCACTGAGGAGCTGTTTTATGACCGTGCAGTTCGACATGTAAACTGCCCAGAAACCGAATCTGCTGACAGATTTCGAAAGTTCGACATGTAAACTGCCCAGAAACCGAATCTGCTGACAGATCGCAAATCGGCCGATATCGCGTTTTCGGCCCTCAGAAGCGCCGAAATCGCGTTTTCTCGCTGAGCCCAGTGGACGGTGACTCGGTATGAAAACTGCACGGAGGAGCTGTTTTATCGTTTTTATCGTTTCACCGTACAGTTCGACATGTAAACTGCCCAGAAACCGAATCTGCTGACAGATCGAAAATCGGCCGATATCGCGTTTTCGGCCCTCAGAAGCGCCGAAATCGCGTTTTCTCGCTGAGCCCAGTGGACGGTGACTCGGTATGAAAACTGCACGGAGGAGCTGTTTTATCGTTTCTACCGTGCAGTTCGACATGTAAACTGCCCAGAAACCGAATCTGCTGACAGATCGAAAATCGGAGGAGCCGATATCGCGTTTTCGATATCGCGTTTTCGGCCCTCAGAAGCGCCGAAATCGCGTTTTCTCGCTGAGCCCAGTGGACGGTGACTCGGTATGAAAACTGCACGGAGGAGCTGTTTTATCGTTTCTACCGTGCAGTTCGACATGTAAACTGCCCAGAAACCGAATCTGCTGACAGATCGCAAATCGGCCGATATCGCGTTTTCGGCCCAAATCACAGAAGCGTTTTCGCCGAAAATCGCGTTTTCTCGCTGAGCCCAGTGGACGGTGACTCGGTATGAAAACTGCACGGAGGAGCTGTTTTATCGTTTCTACCGTGCAGTTCGACATGTAAGCCCAGAAACCGAATCTGCTGACAGATCGCAAATCGGCCGATATCGCGTTTTCGGCCCTCAGAAGCGCCGAAATCGCGTTTTCTCGCTGAGCCCAGTGGACGGTGACTCGGTATGAAAACTGCACGGAGGAGCTGTTTTATCGTTTCTACCGTGCAGTTCGACATGTAAACTGCCCAGAAACCGAATCTGCTGACAGATCGAAATCGGCCGATATCGCGTTTTCGGCCCTCAGAAGCGCCGAAATCGCGTTTTCTCGCTGAGCCCAGTGGACGGTGACTCGGTATGAAAACTGCACGGAGGAGCTGTTTTATCGTTTCTACCGTGCAGTTCGACATGTAAACTGCCCAGAAACCGAATCTGCTGACAGATCGAAAATCGGCCGATATCGCGTTTTCGAACCTCAGAAAAAGGAGCTGTTTTATCGTTTCTACCGTGCAGTTCGACATGTAAACTGCCCAGAAACCGAAAATCGGACATATCGCGTTTTCGGCCCTCAGAAGCGCCGAAATCGCGTTTTCTCGCTGAGCCCAGTGGACGGTGACTCGGTATGAAAACTGCACGGGAGAGCTGTTTTATCGTTTCTACCGTGCAGTTCGACATGTAAACAGCCCAGAAACCGAATCTGCAGACAGATCGAAAATCGGCCGATATCGCGTTTTCGGCCCTCAGAAGAGCCGAAATCGCGTTTTCTCGCTGAGCCCAGTGGTTTTATCGTTTCTACCGTGCAGTTCGACATGTGACAGATCGAAAATCGGTTTTCTCGCTGAGCCCAGTGGACGGTGACTCGGTATGAAAACTGCACGGAGGAGCTGTTTTATCGTTTCTACCGTGCAGTTCGACATGTAAACTGCCCAGAAACCGAATCTGCTGACAGATCGAAAATCGGCCGATATCGCGTTTTCGGCCCTCAGAAGCGCCGAAATCGCGTTTTCTCGCTGAGCCCAGTGGACGGTGACTCGGTATGAAAACTGCACGGAGGAGCTGTTTTATCGTTTCTACCGTGCAGTTCGACATGTAAACTGCCCAGAAACCGAATCTGCTGACAGATCGAAAATCGGCCGATATCGCGTTTTCGGCCCTCAGAGCGCCGAAATCGCGTTTTCTCGCTGAGCCCAGTGGACGGTGACTCGGTATGAAAACTGCACGGAGGAGCTGTTTTATCGTTTCTACCGTGCAGTTCGACATGTAAACTGCCCAGAAACCGAATCTGCTGACAGATCGAAAATCGGCCGATATCGCGTTTTCGGCCCTCAGAAGCGCCGAAATCGCGTTTTCTCGCTGAGCCCAGTGGACGGTGACTCGGTATGAAAACTGCACGGAGGAGCTGTTTTATCGTTTCTACCGTGCAGTTCGACATGTAAACAGCCCAGAAACCGAATCTGCTGACAGATCGAAAATCGGCCGATATCGCGTTTTCGGCCCTCAGAAGCGCCGAAATCGCGTTTTCTCGCTGAGCCCAGTGGACGGTGACTCGGTATGAAAACTGCACGGAGGAGCTGTTTTATCGTTTCTACCGTGCAGTTCGACATGTAAACTGCCCAGAAACCGAATCTGCTGACAGATCGAAAATCGGCCGATATCGCGTTTTCGGCCCTCAGAAGCGCCGAAATCGCGTTTTCTCGCTGAGCCCAGTGGACGGTGACTCGGTATGAAAACTGCACGGAGGAGCTGTTTTATCGTTTCTACCGTGCAGTTCGACATGTAAACTGCCCAGAAACCGAATCTGCTGACAGATCGAAAATCGGCCGATATCGCGTTTTCGGCCCTCAGAAGCGCCGAAATCGCGTTTTCTCGCTGAGCCCAGTGGACGGTGACTCGGTATGAAAACTGCACGGAGGAGCTGTTTTATCGTTTCTACCGTGCAGTTCGACATGTAAACTGCCCAGAAACCGAATCTGCTGACAGATCGAAAATCGGCCGATATCGCGTTTTCGGCCCTCAGAAGCGCCGAAATCGCGTTTTCTCGCTGAGCCCAGTGGACGGTGACTCGGTATGAAAACTGCACGGAGGAGCTGTTTTATCGTTTCTACCGTGCAGTTCGACATGTAAACTGCCCAGAAACCGAATCTGCTGACAGATCGCAAATCGGCCGATATCGCGTTTTCGGCCCTCAGAAGCGCCGAAATCGCGTTTTCTCGCTGAGCCCAGTGGACGGTGACTCGGTATGAAAACTGCACGGAGGAGCTGTTTTATCGTTTCTACCGTGCAGTTCGACATGTAAACTGCCCAGAAACCGAATCTGCTGACAGATCGAAAATCGGCCGATATCGCGTTTTCGGCCCTCAGAAGCGCCGAAATCGCGTTTTCTCGCTGAGCCCAGTGGACGGTGACTCGGTATGAAAACTGCACGGAGGAGCTGTTTTATCGTTTCTACCGTGCAGTTCGACATGTAAACTGCCCAGAAACCGAATCTGCTGACAGATCGAAAATCGGCCGATATCGCGTTTTCGGCCCTCAGAAGCGCCGAAATCGCGTTTTCTCGCTGAGCCCAGTGGACGGTGACTCGGTATGAAAAATGCACGGAGGAGCTGATTTATCGTTTCTACCGTGCAGTTCGACATGTAAACTGCCCAGAAAAACCGAATCTGCTGACAGATCGAAAATCGGCCGATATCGCGTTTTCGGCCCTCAGAAGCGCCGAAATCGCGTTTTCTCGCTGAGCCCAGTGGACGGTGACTCGGTATGAAAACTGCACGGAGGAGCTGTTTTATCGTTTCTACCGTGCAGTTCGACATGTAAACTGCCCAGAAACCGAATCTGCTGACAGATCGAAAATCGGCCGATATCGCGTTTTCGGCCCTCAGAAGCGCCGAAATCGCGTTTTCTCGCTGAGCCCAGTGGACGGTGACTCGGTATGAAAACTGCACGGAGGAGCTGTTTTATCGTTTCTACCGTGCAGTTCGACATGTAAACTGCCCAGAAACCGAAAAATCTGACAGATCGAAAATCGGCCGATATCGCGTTTTCGGCCCTCAGAAGCGCCGAAATCGCGTTTTCTCGCTGAGCCCAGTGGACGGTGACTCGGTATGAAAACTGCACGGAGGAGCTGTTTTATCGTTTCTACCGTGCAGTTCGACATGTAAACTGCCCAGAAACCGAATCTGCTGACAGATCGAAAATCGGCCGATATCGCGTTTTCGGCCCTCAGAAGCTCCGAAATCGCGTTTTCTCGCTGTGCGCAGTGGACTGTGACTCGGTATGAAAACTGCACGGAGGAGCTGTTTTATCGTTTTACCGTGCAGTTCGACATGTAAACTGCCCAGAAACCGAATCTGCTGACAGATCGCAAATCGTTTGATATCGCGTTTTCGGCCCTCAGAAGCGCCGAAATCGCGTTTTCTCGCTGAGCCCAGTGGACGGTGACTCGGTATGAAAACTGCACGGAGGAGCTGTTTTATCGTTTCTACCGTGCAGTTCGACATGTAAACTGCCCGAAACCGAATATGAAAACTGCACGAGCTGTTTTATCGTTTCTACCGTGCAGTTCGACATGTAAACTGCCCAGAAACCGAATCTGCTGACAGAGAGAAAATCGGCCGATATCGCGTTTTTTCGGCCCTCAGAAGCGCCGAAATCGCGAAATTTTTTCGCTGAGCCCAGTGGACGGTGACTCGGTATGAAAACTGCACGGAGGAGCTGTTTTATCGTTTCTACCGTGCAGTTCGACATGTAAACTGCCCAGAAACCGAATCTGCTGACAGATCGCAAATCGGCCGATATCGCGTTTTCGGCCCTCAGAAGCGCCGAAATCGCGTTTTCTCGCTGAGCCCAGTGGACGGTGACTCGGTATGAAAACTGCACGGAGGAGCTGTTTTATCGTTTCTACCGTGCAGTTCGACATGTAAACTGCCCAGAAACCGAATCTGCTGACAGATCGAAAATCGGCCGATATCGCGTTTTCGGCCCTCAGAAGCGCCGAAATCGCGTTTTCTCGCTGAGCCCAGTGGACGGTGACTCGGTATGAAAAATGCACCGAGGAGCTGTTTTATCGTTTCTACCGTGCAGTTCGACATGTAAACTGCCCAGAAACCGAATCTGCTGACAGATCGCAAATCGGCCGATATCGCGTTTTCGGCCCTCAGAAGCGACGAAATCGCGTTTTCTCGCTGAGCCCAGTGGACGGTGACTCGGTATGAAAATCGCGTTTTCTCGCTGAGCCCAGTGGACGGTGACTCGGTATGAAAACTGCACGGAGGAGCTGTTTTATCGTTTCTACCGTGCAGTTCGACATGTAAACAAACCGAAAAATCTGACAGATCGAAAATCGGCCGATATCGCGTTTTCGGCCCTCAGAAGCGCCGAAATCGCGTTTTCTCGCTGAGCCCAGTGGACGGTGACTCGGTATGAAAACTGCACGGAGGAGCTGTTTTATCGTTTCTACCGTTTGCTCGCTGAGATCGAAATCGGCCGATATCGCGTTTTCGGCCCTCAGAAGCGCCGAAATCGCGTTTTCTCGCCGAGCCCAGTGGACGGTGACTCGGTATGAAAACTGCACGGAGGAGCTGTTTTATCGTTTCTACCGTGCAGTTCGACATGTAAACTGCCCAGAAACCGAAACTGCTGACAGATCGCAAATCGGCGATATCGCGTTTTCGGCCCTCAGAAGCGCCGAAATCGCGTTTTCTCGCTGAGCCCAGTGGACGGTGACTCGGTATGAAAACTGCACGGAGGAGCTGTTTTATCGTTTCTACCGTGCAGTTCGACATGTAAACTGCCCAGAAACCGAATCTGCTGACAGATCGAAAATTTTCCGATATCGCGTTTTCGGCCCTCAGAAGCGCCGAAATCGCGTTTTTTTCGGCCCTCAGAAGCGCCGAAATCGCGTTTTCTCGCTGAGCCCAGTGGACGGTGACTCGGTATGAAAACTGCACGGAGGAGCTGTTTTATCGTTTCTACCGTGCAGTTCGACATGTAAACTGCCCAGAAACCGAATCTGCTGACAGATCGAAAATCGACGATATCGCGTTTTCGGCCGTCAGAAGCGCCGAAATCGCGTTTTCTCGCTGAGCCCAGTGGACGGTGACTCGGTATGAAAACTGCACGGAGGAGCTGTTTTATCGTTTCTACCGTGCAGTTCGACATGTAAACTGCCCAGAAACCGAATCTGCTGACAGATCGAAAATCGGCCGATATCGCGTTTTCGGCCCTCAGAAGCGCCGAAATCGCGTTTTCTCGCTGAGCCCAGTGGACGGTGACTCGGTATGAAAACTGCACGGAGGAGCTGTTTTATCGTTTCTACCGTGCAGTTCGACATGTAAACTGCCCAGAAACCGAATCTGCTGACAGATCGAAAATTGGCCGATATCGCGTTTTCGGCCCTCAGAAGCGCCGAAATCGCGTTTTCTCGCTGAGCCGAGTGGACGGTGACTCGGTATGAAAACTGCACGTTTTTATCGTTTCTACCGTGCAGTTCGACATGTAAACTGCCCAGAAACCGAATCTGCTGACAGATCGAAAATCGGCCGATATCGCGTTTTCGGCCCTCAGAAGCGCCGAAATCGCGTTTTCTCGCTGAGCCCAGTGGACGGTGACTCGGTATGAAAACTGCACGGAGGAGCTGTTTTATCGTTTCTACCGTGCAGTTCGACATGTAAACTGCCCAGAAACCGAATCTGCTGACAGATCGAAAATCGGCCGATATCGCGTTTTCGGCACTCAGAAGCGCCGAAATCGCGTTTTCTCGCTGAGCCCAGTGGACGGTGACTCGGTATGAAAACTGCACGGAGGAGCTGTTTTATCGTTTCTACCGTGCAGTTGTAAACGAAATGAATCTGCTGACAGATCGAAAATCGGCCGATATCGCGTTTTCGGCCATCAGAAGCACCGAAATCGCGTTTTCTCGCTGAGCCCAGTGGACGGTGACTCGGTATGAAAACTGCACGGAGGAGCTGTTTTATCGTTTCTACCGTGCAGTTCGACATGTAAACTGCCCAGAAACGAATCTGCTGACAGATCGCAAATCGGCCGATATCGCGTTTTCGGCCCTCAGAAGCGCCGAAATCGCGTTTTCTCGCTGAGCCCAGTGGACGGTGACTCGGTATGAAAACTGCACGGAGGAGCTGTTTTATCGTTTCTACCGTGCAGTTCGACATGTAAACTGCCCAGAAACCGAATCTGCTGACAGATCGAAAATCGGCCGATATCGCGTTTTCGGCCCTCAGAAGCGCCGAAATCGCGTTTTCTCGCTGAGCCCAGTGGACGGTGACTCGGTATGAAAACTGCACGGAGGAGCTGTTTTATCGTTTCTACCGTGCAGTTCGACATGTAAACTGCCCAGAAACCGAATCTGCTGACAGATCGAAAAACGGCCGATATCGCGTTTTCGGCCCTCAGAAGCGCCGAAATCGCGTTTTCTCGCTGAGCCCAGTGGACGGTGACTCGGTATGAAAACGCATCGGTTTTCGGCCCTCAGAAGAAATCGCGTTTTTTCGCTGAGCCCAGTGGACGGTGACTCGGTATGAAAACTGCACGGAGGAGCTGTTTTATCGTTTCTACCGTGCAGTTCGAAACCGAATCTGCTGACAGATCGAAAATCGGCCGATATCGCGTTTTCGGCCCTCAGAAGCGCCGAAATCGCGTTTTCTCGCTGAGCCCAGTGGACGGTGTTTTACTCGTTTCTATGAAAACATGCACCCAGAAACTGTTTTACAGATCGCACCGTGCAGTTCGACATCGCGTTTTCGGCCCTCAGAAGCGCCGAAATCGCGTTTTCTCGCTGAGCGCGTTTTCGGCCCTCAGAAGCGCCGAAATCGCGTTTTCTCGCTGAGCCCAGTGGACGGTGACTCGGTATGAAAACTGCACGGAGGAGCTGTTTTATCGTTTCTACCGTGCAGTTCGACATGTAAACTGCCCAGAAACCGAATCTGCTGACAGATCGAAAATCGTTCGATATCGCGTTTTCGGCCCTCAGAAGCGCCGAAATCGCGTTTTCTCGCTGAGCCCAGTGGACGGTGACTCGGGATGAAAACTGCACGGAGGAGCTGTTTTATCGTTTCTACCGTGCAGTTCGACATGTAAACTGCCCAGAAAACCGAATCTGCTGACAGATCGAAAATCGGCCGATATCGCGTTTTCGGCCCTCAGAAGCGCCGAAATCGCGTTTTCTCGCTGAGCCCAGTGGACGGTGACTCGGTATGAAAACTGCACGGAGGAGCTGTTTTATCGTTTCTACCGTGCAGTTCGACATGTAAACTGCCCAGAAACCGAATCTGCTGACAGATCGAAAATCGGCCGATATCGCGTTTTCGGCCCTCAGAAGCGCCGAAATCGCGTTTTCTCGCTGAGCCCAGTGGACGGTGACTCGGTATGAAAACTGCACGGAGGAGCTGTTTTATCGTTTCTACCGTGCAGTTCGACATGTAAACTGCCCAGAAACCGAATCTGCTGACAGATCGCAAATCGGCCGATATCGCGTTTTCGGCCCTCAGAAGCGCCGAAATCGCGTTTTCGCGCTGAGCCCAGTGGACGGAGAATCGGGTTTTCTCGTGAGCCCAGTGGACGCACGGAAAAGCAGCTGTTTTATCATTTCTACCGTGCAGTTCGACATGTAAACTGCCCAGAAACCGAATCTGCTGACAGATCGAAAATCGGCCGATATCGCGTTTTCGGCCCTCAGAAGCGCCGAAATCGCGTTTTCTCGCTGAGCCCAGTGGACGGTGACTCGGTATGAAAACTGCACGGAGGAGCTGTTTTATCGTTTCTACCGTGCAGTTCGACATGTAAACTGCCCAGAAACCGAATCTGCTGACAGATCGAAAATCGGCCGATATCGCGTTTTCGGCCCTCAGAAGCGCCGAAATCGCGTTTTCTCGCTGAGCCCAGTGGACGGTGACTCGGTATGAAAACTGCACGGAGGAGCTGTTTTATCGTTTCTACCGTGCAGTTCGACATGTAAACTGCCCAGAAACCGAATCTGCTGACAGATCGCAAATCGGCCGATATCGCGTTTTCGGCCCTCAGAAGCGCCGAAATCGCGTTTTTTATCGTTTCTACCGTGCAGTTCGACATGTAAACTGCCCAGAAACCGAATCTGCTGACAGATCGAAAATCGGCCGATATCGCGTTTTCGGCCCTCAGTTGGGCCGTATTCGCGTTTTCTCGCCTAGCCCAGTGGACGGTGACTCGGTATGAAAACTGCACGGAGGAGCTGTTTTATCGTTTCTACCGTGCAGTTCGACATGTAAACTGCCCAGAAACCGAATCTGCTGACAGATCGAAAATCGGCCGATATCGCGTTTTCGGCCCTCAGAAGCGCCGAAATCGCGTTTTCTCGCTGAGCCCAGTGGACGGTGACTCGGTATGAAAACTGCACGGAGGAGCTGTTTTATCGTTTCTACCGTGCAGTTCGACAATGTGACAGACCAGAAACCGAATCGCGTTTCGACAGATCGAAATCGGAGCCCAGTGGACGGTGACTCGGTATGAAAACGCACGTAGGAGCTGTTTTATCGTTTCTCCCGGGCAGTTCGACATGTTAACTGCCCAGAAAACCACGGAAGCTGCTGACAGATCGCAAATCGGCCGATATCGCGTTTTCGGCCCTCAGAAGCGCCGAAATCGCGTTTTCTCGCTGAAACCCAGATCGAAAATCGGACGCGTTTTCGGCCCTCAGAAGCGCCGAAATCGCGTTTTCTCGCTGAGCCCAGTGGACGGTGACTCGGTATGAAAACTGCACGGAGGAGCTGTTTTATCGTTTCTACCGTGCAGTTCGACATGTAAACTGCCCAGAAACCGAATCTGCTGACAGATCGAAAATCGGCCGATATCGCGTTTTCGGCCCTCAGAAGCGCCGAAATCGCGTTTTCTCGCTGAGCCCAGTGGACGGTGACTCGGTATGAAAACTGCACGGAGGAGCTGTTTTATCGTTTCTACCGTGCAGTTCGACATGTAAACTGCCCAGAAACCGAATCTGCTGACAGATCGAAAATCGAAAACCGATATCGCGTTTTCGGCCCTCAGAAGCGCCGAAATCGCGTTTTCTCGCTGAGCGCGTTTTCTCGTGGACGGTGACTCGGTATGAAAACTGCACGGAGGAGCTGTTTTATCGTTTCTACCGTGCAGTTCGACATGTAAACTGCCCAGAAACCGAATCTGCTGACAGATCGAAAATCGGCCGATATCGCGTTTTCGGCCCTCAGAAGCGCCGAAATCGCGTTTTCTCGCTGAGCCCAGTGGACGGTGAAATCGCGTTTTCTCGTGAGCCCAGTGGAAAACTGCACTGCACGAGCTGTTTTATCGTTTCTACCGTGCAGTTCGACATGTAAACTGCCCAGAAACCGAATCTGCTGACAGATCGAAAATCGGCCGATATCGCGTTTTCGGCCCTCAGAAGCGCCGAAATCGCGTTTTCTCGCTGAGCCCAGTGGACGGTGACTCGGTATGAAAACTGCACGGAGGAGCTGTTTTATCGTTTCTACCGTGCAGTTCGACATGTAAACTGCCCAGAAACCGAATCTGCTGACAGATCGCAAATCGGCCGATATCGCGTTTTCGGCAGTCCGACATCAGAAACCGAATCTGCGACCGAAATCGCGCGTTTTCGGCCCTCAGAGCGCAGCGTTTTCTCGCGGTGACTCGGTATGAAAAAACTGCACGGAGGAGCTGTTTTATCGTTTCTACCGTGCAGTTCGACATGTAAACTGCCCAGAAACCGAATCTGCTGACAGATCGCAAATCGGCGATATCGCGTTTTCGGCCCTCAGAAGCGCCGAAATCGCGTTCGCGTTTTCGCCCTCAGAGCCCCGAGTGGACGGTGAGCCCAGTGGACGGTGACTCGGTATGAAACTGCACGGAGGAGCTGTTTTATCGTTTCTACCGTGCAGTTCGACATGTAAACTGCCCAGAAACCGAATCTGCTGACAGATCGCAAATCGGCCGATATCGCGTTTTCGGCCCTCAGAAGCGCCGAAATCGCGTTTTCTCGCTGAGCCCAGTGGACGGTGACTCGGTATGAAAACTGCACGGAGGAGCTGTTTTATCGTTTCTACCGTGCAGTTCGACATGTAAACTGCCCAGAAACCGAATCTGCTGACAGATCGCAAATCGGCCGATATCGCGTTTTCGGCCCTCAGAAGCGCCGAAATCGCGTTTTCTCGCTGAGCCCAGTGGACGGTGACTCGGTATGAAAACGCACGGAGGAGCTGTTTTATCGTTTCTACCGTGCAGTTCGACAAATCGCGTTTTCTCGCTGAGCCCAGTGGACGGTGACCAGAAAACTGCACGGAGGAGCTGTTTTATCGTTTCTGCAGTTCGACAGAAACCGAAATCAAAGATCGAAAATCGGCCGATATCGCGTTTTCGGCCCTCAGAAGCGCCGAAATCGCGTTTTCTCGCTGAGCCCAGTGGACGGTGACTCGGTATGAAAACTGCACGGAGGAGCTGTTTTATCGTTTCTACCGTGCAGTTCGACATGTAAACTGCCCAGAAACCGAATCTGCTGACAGATCGAAAATCGGCCGATATCGCGTTTTCGGCCCTCAGAAGCGCCGAAATCGCGTTTTCTCGCTGAGCCCAGTGGACGGTGACTCGGTATGAAAACTGCACGGAGGAGCTGTTTTATCGTTTCTACCGTGCAGTTCGACATGTAAACTGCCCAGAAACCGAATCTGCTGACAGATCGAAAATCGGCCGATATCGCGTTTTCGGCCCTCAGAAGCGCCGAAATCGCGTTTTCTCGCTGAGCCCAGTGGACGGTGACTCGGTATGAAAACTGCACGGAGGAGCTGTTTTATCGTTTCTACCGTGCAGTTCGACATGTAAACTGCCAGGAAAACCGAATCTGCTGACAGATCGCAAATCGGCCGATATCGGCCCTCGCTGCGTTTTCGCGTTTTCGAGCCCAGCCCAGTGGACGGTGACTCGGTATGAAAACTGCACGGAGGAGCTGTTTTATCGTTTCTACCGTGCAGTTCGACATGTAAACTGCCCAGAAACCGAATCTGCTGACAGATCGAAAATCGGCCGATATCGCGTTTTCGCCTCAGAAGCGCCGAAATCGCGTTTTCTCGCTGAGCCCAGTGGACGGTGACTCGGTATGAAAACTGCACGGAGGAGCTGTTTTATCGTTTCTACCGTGCAGTTCGACATGTAAACTGCCCAGAAACCGAATCTGCTGACAGATCGAAAATCGGCCGATATCGCGTTTTCGGCCCTCAGAAGCGCCGAAATCGCGTTTTCTCGCTGAGCCCAGTGGACGGTGACTCGGTATGAAAACTGCACGGAGGAGCTGTTTTATCGTTTCTACCGTGCAGTTCGACATGTAAACTGCCCAGAAACCGAATCTGCTGACAGATCGCAAATCGGCCGATATCGCGTTTTCGGCCCTCAGAAGCGCCGAAATCGCGTTTTCTCGCTGAGCCCAGTGGACGGTGACTCGGTATGAAATCTGCACGGAGGAGCTGTTTTATCGTTTCTACCGTGCAGTTCGACATGTAAACTGCCATGAAACCGAATCTGCTGACAGATCGAAAATCGGCGATATCGCGTTTTCGGCCCTCAGAAGCGCCGAAATCGCGTTTTCTCGCTGAGCCCAGTGGACGGTGACTCGGTATGAAAACTGCACGGAGGAGCTGTTTTATCGTTTCTACCGTGCAGTTCGACATGTAAACTGCCCAGAAACCGAATCTGCTGACAGATCGAAAATCGGCCGATATCGCGTTTTCGGCCCTCAGAAGCGCCGAAATCGCGTTTTCTCGCTGAGCCCAGTGGACGGTGACTCGGTATGAAAACTGCACGGAGGAGCTGTTTTATCGTTTCTACCGTGCAGTTCGACATGTAAACTGCCCAGAAACCGAATCTGCTGACAGATCGCAAATCGGCCGATATCGCGTTTTCGGCCCTCATAAGCGCCGAAATCGCGTTTTATCGCTGAGCCCAGTGGACGGTGAAACCGAATCTGCTGAAAACAGCACGGATATCGCGTTTTCGGCCCTTAGAAGCGCCGAAATCGCGTTTTCTCGCTGAGCCGAGTGGACGGTGACTCGGTATGAAAACTGCACCGGAGGAGCTGTTTTATCGTTTCTACCGTGCAGTTCGACATGTAAACTGCCCAGAAACCGAATCTGCTGACAGATCGAAAATCGGCCGATATCGCGTTTTCGGCCCTCAGAAGCGCCGAAATCGCGTTTTCTCGCTGAGCCCAGTGGACGGTGACTCGGTATGAAAACTGCACGGAGGAGCTGTTTTATCGTTTCTACCGTGCAGTTCGACATGTAAACTGCCCAGAAACCGAATCTGCTGACAGATCGAAAATCGGCCGATATCGCGTTTTCGGCCCTCAGAAGCGCCGAAATCGCGTTTTCTCGCTGAGCCCAGTGGACGGTGACTCGGTATGAAAACTGCACGGAGGAGCTGTTTTATCGTTTCTACCGTGCAGTTCGACATGTAAACTGCCCAGAAACCGAATCTGCTGACAGATCGAAAATCGTTTCTACCGTGCAGTTCGACATGTAAACTGCCCAGAAACCGAATCTGCTGACAGATCGCAAATCGGCCGATATCGCGTTTTCGGCCCTCGGAAGCGCCGAAATCGCGTTTTCTCGCTGAGCCGAGTGGACGGTGACTCGGTATGAAAACTGCACGGAGGAGCTGTTTTATCGTTTCTACCGAGCAGTTCGACATGTAAACTGCCCAGAAACCGAATCTGCTGACAGATCGAAAATCGAAAATCGATATCGCGTTTTCGGCCCTCAGAAGCGCCGAAATCGCGTTTTCTCGCTGAGCCCAGTGGACGGTGACTCGGTATGAAAACTGCACGGAGGAGCTGTTTTATCGTTTCTACCGTGCAGTTCGACATGTAAACTGCCCAGAAACCGAATCTGCTGACAGATCGAAAATCGGCCGATATCGCGTTTTCGGCCCTCAGAAGCGCCGAAATCGCGTTTTCTCGCTGAGCCCAGTGGACGGTGACTCGGTATGAAAACTGCACGGAGGAGCTGTTTTATCGTTTCTACCGTGCAGTTCGACATGTAAACTGCCCAGAAACCGAATCTGCTGACAGATCGAAAATCGGCCGATATCGCGTTTTCGGCCCTCAGAAGCGCCGAAATCGCGTTTTCTCGCTGAGCCCAGTGGACGGTGACTCGGTGATGAAAACTGCACGGAGGAGCTGTTTTATCGTTTCTACCGTGCAGTTCGACATGTAAACTGCCCAGAAACCGAATCTGCTGACAGATCGAAAATCGGCCGATATCGCGTTTTCGGCCCTCAGAAGCGCCGAAATCGCGTTTTCTCGCTGAGCCGACAGGTGACGAAAACGGTGACTCGGGAAAACTGCACGTTTTAGGAGCTTATCTTTCGTTTCTACCGTGCAGTTCGACATGTAAACTGCCCAGAAACCGAATCTGCTGACAGATCGAAAATCGGCCGATATCGCGTTTTCGGCCCTCAGAAGCGCCGAAATCGCGTTTTCTCGCTGAGCCCAGTGGACGGTGACTCGGTATGAAAACTGCACGGAGGAGCTGTTTTATCGTTTCTACCGTGCAGTTCGACATGTAAACTGCCCAGAAACCGAATCTGCTGACAGATCGCAAATCGGCCGATATCGCGTTTTCGGCCCTCAGAAGCGCCGAAATCGCGTTTTCTCGCTGAGCCCAGTGGACGGTGACTCGGTATGAAAACTGCACGGAGGAGCTGTTTTATCGTTTCTACCGTGCAGTTCGACATGTAAACTGCCCAGAAACCGAATCTGCAGACAGATCGTGCAGTTCGACATGTAAACTGCCCAGAAACCGAATCTGCTGACAGATCGAAAATCGGCCGATATCGCGTTTTCGGCCCTCAGAAGCGCCGAAATCGCGTTTTCTCGCTGAGCCCAGTGGACGGTGACTCGGTATGAAAACTGCACGGAGGAGCTGTTTTATCGTTTCTACCGTGCAGTTCGACATGTAAACTGCCCAGAAACCGAATCTGCTGACAGATCGAAAATCGGCCGATATCGCGTTTTCGGCCCTCAGAAGCGCCGAAATCGCGTTTTCTCGCTGAGCCCAGTGGACGGTGACTCGGTATGAAAACTGCACGGAGGAGCTGTTTTATCGTTTCTACCGTGCAGTTCGACATGTAAACTGCCCAGAAACCGAATCTGCTGACAGATCGAAAATCGGCCGATATCGCGTTTTCGGCCCTCAGAAGCGCCGAAATCGCGTTTTCTCGCTGAGCCCAGTGGACGGTGACTCGGTATGAAAACTGCACGGAGGAGCTGTTTTATCGTTTCTACCGTGCAGTTCGACATGTAAACTGCCCAGAAACCGAATCTGCTGACAGATCGAAAATCGGCCGATATCGCGTTTTCGGCCCTCAGAAGCGCCGAAATCGCGTTTTCTCGCTGAGCCCAGTGGACGG
The DNA here is from genome assembly GCA_033815515.1 of Cryptocheilus praepositus. NCBI lineage: Eukaryota > Metazoa > Arthropoda > Insecta > Hymenoptera > Pompilidae > Cryptocheilus > Cryptocheilus praepositus. Next base: position 397,559 of record JAWWQZ010000217.1, on the reverse strand, counting down.
TGACTCGGTATGAAAACTGCACGGAGGAGCTGTTATATCGTTTCTACCGTGCAGTTCGACATGTAAACTGCCCAGAAACCGAATCTGCTGACAGATCGCAAATCGGCCGATATCGCGTTTTCGGCCCTCAGAAGCGCCGAAATCGCGTTTTCTCGCTGAGCCCAGTGGACGGTGACTCGGTATGAAAACTGCACGGAGGAGCTGTTTTATCGTTTCTACCGTGCAGTTCGACATGTAAACTGCCCAGAAACCGAATCTGCTGACAGATCGCAAATCGGCCGATATCGCGTTTTCGGCCCTCAGAAGCGCCGAAATCGCGTTTTCTCGCTGAGCCCAGTGGACGGTGACTCGGTATGAAAACTGCACGGAGGAGCTGTTTTATCGTTTCTACCGTGCAGTTCGACATGTAAACTGCCCAGAAACCGAATCTGCTGACAGATCGAAAATCGGCCGATATCGCGTTTTCGGCCCTCAGAAGCGCCGAAATCGCGTTTTCGTTTCGCAGTTCGACATGAGCCGAATCTGTGACAGATCGAAAATCGGTGATATCGCGTTTTCGGCCCTCAGACGCGCCGAAATCGCGTTTTCTCGCTGAGCCCAGTGGACGGTGACTCGGTATGAAAACTGCACGGGGGAGCTGTTTTATCGTTTCTACCGTGCAGTTCGACATGTAAACTGCCCAGAAACCGAATCTGCTGACAGATCGAAAATCGGCCGATATCGCGTTTTCGGCCCTCAGAAGCGCCGAAATCGCGTTTTCTCGCTGAGCCCAGTGGACGGTGACTCGGTATGAAAACTGCACGGAGGAGCTGTTTTATCGTTTCTACCGTGCAGTTCGACGTTTCTACCGTGCAGTTCGACATGTAAACTGCCCAGAAACCGAATCTGCTGACAGATCGCAAATCGGCCGATATCGCGTTTTCGGCCCTCAGAAGCGCCGAAATCGCGTTTTCTCGCTGAGCCCAGTGGACGGTGACTCGGTATGAAAACAGCACGGAGGAGCTGTTTTATCGTTTCTACCGTGGAGTTCGGTGACTCGGTATGAAAACTGCACGGAGGAGCTGTTTTATCGTTTCTACCGTGCAGTTCGACATGTAAACTGCCCAGAAACCGAATCTGCTGACAGATCGAAAATCGGCCGATATCGCGTTTTCGGCCCTCCGAAATCGCGTTTTCTCGCTGAGCCCAGTGGACGGTGACTCGGTATGAAAACTGCACGGAGGAGCTGTTTTATCGTTTCTACCGTGCAGTTCGACATGTAAACTGCCCAGAAACCGAATCTGCTGACAGATCGAAAATCGGCCGATATCGCGTTTTCGGCCCTCAGAAGCGCCGAAATCGCGTTTTCTCGCTGAGCCCAGTGGACGGTGACTCGGTATGAAAACTGCGCGGAGGAGCTGTTTTATCGTTTCTACCGTGCAGTTCGACATGTAAACTGCCCAGAAACCGAATCTGCTGACAGATCGAAAATCGGCCGATATCGCGTTTTCGGCCCTCAGAAGCGCCGAAATCGCGTTTTCTCGCTGAGCCCAGTGGACGGTGACTCGGCATGAAAACTGCAAAAATCGGCCGATATCGCGTTTTCGGCCCTCAGAAGCGCCGAAATCGCGTTTTCTCGCTGAGCCCAGTGGACGGTGACTCGCTATGAAAAATGCACGGAGGCCCTCAGAAGCGCCGAAATCGCGTTTTCTCGCTGAGCCCAGTGGACGGTGACTCGGTATGAAAACTGCACGGAGGAGCTGTTTTATCGTTTCTACCGTGCAGTTCGACATGTAAACTGCCCAGAAACCGAATCTGCTGACAGATCGCAAATCGGCCGATATCGCGTTTTCGGCCCTCAGAAGCGCCGAAATCGCGTTTTCTCGCTGAGCCCAGTGGACGGTGACTCGGTATGAAAACTGCACGGAGGAGCTGTTTTATCGTTTCTACCGTGCAGTTCGACATGTAAACTGCCCAGAAACCGAATCTGCTGACAGATCGCAAATCGGCCGATATCGCGTTTTCGGCCCTCAGAAGCGCCGAAATCGCGTTTTCTCGCTGAGCCCAGTGGACGGTGACTCGGTATGAAAACTGCACGGAGGAGCTGTTTTATCGTTTCTACCGTGCAGTTCGACATGTAAACTGCCCAGAAACCGAATCTGCTGACAGATCGAAAATCGGCCGATATCGCGTTTTCGGCCCTCAGAAGCGCCGAAATCGCGTTTTCTCGCTGAGCCCAGTGGACGGTGACTCGGTATGAAAACTGCACGGAGGAGCTGTTTTATCGTTTCTACCGTGCAGTTCGACATGTAAACTGCCCAGAAACCGAATCTGCTGACAGATCGCAAATCGGCCGATATCGCGTTTTCGGCCCTCAGAAGCGCCGAAATCGCGTTTTCTCGCTGAGCCCAGTGGACGGTGACTCGGTATGAAAACTGCACGGAGGAGCTGTTTTATCGTTTCTACCGTGCAGTTCGACATGTAAACTGCCCAGAAACCGAATCTGCTGACAGATCGCAAATCGGCCGATATCGCGTTTTCGGCCCTCAGAAGCGCCGAAATCGCGTTTTCTCGCTGAGCCCAGTGGACGGTGACTCGGTATGAAAACTGCACGGAGGAGCTGTTTTATCGTTTCTACCGTGCAGTTCGACATGTAAACTGCCCAGAAACCGAATCTGCTGACAGATCGCAAATCGGCCGATATCGCGTTTTCGGCCCTCAGAAGCGCCGAAATCGCGTTTTCTCGCTGAGCCCAGTGGACGGTGACTCGGTATGAAAACTGCACGGAGGAGCTGTTTTATCGTTTCTACCGTGCAGTTCGACATGTAAACTGCCCAGAAACCGAATCTGCTGACAGATCGAAAATCGGCCGATATCGCGTTTTCGGCCCTCAGAAGCGCCGAAATCGCGTTTTCTCGCTGAGCCCAGTGGACGGTGACTCGGTATGAAAACTGCACGGAGGAGCTGTTTTATCGTTTCTACCGTGCAGTTCGACATGTAAACTGCCCAGAAACCGAATCTGCTGACAGATCGCAAATCGGCCGATATCGCGTTTTCGGCCCTCAGAAGCGCCGAAATCGCGTTTTCTCGCTGAGCCCAGTGGACGGTGACTCGGTATGAAAACTGCACGGAGGAGCTGTTTTATCGTTTCTACCGTGCAGTTCGACATGTAAACTGCCCAGAAACCGAATCTGCTGACAGATCGCAAATCGGCCGATATCGCGTTTTCGGCCCTCAGAAGCGCCGAAATCGCGTTTTCTCGCTGAGCCCAGTGGACGGTGACTCGGTATGAAAACTGCACGGAGGAGCTGTTTTATCGTTTCTACCGTGCAGTTCGACATGTAAACTGCCCAGAAACCGAATCTGCTGACAGATCGCAAATCGGCCGATATCGCGTTTTCGGCCCTCAGAAGCGCCGAAATCGCGTTTTCTCGCTGAGCCCAGTGGACGGTGACTCGGTATGAAAACTGCACGGAGGAGCTGTTTTATCGTTTCTACCGTGCAGTTCGACATGTAAACTGCCCAGAAACCGAATCTGCTGACAGATCGCAAATCGGCCGATATCGCGTTTTCGGCCCTCAGAAGCGCCGAAATCGCGTTTTCTCGCTGAGCCCAGTGGACGGTGACTCGGTATGAAAACTGCACGGAGGAGCTGTTTTATCGTTTCTACCGTGCAGTTCGACATGTAAACTGCCCAGAAACCGAATCTGCTGACAGATCGCAAATCGGCCGATATCGCGTTTTCGGCCCTCAGAAGCGCCGAAATCGCGTTTTCTCGCTGAGCCCAGTGGACGGTGACTCGGTATGAAAACTGCACGGAGGAGCTGTTTTATCGTTTCTACCGTGCAGTTCGACATGTAAACTGCCCAGAAACCGAATCTGCTGACAGATCGCAAATCGGCCGATATCGCGTTTTCGGCCCTCAGAAGCGCCGAAATCGCGTTTTCTCGCTGAGCCCAGTGGACGGTGACTCGGTATGAAAACTGCACGGAGGAGCTGTTTTATCGTTTCTACCGTGCAGTTCGACATGTAAACTGCCCAGAAACCGAATCTGCTGACAGATCGCAAATCGGCCGATATCGCGTTTTCGGCCCTCAGAAGCGCCGAAATCGCGTTTTCTCGCTGAGCCCAGTGGACGGTGACTCGGTATGAAAACTGCACGGAGGAGCTGTTTTATCGTTTCTACCGTGCAGTTCGACATGTAAACTGCCCAGAAACCGAATCTGCTGACAGATCGCAAATCGGCCGATATCGCGTTTTCGGCCCTCAGAAGCGCCGAAATCGCGTTTTCTCGCTGAGCCCAGTGGACGGTGACTCGGTATGAAAACTGCACGGAGGAGCTGTTTTATCGTTTCTACCGTGCAGTTCGACATGTAAACTGCCCAGAAACCGAATCTGCTGACAGATCGCAAATCGGCCGATATCGCGTTTTCGGCCCTCAGAAGCGCCGAAATCGCGTTTTCTCGCTGAGCCCAGTGGACGGTGACTCGGTATGAAAACTGCACGGAGGAGCTGTTTTATCGTTTCTACCGTGCAGTTCGACATGTAAACTGCCCAGAAACCGAATCTGCTGACAGATCGAAAATCGGCCGATATCGCGTTTTCGGCCCTCAGAAGCGCCGAAATCGCGTTTTCTCGCTGAGCCCAGTGGACGGTGACTCGGTATGAAAACTGCACGGAGGAGCTGTTTTATCGTTTCTACCGTGCAGTTCGACATGTAAACTGCCCAGAAACCGAATCTGCTGACAGATCGAAAATCGGCCGATATCGCGTTTTCGGCCCTCAGAAGCGCCGAAATCGCGTTTTCTCGCTGAGCCCAGTGGACGGTGACTCGGTATGAAAACTGCACGGAGGAGCTGTTTTATCGTTTCTACCGTGCAGTTCGACATGTAAACTGCCCAGAAACCGAATCTGCTGACAGATCGCAAATCGGCCGATATCGCGTTTTCGGCCCTCAGAAGCGCCGAAATCGCGTTTTCTCGCTGAGCCCAGTGGACGGTGACTCGGTATGAAAACTGCACGGAGGAGCTGTTTTATCGTTTCTACCGTGCAGTTCGACATGTAAACTGCCCAGAAACCGAATCTGCTGACAGATCGCAAATCGGCCGATATCGCGTTTTCGGCCCTCAGAAGCGCCGAAATCGCGTTTTCTCGCTGAGCCCAGTGGACGGTGACTCGGTATGAAAACTGCACGGAGGAGCTGTTTTATCGTTTCTACCGTGCAGTTCGACATGTAAACTGCCCAGAAACCGAATCTGCTGACAGATCGAAAATCGGCCGATATCGCGTTTTCGGCCCTCAGAAGCGCCGAAATCGCGTTTTCTCGCTGAGCCCAGTGGACGGTGACTCGGTATGAAAACTGCACGGAGGAGCTGTTTTATCGTTTCTACCGTGCAGTTCGACATGTAAACTGCCCAGAAACCGAATCTGCTGACAGATCGCAAATCGGCCGATATCGCGTTTTCGGCCCTCAGAAGCGCCGAAATCGCGTTTTCTCGCTGAGCCCAGTGGACGGTGACTCGGTATGAAAACTGCACGGAGGAGCTGTTTTATCGTTTCTACCGTGCAGTTCGACATGTAAACTGCCCAGAAACCGAATCTGCTGACAGATCGAAAATCGGCCGATATCGCGTTTTCGGCCCTCAGAAGCGCCGAAATCGCGTTTTCTCGCTGAGCCCAGTGGACGGTGACTCGGTATGAAAACTGCACGGAGGAGCTGTTTTATCGTTTCTACCGTGCAGTTCGACATGTAAACTGCCCAGAAACCGAATCTGCTGACAGATCGAAAATCGGCCGATATCGCGTTTTCGGCCCTCAGAAGCGCCGAAATCGCGTTTTCTCGCTGAGCCCAGTGGACGGTGACTCGGTATGAAAACTGCACGGAGGAGCTGTTTTATCGTTTCTACCGTGCAGTTCGACATGTAAACTGCCCAGAAACCGAATCTGCTGACAGATCGCAAATCGGCCGATATCGCGTTTTCGGCCCTCAGAAGCGCCGAAATCGCGTTTTCTCGCTGAGCCCAGTGGACGGTGACTCGGTATGAAAACTGCACGGAGGAGCTGTTTTATCGTTTCTACCGTGCAGTTCGACATGTAAACTGCCCAGAAACCGAATCTGCTGACAGATCGAAAATCGGCCGATATCGCGTTTTCGGCCCTCAGAAGCGCCGAAATCGCGTTTTCTCGCTGAGCCCAGTGGACGGTGACTCGGTATGAAAACTGCACGGAGGAGCTGTTTTATCGTTTCTACCGTGCAGTTCGACATGTAAACTGCCCAGAAACCGAATCTGCTGACAGATCGCAAATCGGCCGATATCGCGTTTTCGGCCCTCAGAAGCGCCGAAATCGCGTTTTCTCGCTGAGCCCAGTGGACGGTGACTCGGTATGAAAACTGCACGGAGGAGCTGTTTTATCGTTTCTACCGTGCAGTTCGACATGTAAACTGCCCAGAAACCGAATCTGCTGACAGATCGAAAATCGGCCGATATCGCTTTTTCGGCCCTCAGAAGCGCCGAAATCGCGTTTTCTCGCTGAGCCGAGTGGACGGTGACTCGGTATGAAAACTGCACGGAGGAGCTGTTTTATCGTTTCTACCGTGCAGTTCGACATGTAAACTGCCCAGAAACCGAATCTGCTGACAGATCGCAAATCGGCCGATATCGCGTTTTCGGCCCTCAGAAGCGCCGAAATCGCGTTTTCTCGCTGAGCCCAGTGGACGGTGACTCGGTATGAAAACTGCACGGAGGAGCTGTTTTATCGTTTCTACCGTGCAGTTCGACATGTAAACTGCCCAGAAACCGAATCTGCTGACAGATCGAAAATCGGCCGATATCGCGTTTTCGGCCCTCAGAAGCGCCGAAATCGCGTTTTCTCGCTGAGCCCAGTGGACGGTGACTCGGTATGAAAACTGCACGGAGGAGCTGTTTTATCGTTTCTACCGTGCAGTTCGACATGTAAACTGCCCAGAAACCGAATCTGCTGACAGATCGCAAATCGGCCGATATCGCGTTTTCGGCCCTCAGAAGCGCCGAAATCGCGTTTTCTCGCTGAGCCCAGTGGACGGTGACTCGGTATGAAAACTGCACGGAGGAGCTGTTTTATCGTTTCTACCGTGCAGTTCGACATGTAAACTGCCCAGAAACCGAATCTGCTGACAGATCGCAAATCGGCCGATATCGCGTTTTCGGCCCTCAGAAGCGCCGAAATCGCGTTTTCTCGCTGAGCCCAGTGGACGGTGACTCGGTATGAAAACTGCACGGAGGAGCTGTTTTATCGTTTCTACCGTGCAGTTCGACATGTAAACTGCCCAGAAACCGAATCTGCTGACAGATCGAAAATCGGCCGATATCGCGTTTTCGGCCCTCAGAAGCGCCGAAATCGCGTTTTCTCGCTGAGCCCAGTGGACGGTGACTCGGTATGAAAACTGCACGGAGGAGCTGTTTTATCGTTTCTACCGTGCAGTTCGACATGTAAACTGCCCAGAAACCGAATCTGCTGACAGATCGCAAATCGGCCGATATCGCGTTTTCGGCCCTCAGAAGCGCCGAAATCGCGTTTTCTCGCTGAGCCCAGTGGACGGTGACTCGGTATGAAAACTGCACGGAGGAGCTGTTTTATCGTTTCTACCGTGCAGTTCGACATGTAAACTGCCCAGAAACCGAATCTGCTGACAGATCGCAAATCGGCCGATATCGCGTTTTCGGCCCTCAGAAGCGCCGAAATCGCGTTTTCTCGCTGAGCCCAGTGGACGGTGACTCGGTATGAAAACTGCACGGAGGAGCTGTTTTATCGTTTCTACCGTGCAGTTCGACATGTAAACTGCCCAGAAACCGAATCTGCTGACAGATCGCAAATCGGCCGATATCGCGTTTTCGGCCCTCAGAAGCGCCGAAATCGCGTTTTCTCGCTGAGCCCAGTGGACGGTGACTCGGTATGAAAACTGCACGGAGGAGCTGTTTTATCGTTTCTACCGTGCAGTTCGACATGTAAACTGCCCAGAAACCGAATCTGCTGACAGATCGAAAATCGGCCGATATCGCGTTTTCGGCCCTCAGAAGCGCCGAAATCGCGTTTTCTCGCTGAGCCGAGTGGACGGTGACTCGGTATGAAAACTGCACGGAGGAGCTGTTTTATCGTTTCTACCGTGCAGTTCGACATGTAAACTGCCCAGAAACCGAATCTGCTGACAGATCGCAAATCGGCCGATATCGCGTTTTCGGCCCTCAGAAGCGCCGAAATCGCGTTTTCTCGCTGAGCCCAGTGGACGGTGACTCGGTATGAAAACTGCACGGAGGAGCTGTTTTATCGTTTCTACCGTGCAGTTCGACATGTAAACTGCCCAGAAACCGAATCTGCTGACAGATCGAAAATCGGCCGATATCGCGTTTTCGGCCCTCAGAAGCGCCGAAATCGCGTTTTCTCGCTGAGCCCAGTGGACGGTGACTCGGTATGAAAACTGCACGGAGGAGCTGTTTTATCGTTTCTACCGTGCAGTTCGACATGTAAACTGCCCAGAAACCGAATCTGCTGACAGATCGAAAATCGGCCGATATCGCGTTTTCGGCCCTCAGAAGCGCCGAAATCGCGTTTTCTCGCTGAGCCCAGTGGACGGTGACTCGGTATGAAAACTGCACGGAGGAGCTGTTTTATCGTTTCTACCGTGCAGTTCGACATGTAAACTGCCCAGAAACCGAATCTGCTGACAGATCGCAAATCGGCCGATATCGCGTTTTCGGCCCTCAGAAGCGCCGAAATCGCGTTTTCTCGCTGAGCCCAGTGGACGGTGACTCGGTATGAAAACTGCACGGAGGAGCTGTTTTATCGTTTCTACCGTGCAGTTCGACATGTAAACTGCCCAGAAACCGAATCTGCTGACAGATCGCAAATCGGCCGATATCGCGTTTTCGGCCCTCAGAAGCGCCGAAATCGCGTTTTCTCGCTGAGCCGAGTGGACGGTGACTCGGTATGAAAACTGCACGGAGGAGCTGTTTTATCGTTTCTACCGTGCAGTTCGACATGTAAACTGCCCAGAAACCGAATCTGCTGACAGATCGCAAATCGGCCGATATCGCGTTTTCGGCCCTCAGAAGCGCCGAAATCGCGTTTTCTCGCTGAGCCCAGTGGACGGTGACTCGGTATGAAAACTGCACGGAGGAGCTGTTTTATCGTTTCTACCGTGCAGTTCGACATGTAAACTGCCCAGAAACCGAATCTGCTGACAGATCGAAAATCGGCCGATATCGCGTTTTCGGCCCTCAGAAGCGCCGAAATCGCGTTTTCTCGCTGAGCCCAGTGGACGGTGACTCGGTATGAAAACTGCACGGAGGAGCTGTTTTATCGTTTCTACCGTGCAGTTCGACATGTAAACTGCCCAGAAACCGAATCTGCTGACAGATCGCAAATCGGCCGATATCGCGTTTTCGGCCCTCAGAAGCGCCGAAATCGCGTTTTCTCGCTGAGCCCAGTGGACGGTGACTCGGTATGAAAACTGCACGGAGGAGCTGTTTTATCGTTTCTACCGTGCAGTTCGACATGTAAACTGCCCAGAAACCGAATCTGCTGACAGATCGCAAATCGGCCGATATCGCGTTTTCGGCCCTCAGAAGCGCCGAAATCGCGTTTTCTCGCTGAGCCCAGTGGACGGTGACTCGGTATGAAAACTGCACGGAGGAGCTGTTTTATCGTTTCTACCGTGCAGTTCGACATGTAAACTGCCCAGAAACCGAATCTGCTGACAGATCGAAAATCGGCCGATATCGCGTTTTCGGCCCTCAGAAGCGCCGAAATCGCGTTTTCTCGCTGAGCCGAGTGGACGGTGACTCGGTATGAAAACTGCACGGAGGAGCTGTTTTATCGTTTCTACCGTGCAGTTCGACATGTAAACTGCCCAGAAACCGAATCTGCTGACAGATCGCAAATCGGCCGATATCGCGTTTTCGGCCCTCAGAAGCGCCGAAATCGCGTTTTCTCGCTGAGCCCAGTGGACGGTGACTCGGTATGAAAACTGCACGGAGGAGCTGTTTTATCGTTTCTACCGTGCAGTTCGACATGTAAACTGCCCAGAAACCGAATCTGCTGACAGATCGAAAATCGGCCGATATCGCGTTTTCGGCCCTCAGAAGCGCCGAAATCGCGTTTTCTCGCTGAGCCCAGTGGACGGTGACTCGGTATGAAAACTGCACGGAGGAGCTGTTTTATCGTTTCTACCGTGCAGTTCGACATGTAAACTGCCCAGAAACCGAATCTGCTGACAGATCGAAAATCGGCCGATATCGCGTTTTCGGCCCTCAGAAGCGCCGAAATCGCGTTTTCTCGCTGAGCCCAGTGGACGGTGACTCGGTATGAAAACTGCACGGAGGAGCTGTTTTATCGTTTCTACCGTGCAGTTCGACATGTAAACTGCCCAGAAACCGAATCTGCTGACAGATCGCAAATCGGCCGATATCGCGTTTTCGGCCCTCAGAAGCGCCGAAATCGCGTTTTCTCGCTGAGCCCAGTGGACGGTGACTCGGTATGAAAACTGCACGGAGGAGCTGTTTTATCGTTTCTACCGTGCAGTTCGACATGTAAACTGCCCAGAAACCGAATCTGCTGACAGATCGCAAATCGGCCGATATCGCGTTTTCGGCCCTCAGAAGCGCCGAAATCGCGTTTTCTCGCTGAGCCCAGTGGACGGTGACTCGGTATGAAAACTGCACGGAGGAGCTGTTTTATCGTTTCTACCGTGCAGTTCGACATGTAAACTGCCCAGAAACCGAATCTGCTGACAGATCGAAAATCGGCCGATATCGCGTTTTCGGCCCTCAGAAGCGCCGAAATCGCGTTTTCTCGCTGAGCCCAGTGGACGGTGACTCGGTATGAAAACTGCACGGAGGAGCTGTTTTATCGTTTCTACCGTGCAGTTCGACATGTAAACTGCCCAGAAACCGAATCTGCTGACAGATCGCAAATCGGCCGATATCGCGTTTTCGGCCCTCAGAAGCGCCGAAATCGCGTTTTCTCGCTGAGCCCAGTGGACGGTGACTCGGTATGAAAACTGCACGGAGGAGCTGTTTTATCGTTTCTACCGTGCAGTTCGACATGTAAACTGCCCAGAAACCGAATCTGCTGACAGATCGCAAATCGGCCGATATCGCGTTTTCGGCCCTCAGAAGCGCCGAAATCGCGTTTTCTCGCTGAGCCCAGTGGACGGTGACTCGGTATGAAAACTGCACGGAGGAGCTGTTTTATCGTTTCTACCGTGCAGTTCGACATGTAAACTGCCCAGAAACCGAATCTGCTGACAGATCGCAAATCGGCCGATATCGCGTTTTCGGCCCTCAGAAGCGCCGAAATCGCGTTTTCTCGCTGAGCCCAGTGGACGGTGACTCGGTATGAAAACTGCACGGAGGAGCTGTTTTATCGTTTCTACCGTGCAGTTCGACATGTAAACTGCCCAGAAACCGAATCTGCTGACAGATCGAAAATCGGCCGATATCGCGTTTTCGGCCCTCAGAAGCGCCGAAATCGCGTTTTCTCGCTGAGCCCAGTGGACGGTGACTCGGTATGAAAACTGCACGGAGGAGCTGTTTTATCGTTTCTACCGTGCAGTTCGACATGTAAACTGCCCAGAAACCGAATCTGCTGACAGATCGCAAATCGGCCGATATCGCGTTTTCGGCCCTCAGAAGCGCCGAAATCGCGTTTTCTCGCTGAGCCCAGTGGACGGTGACTCGGTATGAAAACTGCACGGAGGAGCTGTTTTATCGTTTCTACCGTGCAGTTCGACATGTAAACTGCCCAGAAACCGAATCTGCTGACAGATCGCAAATCGGCCGATATCGCGTTTTCGGCCCTCAGAAGCGCCGAAATCGCGTTTTCTCGCTGAGCCCAGTGGACGGTGACTCGGTATGAAAACTGCACGGAGGAGCTGTTTTATCGTTTCTACCGTGCAGTTCGACATGTAAACTGCCCAGAAACCGAATCTGCTGACAGATCGCAAATCGGCCGATATCGCGTTTTCGGCCCTCAGAAGCGCCGAAATCGCGTTTTCTCGCTGAGCCCAGTGGACGGTGACTCGGTATGAAAACTGCACGGAGGAGCTGTTTTATCGTTTCTACCGTGCAGTTCGACATGTAAACTGCCCAGAAACCGAATCTGCTGACAGATCGAAAATCGGCCGATATCGCGTTTTCGGCCCTCAGAAGCGCCGAAATCGCGTTTTCTCGCTGAGCCCAGTGGACGGTGACTCGGTATGAAAACTGCACGGAGGAGCTGTTTTATCGTTTCTACCGTGCAGTTCGACATGTAAACTGCCCAGAAACCGAATCTGCTGACAGATCGCAAATCGGCCGATATCGCGTTTTCGGCCCTCAGAAGCGCCGAAATCGCGTTTTCTCGCTGAGCCCAGTGGACGGTGACTCGGTATGAAAACTGCACGGAGGAGCTGTTTTATCGTTTCTACCGTGCAGTTCGACATGTAAACTGCCCAGAAACCGAATCTGCTGACAGATCGCAAATCGGCCGATATCGCGTTTTCGGCCCTCAGAAGCGCCGAAATCGCGTTTTCTCGCTGAGCCCAGTGGACGGTGACTCGGTATGAAAACTGCACGGAGGAGCTGTTTTATCGTTTCTACCGTGCAGTTCGACATGTAAACTGCCCAGAAACCGAATCTGCTGACAGATCGAAAATCGGCCGATATCGCGTTTTCGGCCCTCAGAAGCGCCGAAATCGCGTTTTCTCGCTGAGCCCAGTGGACGGTGACTCGGTATGAAAACTGCACGGAGGAGCTGTTTTATCGTTTCTACCGTGCAGTTCGACATGTAAACTGCCCAGAAACCGAATCTGCTGACAGATCGCAAATCGGCCGATATCGCGTTTTCGGCCCTCAGAAGCGCCGAAATCGCGTTTTCTCGCTGAGCCCAGTGGACGGTGACTCGGTATGAAAACTGCACGGAGGAGCTGTTTTATCGTTTCTACCGTGCAGTTCGACATGTAAACTGCCCAGAAACCGAATCTGCTGACAGATCGCAAATCGGCCGATATCGCGTTTTCGGCCCTCAGAAGCGCCGAAATCGCGTTTTCTCGCTGAGCCCAGTGGACGGTGACTCGGTATGAAAACTGCACGGAGGAGCTGTTTTATCGTTTCTACCGTGCAGTTCGACATGTAAACTGCCCAGAAACCGAATCTGCTGACAGATCGAAAATCGGCCGATATCGCGTTTTCGGCCCTCAGAAGCGCCGAAATCGCGTTTTCTCGCTGAGCCGAGTGGACGGTGACTCGGTATGAAAACTGCACGGAGGAGCTGTTTTATCGTTTCTACCGTGCAGTTCGACATGTAAACTGCCCAGAAACCGAATCTGCTGACAGATCGCAAATCGGCCGATATCGCGTTTTCGGCCCTCAGAAGCGCCGAAATCGCGTTTTCTCGCTGAGCCCAGTGGACGGTGACTCGGTATGAAAACTGCACGGAGGAGCTGTTTTATCGTTTCTACCGTGCAGTTCGACATGTAAACTGCCCAGAAACCGAATCTGCTGACAGATCGCAAATCGGCCGATATCGCGTTTTCGGCCCTCAGAAGCGCCGAAATCGCGTTTTCTCGCTGAGCCCAGTGGACGGTGACTCGGTATGAAAACTGCACGGAGGAGCTGTTTTATCGTTTCTACCGTGCAGTTCGACATGTAAACTGCCCAGAAACCGAATCTGCTGACAGATCGCAAATCGGCCGATATCGCGTTTTCGGCCCTCAGAAGCGCCGAAATCGCGTTTTCTCGCTGAGCCCAGTGGACGGTGACTCGGTATGAAAACTGCACGGAGGAGCTGTTTTATCGTTTCTACCGTGCAGTTCGACATGTAAACTGCCCAGAAACCGAATCTGCTGACAGATCGCAAATCGGCCGATATCGCGTTTTCGGCCCTCAGAAGCGCCGAAATCGCGTTTTCTCGCTGAGCCCAGTGGACGGTGACTCGGTATGAAAACTGCACGGAGGAGCTGTTTTATCGTTTCTACCGTGCAGTTCGACATGTAAACTGCCCAGAAACCGAATCTGCTGACAGATCGCAAATCGGCCGATATCGCGTTTTCGGCCCTCAGAAGCGCCGAAATCGCGTTTTCTCGCTGAGCCCAGTGGACGGTGACTCGGTATGAAAACTGCACGGAGGAGCTGTTTTATCGTTTCTACCGTGCAGTTCGACATGTAAACTGCCCAGAAACCGAATCTGCTGACAGATCGCAAATCGGCCGATATCGCGTTTTCGGCCCTCAGAAGCGCCGAAATCGCGTTTTCTCGCTGAGCCCAGTGGACGGTGACTCGGTATGAAAACTGCACGGAGGAGCTGTTTTATCGTTTCTACCGTGCAGTTCGACATGTAAACTGCCCAGAAACCGAATCTGCTGACAGATCGCAAATCGGCCGATATCGCGTTTTCGGCCCTCAGAAGCGCCGAAATCGCGTTTTCTCGCTGAGCCGAGTGGACGGTGACTCGGTATGAAAACTGCACGGAGGAGCTGTTTTATCGTTTCTACCGTGCAGTTCGACATGTAAACTGCCCAGAAACCGAATCTGCTGACAGATCGCAAATCGGCCGATATCGCGTTTTCGGCCCTCAGAAGCGCCGAAATCGCGTTTTCTCGCTGAGCCCAGTGGACGGTGACTCGGTATGAAAACTGCACGGAGGAGCTGTTTTATCGTTTCTACCGTGCAGTTCGACATGTAAACTGCCCAGAAACCGAATCTGCTGACAGATCGAAAATCGGCCGATATCGCGTTTTCGGCCCTCAGAAGCGCCGAAATCGCGTTTTCTCGCTGAGCCGAGTGGACGGTGACTCGGTATGAAAACTGCACGGAGGAGCTGTTTTATCGTTTCTACCGTGCAGTTCGACATGTAAACTGCCCAGAAACCGAATCTGCTGACAGATCGCAAATCGGCCGATATCGCGTTTTCGGCCCTCAGAAGCGCCGAAATCGCGTTTTCTCGCTGAGCCGAGTGGACGGTGACTCGGTATGAAAACTGCACGAGGAGCTGTTTTATCGTTTCTACCGTGCAGTTCGACATGTAAACTGCCCAGAAACCGAATCTGCTGACAGATCGCAAATCGGCCGATATCGCGTTTTCGGCCCTCAGAAGCGCCGAAATCGCGTTTTCTCGCTGAGCCGAGTGGACGGTGACTCGGTATGAAAACTGCACGGAGGAGCTGTTTTATCGTTTCTACCGTGCAGTTCGACATGTAAACTGCCCAGAAACCGAATCTGCTGACAGATCGCAAATCGGCCGATATCGCGTTTTCGGCCCTCAGAAGCGCCGAAATCGCGTTTTCTCGCTGAGCCCAGTGGACGGTGACTCGGTATGAAAACTGCACGGAGGAGCTGTTTTATCGTTTCTACCGTGCAGTTCGACATGTAAACTGCCCAGAAACCGAATCTGCTGACAGATCGCAAATCGGCCGATATCGCGTTTTCGGCCCTCAGAAGCGCCGAAATCGCGTTTTCTCGCTGAGCCCAGTGGACGGTGACTCGGTATGAAAACTGCACGGAGGAGCTGTTTTATCGTTTCTACCGTGCAGTTCGACATGTAAACTGCCCAGAAACCGAATCTGCTGACAGATCGAAAATCGGCCGATATCGCGTTTTCGGCCCTCAGAAGCGCCGAAATCGCGTTTTCTCGCTGAGCCGAGTGGACGGTGACTCGGTATGAAAACTGCACGGAGGAGCTGTTTTATCGTTTCTACCGTGCAGTTCGACATGTAAACTGCCCAGAAACCGAATCTGCTGACAGATCGCAAATCGGCCGATATCGCGTTTTCGGCCCTCAGAAGCGCCGAAATCGCGTTTTCTCGCTGAGCCCAGTGGACGGTGACTCGGTATGAAAACTGCACGGAGGAGCTGTTTTATCGTTTCTACCGTGCAGTTCGACATGTAAACTGCCCAGAAACCGAATCTGCTGACAGATCGCAAATCGGCCGATATCGCGTTTTCGGCCCTCAGAAGCGCCGAAATCGCGTTTTCTCGCTGAGCCCAGTGGACGGTGACTCGGTATGAAAACTGCACGGAGGAGCTGTTTTATCGTTTCTACCGTGCAGTTCGACATGTAAACTGCCCAGAAACCGAATCTGCTGACAGATCGCAAATCGGCCGATATCGCGTTTTCGGCCCTCAGAAGCGCCGAAATCGCGTTTTCTCGCTGAGCCCAGTGGACGGTGACTCGGTATGAAAACTGCACGGAGGAGCTGTTTTATCGTTTCTACCGTGCAGTTCGACATGTAAACTGCCCAGAAACCGAATCTGCTGACAGATCGCAAATCGGCCGATATCGCGTTTTCGGCCCTCAGAAGCGCCGAAATCGCGTTTTCTCGCTGAGCCCAGTGGACGGTGACTCGGTATGAAAACTGCACGGAGGAGCTGTTTTATCGTTTCTACCGTGCAGTTCGACATGTAAACTGCCCAGAAACCGAATCTGCTGACAGATCGCAAATCGGCCGATATCGCGTTTTCGGCCCTCAGAAGCGCCGAAATCGCGTTTTCTCGCTGAGCCCAGTGGACGGTGACTCGGTATGAAAACTGCACGGAGGAGCTGTTTTATCGTTTCTACCGTGCAGTTCGACATGTAAACTGCCCAGAAACCGAATCTGCTGACAGATCGAAAATCGGCCGATATCGCGTTTTCGGCCCTCAGAAGCGCCGAAATCGCGTTTTCTCGCTGAGCCGAGTGGACGGTGACTCGGTATGAAAACTGCACGGAGGAGCTGTTTTATCGTTTCTACCGTGCAGTTCGACATGTAAACTGCCCAGAAACCGAATCTGCTGACAGATCGCAAATCGGCCGATATCGCGTTTTCGGCCCTCAGAAGCGCCGAAATCGCGTTTTCTCGCTGAGCCCAGTGGACGGTGACTCGGTATGAAAACTGCACGGAGGAGCTGTTTTATCGTTTCTACCGTGCAGTTCGACATGTAAACTGCCCAGAAACCGAATCTGCTGACAGATCGCAAATCGGCCGATATCGCGTTTTCGGCCCTCAGAAGCGCCGAAATCGCGTTTTCTCGCTGAGCCCAGTGGACGGTGACTCGGTATGAAAACTGCACGGAGGAGCTGTTTTATCGTTTCTACCGTGCAGTTCGACATGTAAACTGCCCAGAAACCGAATCTGCTGACAGATCGCAAATCGGCCGATATCGCGTTTTCGGCCCTCAGAAGCGCCGAAATCGCGTTTTCTCGCTGAGCCCAGTGGACGGTGACTCGGTATGAAAACTGCACGGAGGAGCTGTTTTATCGTTTCTACCGTGCAGTTCGACATGTAAACTGCCCAGAAACCGAATCTGCTGACAGATCGCAAATCGGCCGATATCGCGTTTTCGGCCCTCAGAAGCGCCGAAATCGCGTTTTCTCGCTGAGCCCAGTGGACGGTGACTCGGTATGAAAACTGCACGGAGGAGCTGTTTTATCGTTTCTACCGTGCAGTTCGACATGTAAACTGCCCAGAAACCGAATCTGCTGACAGATCGCAAATCGGCCGATATCGCGTTTTCGGCCCTCAGAAGCGCCGAAATCGCGTTTTCTCGCTGAGCCCAGTGGACGGTGACTCGGTATGAAAACTGCACGGAGGAGCTGTTTTATCGTTTCTACCGTGCAGTTCGACATGTAAACTGCCCAGAAACCGAATCTGCTGACAGATCGCAAATCGGCCGATATCGCGTTTTCGGCCCTCAGAAGCGCCGAAATCGCGTTTTCTCGCTGAGCCCAGTGGACGGTGACTCGGTATGAAAACTGCACGGAGGAGCTGTTTTATCGTTTCTACCGTGCAGTTCGACATGTAAACTGCCCAGAAACCGAATCTGCTGACAGATCGCAAATCGGCCGATATCGCGTTTTCGGCCCTCAGAAGCGCCGAAATCGCGTTTTCTCGCTGAGCCCAGTGGACGGTGACTCGGTATGAAAACTGCACGGAGGAGCTGTTTTATCGTTTCTACCGTGCAGTTCGACATGTAAACTGCCCAGAAACCGAATCTGCTGACAGATCGAAAATCGGCCGATATCGCGTTTTCGGCCCTCAGAAGCGCCGAAATCGCGTTTTCTCGCTGAGCCGAGTGGACGGTGACTCGGTATGAAAACTGCACGGAGGAGCTGTTTTATCGTTTCTACCGTGCAGTTCGACATGTAAACTGCCCAGAAACCGAATCTGCTGACAGATCGCAAATCGGCCGATATCGCGTTTTCGGCCCTCAGAAGCGCCGAAATCGCGTTTTCTCGCTGAGCCCAGTGGACGGTGACTCGGTATGAAAACTGCACGGAGGAGCTGTTTTATCGTTTCTACCGTGCAGTTCGACATGTAAACTGCCCAGAAACCGAATCTGCTGACAGATCGCAAATCGGCCGATATCGCGTTTTCGGCCCTCAGAAGCGCCGAAATCGCGTTTTCTCGCTGAGCCCAGTGGACGGTGACTCGGTATGAAAACTGCACGGAGGAGCTGTTTTATCGTTTCTACCGTGCAGTTCGACATGTAAACTGCCCAGAAACCGAATCTGCTGACAGATCGCAAATCGGCCGATATCGCGTTTTCGGCCCTCAGAAGCGCCGAAATCGCGTTTTCTCGCTGAGCCGAGTGGACGGTGACTCGGTATGAAAACTGCACGGAGGAGCTGTTTTATCGTTTCTACCGTGCAGTTCGACATGTAAACTGCCCAGAAACCGAATCTGCTGACAGATCGCAAATCGGCCGATATCGCGTTTTCGGCCCTCAGAAGCGCCGAAATCGCGTTTTCTCGCTGAGCCGAGTGGACGGTGACTCGGTATGAAAACTGCACGGAGGAGCTGTTTTATCGTTTCTACCGTGCAGTTCGACATGTAAACTGCCCAGAAACCGAATCTGCTGACAGATCGCAAATCGGCCGATATCGCGTTTTCGGCCCTCAGAAGCGCCGAAATCGCGTTTTCTCGCTGAGCCGAGTGGACGGTGACTCGGTATGAAAACTGCACGGAGGAGCTGTTTTATCGTTTCTACCGTGCAGTTCGACATGTAAACTGCCCAGAAACCGAATCTGCTGACAGATCGCAAATCGGCCGATATCGCGTTTTCGGCCCTCAGAAGCGCCGAAATCGCGTTTTCTCGCTGAGCCGAGTGGACGGTGACTCGGTATGAAAACTGCACGGAGGAGCTGTTTTATCGTTTCTACCGTGCAGTTCGACATGTAAACTGCCCAGAAACCGAATCTGCTGACAGATCGAAAATCGGCCGATATCGCGTTTTCGGCCCTCAGAAGCGCCGAAATCGCGTTTTCTCGCTGAGCCGAGTGGACGGTGACTCGGTATGAAAACTGCACGGAGGAGCTGTTTTATCGTTTCTACCGTGCAGTTCGACATGTAAACTGCCCAGAAACCGAATCTGCTGACAGATCGCAAATCGGCCGATATCGCGTTTTCGGCCCTCAGAAGCGCCGAAATCGCGTTTTCTCGCTGAGCCCAGTGGACGGTGACTCGGTATGAAAACTGCACGGAGGAGCTGTTTTATCGTTTCTACCGTGCAGTTCGACATGTAAACTGCCCAGAAACCGAATCTGCTGACAGATCGAAAATCGGCCGATATCGCGTTTTCGGCCCTCAGAAGCGCCGAAATCGCGTTTTCTCGCTGAGCCGAGTGGACGGTGACTCGGTATGAAAACTGCACGGAGGAGCTGTTTTATCGTTTCTACCGTGCAGTTCGACATGTAAACTGCCCAGAAACCGAATCTGCTGACAGATCGCAAATCGGCCGATATCGCGTTTTCGGCCCTCAGAAGCGCCGAAATCGCGTTTTCTCGCTGAGCCGAGTGGACGGTGACTCGGTATGAAAACTGCACGGAGGAGCTGTTTTATCGTTTCTACCGTGCAGTTCGACATGTAAACTGCCCAGAAACCGAATCTGCTGACAGATCGCAAATCGGCCGATATCGCGTTTTCGGCCCTCAGAAGCGCCGAAATCGCGTTTTCTCGCTGAGCCGAGTGGACGGTGACTCGGTATGAAAACTGCACGGAGGAGCTGTTTTATCGTTTCTACCGTGCAGTTCGACATGTAAACTGCCCAGAAACCGAATCTGCTGACAGATCGCAAATCGGCCGATATCGCGTTTTCGGCCCTCAGAAGCGCCGAAATCGCGTTTTCTCGCTGAGCCGAGTGGACGGTGACTCGGTATGAAAACTGCACGGAGGAGCTGTTTTATCGTTTCTACCGTGCAGTTCGACATGTAAACTGCCCAGAAACCGAATCTGCTGACAGATCGCAAATCGGCCGATATCGCGTTTTCGGCCCTCAGAAGCGCCGAAATCGCGTTTTCTCGCTGAGCCCAGTGGACGGTGACTCGGTATGAAAACTGCACGGAGGAGCTGTTTTATCGTTTCTACCGTGCAGTTCGACATGTAAACTGCCCAGAAACCGAATCTGCTGACAGATCGCAAATCGGCCGATATCGCGTTTTCGGCCCTCAGAAGCGCCGAAATCGCGTTTTCTCGCTGAGCCCAGTGGACGGTGACTCGGTATGAAAACTGCACGGAGGAGCTGTTTTATCGTTTCTACCGTGCAGTTCGACATGTAAACTGCCCAGAAACCGAATCTGCTGACAGATCGCAAATCGGCCGATATCGCGTTTTCGGCCCTCAGAAGCGCCGAAATCGCGTTTTCTCGCTGAGCCCAGTGGACGGTGACTCGGTATGAAAACTGCACGGAGGAGCTGTTTTATCGTTTCTACCGTGCAGTTCGACATGTAAACTGCCCAGAAACCGAATCTGCTGACAGATCGCAAATCGGCCGATATCGCGTTTTCGGCCCTCAGAAGCGCCGAAATCGCGTTTTCTCGCTGAGCCCAGTGGACGGTGACTCGGTATGAAAACTGCACGGAGGAGCTGTTTTATCGTTTCTACCGTGCAGTTCGACATGTAAACTGCCCAGAAACCGAATCTGCTGACAGATCGCAAAATCGGCCGATATCGCGTTTTCGGCCCTCAGAAGCGCCGAAATCGCGTTTTCTCGCTGAGCCGAGTGGACGGTGACTCGGTATGAAAACTGCACGGAGGAGCTGTTTTATCGTTTCTACCGTGCAGTTCGACATGTAAACTGCCCAGAAACCGAATCTGCTGACAGATCGCAAATCGGCCGATATCGCGTTTTCGGCCCTCAGAAGCGCCGAAATCGCGTTTTCTCGCTGAGCCCAGTGGACGGTGACTCGGTATGAAAACTGCACGGAGGAGCTGTTTTATCGTTTCTACCGTGCAGTTCGACATGTAAACTGCCCAGAAACCGAATCTGCTGACAGATCGCAAATCGGCCGATATCGCGTTTTCGGCCCTCAGAAGCGCCGAAATCGCGTTTTCTCGCTGAGCCCAGTGGACGGTGACTCGGTATGAAAACTGCACGGAGGAGCTGTTTTATCGTTTCTACCGTGCAGTTCGACATGTAAACTGCCCAGAAACCGAATCTGCTGACAGATCGAAAATCGGCCGATATCGCGTTTTCGGCCCTCAGAAGCGCCGAAATCGCGTTTTCTCGCTGAGCCCAGTGGACGGTGACTCGGTATGAAAACTGCACGGAGGAGCTGTTTTATCGTTTCTACCGTGCAGTTCGACATGTAAACTGCCCAGAAACCGAATCTGCTGACAGATCGCAAATCGGCCGATATCGCGTTTTCGGCCCTCAGAAGCGCCGAAATCGCGTTTTCTCGCTGAGCCCAGTGGACGGTGACTCGGTATGAAAACTGCACGGAGGAGCTGTTTTATCGTTTCTACCGTGCAGTTCGACATGTAAACTGCCCAGAAACCGAATCTGCTGACAGATCGAAAATCGGCCGATATCGCGTTTTCGGCCCTCAGAAGCGCCGAAATCGCGTTTTCTCGCTGAGCCCAGTGGACGGTGACTCGGTATGAAAACTGCACGGAGGAGCTGTTTTATCGTTTCTACCGTGCAGTTCGACATGTAAACTGCCCAGAAACCGAATCTGCTGACAGATCGCAAATCGGCCGATATCGCGTTTTCGGCCCTCAGAAGCGCCGAAATCGCGTTTTCTCGCTGAGCCCAGTGGACGGTGACTCGGTATGAAAACTGCACGGAGGAGCTGTTTTATCGTTTCTACCGTGCAGTTCGACATGTAAACTGCCCAGAAACCGAATCTGCTGACAGATCGAAAATCGGCCGATATCGCGTTTTCGGCCCTCAGAAGCGCCGAAATCGCGTTTTCTCGCTGAGCCCAGTGGACGGTGACTCGGTATGAAAACTGCACGGAGGAGCTGTTTTATCGTTTCTACCGTGCAGTTCGACATGTAAACTGCCCAGAAACCGAATCTGCTGACAGATCGCAAATCGGCCGATATCGCGTTTTCGGCCCTCAGAAGCGCCGAAATCGCGTTTTCTCGCTGAGCCCAGTGGACGGTGACTCGGTATGAAAACTGCACGGAGGAGCTGTTTTATCGTTTCTACCGTGCAGTTCGACATGTAAACTGCCCAGAAACCGAATCTGCTGACAGATCGCAAATCGGCCGATATCGCGTTTTCGGCCCTCAGAAGCGCCGAAATCGCGTTTTCTCGCTGAGCCCAGTGGACGGTGACTCGGTATGAAAACTGCACGGAGGAGCTGTTTTATCGTTTCTACCGTGCAGTTCGACATGTAAACTGCCCAGAAACCGAATCTGCTGACAGATCGCAAATCGGCCGATATCGCGTTTTCGGCCCTCAGAAGCGCCGAAATCGCGTTTTCTCGCTGAGCCCAGTGGACGGTGACTCGGTATGAAAACTGCACGGAGGAGCTGTTTTATCGTTTCTACCGTGCAGTTCGACATGTAAACTGCCCAGAAACCGAATCTGCTGACAGATCGCAAATCGGCCGATATCGCGTTTTCGGCCCTCAGAAGCGCCGAAATCGCGTTTTCTCGCTGAGCCCAGTGGACGGTGACTCGGTATGAAAACTGCACGGAGGAGCTGTTTTATCGTTTCTACCGTGCAGTTCGACATGTAAACTGCCCAGAAACCGAATCTGCTGACAGATCGAAAATCGGCCGATATCGCGTTTTCGGCCCTCAGAAGCGCCGAAATCGCGTTTTCTCGCTGAGCCGAGTGGACGGTGACTCGGTATGAAAACTGCACGGAGGAGCTGTTTTATCGTTTCTACCGTGCAGTTCGACATGTAAACTGCCCAGAAACCGAATCTGCTGACAGATCGCAAATCGGCCGATATCGCGTTTTCGGCCCTCAGAAGCGCCGAAATCGCGTTTTCTCGCTGAGCCCAGTGGACGGTGACTCGGTATGAAAACTGCACGGAGGAGCTGTTTTATCGTTTCTACCGTGCAGTTCGACATGTAAACTGCCCAGAAACCGAATCTGCTGACAGATCGAAAATCGGCCGATATCGCGTTTTCGGCCCTCAGAAGCGCCGAAATCGCGTTTTCTCGCTGAGCCCAGTGGACGGTGACTCGGTATGAAAACTGCACGGAGGAGCTGTTTTATCGTTTCTACCGTGCAGTTCGACATGTAAACTGCCCAGAAACCGAATCTGCTGACAGATCGCAAATCGGCCGATATCGCGTTTTCGGCCCTCAGAAGCGCCGAAATCGCGTTTTCTCGCTGAGCCCAGTGGACGGTGACTCGGTATGAAAACTGCACGGAGGAGCTGTTTTATCGTTTCTACCGTGCAGTTCGACATGTAAACTGCCCAGAAACCGAATCTGCTGACAGATCGCAAATCGGCCGATATCGCGTTTTCGGCCCTCAGAAGCGCCGAAATCGCGTTTTCTCGCTGAGCCCAGTGGACGGTGACTCGGTATGAAAACTGCACGGAGGAGCTGTTTTATCGTTTCTACCGTGCAGTTCGACATGTAAACTGCCCAGAAACCGAATCTGCTGACAGATCGCAAATCGGCCGATATCGCGTTTTCGGCCCTCAGAAGCGCCGAAATCGCGTTTTCTCGCTGAGCCCAGTGGACGGTGACTCGGTATGAAAACTGCACGGAGGAGCTGTTTTATCGTTTCTACCGTGCAGTTCGACATGTAAACTGCCCAGAAACCGAATCTGCTGACAGATCGCAAATCGGCCGATATCGCGTTTTCGGCCCTCAGAAGCGCCGAAATCGCGTTTTCTCGCTGAGCCCAGTGGACGGTGACTCGGTATGAAAACTGCACGGAGGAGCTGTTTTATCGTTTCTACCGTGCAGTTCGACATGTAAACTGCCCAGAAACCGAATCTGCTGACAGATCGCAAATCGGCCGATATCGCGTTTTCGGCCCTCAGAAGCGCCGAAATCGCGTTTTCTCGCTGAGCCCAGTGGACGGTGACTCGGTATGAAAACTGCACGGAGGAGCTGTTTTATCGTTTCTACCGTGCAGTTCGACATGTAAACTGCCCAGAAACCGAATCTGCTGACAGATCGAAAATCGGCCGATATCGCGTTTTCGGCCCTCAGAAGCGCCGAAATCGCGTTTTCTCGCTGAGCCCAGTGGACGGTGACTCGGTATGAAAACTGCACGGAGGAGCTGTTTTATCGTTTCTACCGTGCAGTTCGACATGTAAACTGCCCAGAAACCGAATCTGCTGACAGATCGCAAATCGGCCGATATCGCGTTTTCGGCCCTCAGAAGCGCCGAAATCGCGTTTTCTCGCTGAGCCCAGTGGACGGTGACTCGGTATGAAAACTGCACGGAGGAGCTGTTTTATCGTTTCTACCGTGCAGTTCGACATGTAAACTGCCCAGAAACCGAATCTGCTGACAGATCGAAAATCGGCCGATATCGCGTTTTCGGCCCTCAGAAGCGCCGAAATCGCGTTTTCTCGCTGAGCCCAGTGGACGGTGACTCGGTATGAAAACTGCACGGAGGAGCTGTTTTATCGTTTCTACCGTGCAGTTCGACATGTAAACTGCCCAGAAACCGAATCTGCTGACAGATCGCAAATCGGCCGATATCGCGTTTTCGGCCCTCAGAAGCGCCGAAATCGCGTTTTCTCGCTGAGCCCAGTGGACGGTGACTCGGTATGAAAACTGCACGGAGGAGCTGTTTTATCGTTTCTACCGTGCAGTTCGACATGTAAACTGCCCAGAAACCGAATCTGCTGACAGATCGCAAATCGGCCGATATCGCGTTTTCGGCCCTCAGAAGCGCCGAAATCGCGTTTTCTCGCTGAGCCCAGTGGACGGTGACTCGGTATGAAAACTGCACGGAGGAGCTGTTTTATCGTTTCTACCGTGCAGTTCGACATGTAAACTGCCCAGAAACCGAATCTGCTGACAGATCGCAAATCGGCCGATATCGCGTTTTCGGCCCTCAGAAGCGCCGAAATCGCGTTTTCTCGCTGAGCCCAGTGGACGGTGACTCGGTATGAAAACTGCACGGAGGAGCTGTTTTATCGTTTCTACCGTGCAGTTCGACATGTAAACTGCCCAGAAACCGAATCTGCTGACAGATCGCAAATCGGCCGATATCGCGTTTTCGGCCCTCAGAAGCGCCGAAATCGCGTTTTCTCGCTGAGCCCAGTGGACGGTGACTCGGTATGAAAACTGCACGGAGGAGCTGTTTTATCGTTTCTACCGTGCAGTTCGACATGTAAACTGCCCAGAAACCGAATCTGCTGACAGATCGCAAATCGGCCGATATCGCGTTTTCGGCCCTCAGAAGCGCCGAAATCGCGTTTTCTCGCTGAGCCCAGTGGACGGTGACTCGGTATGAAAACTGCACGGAGGAGCTGTTTTATCGTTTCTACCGTGCAGTTCGACATGTAAACTGCCCAGAAACCGAATCTGCTGACAGATCGCAAATCGGCCGATATCGCGTTTTCGGCCCTCAGAAGCGCCGAAATCGCGTTTTCTCGCTGAGCCCAGTGGACGGTGACTCGGTATGAAAACTGCACGGAGGAGCTGTTTTATCGTTTCTACCGTGCAGTTCGACATGTAAACTGCCCAGAAACCGAATCTGCTGACAGATCGCAAATCGGCCGATATCGCGTTTTCGGCCCTCAGAAGCGCCGAAATCGCGTTTTCTCGCTGAGCCCAGTGGACGGTGACTCGGTATGAAAACTGCACGGAGGAGCTGTTTTATCGTTTCTACCGTGCAGTTCGACATGTAAACTGCCCAGAAACCGAATCTGCTGACAGATCGCAAATCGGCCGATATCGCGTTTTCGGCCCTCAGAAGCGCCGAAATCGCGTTTTCTCGCTGAGCCCAGTGGACGGTGACTCGGTATGAAAACTGCACGGAGGAGCTGTTTTATCGTTTCTACCGTGCAGTTCGACATGTAAACTGCCCAGAAACCGAATCTGCTGACAGATCGCAAATCGGCCGATATCGCGTTTTCGGCCCTCAGAAGCGCCGAAATCGCGTTTTCTCGCTGAGCCCAGTGGACGGTGACTCGGTATGAAAACTGCACGGAGGAGCTGTTTTATCGTTTCTACCGTGCAGTTCGACATGTAAACTGCCCAGAAACCGAATCTGCTGACAGATCGAAAATCGGCCGATATCGCGTTTTCGGCCCTCAGAAGCGCCGAAATCGCGTTTTCTCGCTGAGCCCAGTGGACGGTGACTCGGTATGAAAACTGCACGGAGGAGCTGTTTTATCGTTTCTACCGTGCAGTTCGACATGTAAACTGCCCAGAAACCGAATCTGCTGACAGATCGCAAATCGGCCGATATCGCGTTTTCGGCCCTCAGAAAGCGCCGAAATCGCGTTTTCTCGCTGAGCCCAGTGGACGGTGACTCGGTATGAAAACTGCACGGAGGAGCTGTTTTATCGTTTCTACCGTGCAGTTCGACATGTAAACTGCCCAGAAACCGAATCTGCTGACAGATCGCAAATCGGCCGATATCGCGTTTTCGGCCCTCAGAAGCGCCGAAATCGCGTTTTCTCGCTGAGCCCAGTGGACGGTGACTCGGTATGAAAACTGCACGGAGGAGCTGTTTTATCGTTTCTACCGTGCAGTTCGACATGTAAACTGCCCAGAAACCGAATCTGCTGACAGATCGAAAATCGGCCGATATCGCGTTTTCGGCCCTCAGAAGTGCCGAAATCGCGTTTTCTCGCTGAGCCCAGTGGACGGTGACTCGGTATGAAAACTGCACGGAGGAGCTGTTTTATCGTTTCTACCGTGCAGTTCGACATGTAAACTGCCCAGAAACCGAATCTGCTGACAGATCGCAAATCGGCCGATATCGCGTTTTCGGCCCTCAGAAGCGCCGAAATCGCGTTTTCTCGCTGAGCCCAGTGGACGGTGACTCGGTATGAAAACTGCACGGAGGAGCTGTTTTATCGTTTCTACCGTGCAGTTCGACATGTAAACTGCCCAGAAACCGAATCTGCTGACAGATCGCAAATCGGCCGATATCGCGTTTTCGGCCCTCAGAAGCGCCGAAATCGCGTTTTCTCGCTGAGCCCAGTGGACGGTGACTCGGTATGAAAACTGCACGGAGGAGCTGTTTTATCGTTTCTACCGTGCAGTTCGACATGTAAACTGCCCAGAAACCGAATCTGCTGACAGATCGCAAATCGGCCGATATCGCGTTTTCGGCCCTCAGAAGCGCCGAAATCGCGTTTTCTCGCTGAGCCCAGTGGACGGTGACTCGGTATGAAAACTGCACGGAGGAGCTGTTTTATCGTTTCTACCGTGCAGTTCGACATGTAAACTGCCCAGAAACCGAATCTGCTGACAGATCGCAAATCGGCCGATATCGCGTTTTCGGCCCTCAGAAGCGCCGAAATCGCGTTTTCTCGCTGAGCCCAGTGGACGGTGACTCGGTATGAAAACTGCACGGAGGAGCTGTTTTATCGTTTCTACCGTGCAGTTCGACATGTAAACTGCCCAGAAACCGAATCTGCTGACAGATCGCAAATCGGCCGATATCGCGTTTTCGGCCCTCAGAAGCGCCGAAATCGCGTTTTCTCGCTGAGCCCAGTGGACGGTGACTCGGTATGAAAACTGCACGGAGGAGCTGTTTTATCGTTTCTACCGTGCAGTTCGACATGTAAACTGCCCAGAAACCGAATCTGCTGACAGATCGCAAATCGGCCGATATCGCGTTTTCGGCCCTCAGAAGCGCCGAAATCGCGTTTTCTCGCTGAGCCCAGTGGACGGTGACTCGGTATGAAAACTGCACGGAGGAGCTGTTTTATCGTTTCTACCGTGCAGTTCGACATGTAAACTGCCCAGAAACCGAATCTGCTGACAGATCGCAAATCGGCCGATATCGCGTTTTCGGCCCTCAGAAGCGCCGAAATCGCGTTTTCTCGCTGAGCCCAGTGGACGGTGACTCGGTATGAAAACTGCACGGAGGAGCTGTTTTATCGTTTCTACCGTGCAGTTCGACATGTAAACTGCCCAGAAACCGAATCTGCTGACAGATCGCAAATCGGCCGATATCGCGTTTTCGGCCCTCAGAAGCGCCGAAATCGCGTTTTCTCGCTGAGCCCAGTGGACGGTGACTCGGTATGAAAACTGCACGGAGGAGCTGTTTTATCGTTTCTACCGTGCAGTTCGACATGTAAACTGCCCAGAAACCGAATCTGCTGACAGATCGCAAATCGGCCGATATCGCGTTTTCGGCCCTCAGAAGCGCCGAAATCGCGTTTTCTCGCTGAGCCCAGTGGACGGTGACTCGGTATGAAAACTGCACGGAGGAGCTGTTTTATCGTTTCTACCGTGCAGTTCGACATGTAAACTGCCCAGAAACCGAATCTGCTGACAGATCGAAAATCGGCCGATATCGCGTTTTCGGCCCTCAGAAGCGCCGAAATCGCGTTTTCTCGCTGAGCCCAGTGGACGGTGACTCGGTATGAAAACTGCACGGAGGAGCTGTTTTATCGTTTCTACCGTGCAGTTCGACATGTAAACTGCCCAGAAACCGAATCTGCTGACAGATCGCAAATCGGCCGATATCGCGTTTTCGGCCCTCAGAAGCGCCGAAATCGCGTTTTCTCGCTGAGCCCAGTGGACGGTGACTCGGTATGAAAACTGCACGGAGGAGCTGTTTTATCGTTTCTACCGTGCAGTTCGACATGTAAACTGCCCAGAAACCGAATCTGCTGACAGATCGCAAATCGGCCGATATCGCGTTTTCGGCCCTCAGAAGCGCCGAAATCGCGTTTTCTCGCTGAGCCCAGTGGACGGTGACTCGGTATGAAAACTGCACGGAGGAGCTGTTTTATCGTTTCTACCGTGCAGTTCGACATGTAAACTGCCCAGAAACCGAATCTGCTGACAGATCGCAAATCGGCCGATATCGCGTTTTCGGCCCTCAGAAGCGCCGAAATCGCGTTTTCTCGCTGAGCCCAGTGGACGGTGACTCGGTATGAAAACTGCACGGAGGAGCTGTTTTATCGTTTCTACCGTGCAGTTCGACATGTAAACTGCCCAGAAACCGAATCTGCTGACAGATCGCAAATCGGCCGATATCGCGTTTTCGGCCCTCAGAAGCGCCGAAATCGCGTTTTCTCGCTGAGCCCAGTGGACGGTGACTCGGTATGAAAACTGCACGGAGGAGCTGTTTTATCGTTTCTACCGTGCAGTTCGACATGTAAACTGCCCAGAAACCGAATCTGCTGACAGATCGCAAATCGGCCGATATCGCGTTTTCGGCCCTCAGAAGCGCCGAAATCGCGTTTTCTCGCTGAGCCCAGTGGACGGTGACTCGGTATGAAAACTGCACGGAGGAGCTGTTTTATCGTTTCTACCGTGCAGTTCGACATGTAAACTGCCCAGAAACCGAATCTGCTGACAGATCGCAAATCGGCCGATATCGCGTTTTCGGCCCTCAGAAGCGCCGAAATCGCGTTTTCTCGCTGAGCCCAGTGGACGGTGACTCGGTATGAAAACTGCACGGAGGAGCTGTTTTATCGTTTCTACCGTGCAGTTCGACATGTAAACTGCCCAGAAACCGAATCTGCTGACAGATCGCAAATCGGCCGATATCGCGTTTTCGGCCCTCAGAAGCGCCGAAATCGCGTTTTCTCGCTGAGCCCAGTGGACGGTGACTCGGTATGAAAACTGCACGGAGGAGCTGTTTTATCGTTTCTACCGTGCAGTTCGACATGTAAACTGCCCAGAAACCGAATCTGCTGACAGATCGCAAATCGGCCGATATCGCGTTTTCGGCCCTCAGAAGCGCCGAAATCGCGTTTTCTCGCTGAGCCCAGTGGACGGTGACTCGGTATGAAAACTGCACGGAGGAGCTGTTTTATCGTTTCTACCGTGCAGTTCGACATGTAAACTGCCCAGAAACCGAATCTGCTGACAGATCGCAAATCGGCCGATATCGCGTTTTCGGCCCTCAGAAGCGCCGAAATCGCGTTTTCTCGCTGAGCCCAGTGGACGGTGACTCGGTATGAAAACTGCACGGAGGAGCTGTTTTATCGTTTCTACCGTGCAGTTCGACATGTAAACTGCCCAGAAACCGAATCTGCTGACAGATCGAAAATCGGCCGATATCGCGTTTTCGGCCCTCAGAAGCGCCGAAATCGCGTTTTCTCGCTGAGCCCAGTGGACGGTGACTCGGTATGAAAACTGCACGGAGGAGCTGTTTTATCGTTTCTACCGTGCAGTTCGACATGTAAACTGCCCAGAAACCGAATCTGCTGACAGATCGCAAATCGGCCGATATCGCGTTTTCGGCCCTCAGAAGCGCCGAAATCGCGTTTTCTCGCTGAGCCCAGTGGACGGTGACTCGGTATGAAAACTGCACGGAGGAGCTGTTTTATCGTTTCTACCGTGCAGTTCGACATGTAAACTGCCCAGAAACCGAATCTGCTGACAGATCGCAAATCGGCCGATATCGCGTTTTCGGCCCTCAGAAGCGCCGAAATCGCGTTTTCTCGCTGAGCCCAGTGGACGGTGACTCGGTATGAAAACTGCACGGAGGAGCTGTTTTATCGTTTCTACCGTGCAGTTCGACATGTAAACTGCCCAGAAACCGAATCTGCTGACAGATCGAAAATCGGCCGATATCGCGTTTTCGGCCCTCAGAAGCGCCGAAATCGCGTTTTCTCGCTGAGCCCAGTGGACGGTGACTCGGTATGAAAACTGCACGGAGGAGCTGTTTTATCGTTTCTACCGTGCAGTTCGACATGTAAACTGCCCAGAAACCGAATCTGCTGACAGATCGCAAATCGGCCGATATCGCGTTTTCGGCCCTCAGAAGCGCCGAAATCGCGTTTTCTCGCTGAGCCCAGTGGACGGTGACTCGGTATGAAAACTGCACGGAGGAGCTGTTTTATCGTTTCTACCGTGCAGTTCGACATGTAAACTGCCCAGAAACCGAATCTGCTGACAGATCGAAAATCGGCCGATATCGCGTTTTCGGCCCTCAGAAGCGCCGAAATCGCGTTTTCTCGCTGAGCCCAGTGGACGGTGACTCGGTATGAAAACTGCACGGAGGAGCTGTTTTATCGTTTCTACCGTGCAGTTCGACATGTAAACTGCCCAGAAACCGAATCTGCTGACAGATCGCAAATCGGCCGATATCGCGTTTTCGGCCCTCAGAAGCGCCGAAATCGCGTTTTCTCGCTGAGCCCAGTGGACGGTGACTCGGTATGAAAACTGCACGGAGGAGCTGTTTTATCGTTTCTACCGTGCAGTTCGACATGTAAACTGCCCAGAAACCGAATCTGCTGACAGATCGCAAATCGGCCGATATCGCGTTTTCGGCCCTCAGAAGCGCCGAAATCGCGTTTTCTCGCTGAGCCCAGTGGACGGTGACTCGGTATGAAAACTGCACGGAGGAGCTGTTTTATCGTTTCTACCGTGCAGTTCGACATGTAAACTGCCCAGAAACCGAATCTGCTGACAGATCGCAAATCGGCCGATATCGCGTTTTCGGCCCTCAGAAGCGCCGAAATCGCGTTTTCTCGCTGAGCCCAGTGGACGGTGACTCGGTATGAAAACTGCACGGAGGAGCTGTTTTATCGTTTCTACCGTGCAGTTCGACATGTAAACTGCCCAGAAACCGAATCTGCTGACAGATCGCAAATCGGCCGATATCGCGTTTTCGGCCCTCAGAAGCGCCGAAATCGCGTTTTCTCGCTGAGCCCAGTGGACGGTGACTCGGTATGAAAACTGCACGGAGGAGCTGTTTTATCGTTTCTACCGTGCAGTTCGACATGTAAACTGCCCAGAAACCGAATCTGCTGACAGATCGAAAATCGGCCGATATCGCGTTTTCGGCCCTCAGAAGCCGAAATCGCGTTTTCTCGCTGAGCCCAGTGGACGGTGACTCGGTATGAAAACTGCACGGAGGAGCTGTTTTATCGTTTCTACCGTGCAGTTCGACATGTAAACTGCCCAGAAACCGAATCTGCTGACAGATCGCAAATCGGCCGATATCGCGTTTTCGGCCCTCAGAAGCGCCGAAATCGCGTTTTCTCGCTGAGCCCAGTGGACGGTGACTCGGTATGAAAACTGCACGGAGGAGCTGTTTTATCGTTTCTACCGTGCAGTTCGACATGTAAACTGCCCAGAAACCGAATCTGCTGACAGATCGCAAATCGGCCGATATCGCGTTTTCGGCCCTCAGAAGCGCCGAAATCGCGTTTTCTCGCTGAGCCCAGTGGACGGTGACTCGGTATGAAAACTGCACGGAGGAGCTGTTTTATCGTTTCTACCGTGCAGTTCGACATGTAAACTGCCCAGAAACCGAATCTGCTGACAGATCGCAAATCGGCCGATATCGCGTTTTCGGCCCTCAGAAGCGCCGAAATCGCGTTTTCTCGCTGAGCCCAGTGGACGGTGACTCGGTATGAAAACTGCACGGAGGAGCTGTTTTATCGTTTCTACCGTGCAGTTCGACATGTAAACTGCCCAGAAACCGAATCTGCTGACAGATCGCAAATCGGCCGATATCGCGTTTTCGGCCCTCAGAAGCGCCGAAATCGCGTTTTCTCGCTGAGCCCAGTGGACGGTGACTCGGTATGAAAACTGCACGGAGGAGCTGTTTTATCGTTTCTACCGTGCAGTTCGACATGTAAACTGCCCAGAAACCGAATCTGCTGACAGATCGCAAATCGGCCGATATCGCGTTTTCGGCCCTCAGAAGCGCCGAAATCGCGTTTTCTCGCTGAGCCCAGTGGACGGTGACTCGGTATGAAAACTGCACGGAGGAGCTGTTTTATCGTTTCTACCGTGCAGTTCGACATGTAAACTGCCCAGAAACCGAATCTGCTGACAGATCGCAAATCGGCCGATATCGCGTTTTCGGCCCTCAGAAGCGCCGAAATCGCGTTTTCTCGCTGAGCCCAGTGGACGGTGACTCGGTATGAAAACTGCACGGAGGAGCTGTTTTATCGTTTCTACCGTGCAGTTCGACATGTAAACTGCCCAGAAACCGAATCTGCTGACAGATCGCAAATCGGCCGATATCGCGTTTTCGGCCCTCAGAAGCGCCGAAATCGCGTTTTCTCGCTGAGCCCAGTGGACGGTGACTCGGTATGAAAACTGCACGGAGGAGCTGTTTTATCGTTTCTACCGTGCAGTTCGACATGTAAACTGCCCAGAAACCGAATCTGCTGACAGATCGCAAATCGGCCGATATCGCGTTTTCGGCCCTCAGAAGCGCCGAAATCGCGTTTTCTCGCTGAGCCCAGTGGACGGTGACTCGGTATGAAAACTGCACGGAGGAGCTGTTTTATCGTTTCTACCGTGCAGTTCGACATGTAAACTGCCCAGAAACCGAATCTGCTGACAGATCGCAAATCGGCCGATATCGCGTTTTCGGCCCTCAGAAGCGCCGAAATCGCGTTTTCTCGCTGAGCCCAGTGGACGGTGACTCGGTATGAAAACTGCACGGAGGAGCTGTTTTATCGTTTCTACCGTGCAGTTCGACATGTAAACTGCCCAGAAACCGAATCTGCTGACAGATCGAAAATCGGCCGATATCGCGTTTTCGGCCCTCAGAAGCGCCGAAATCGCGTTTTCTCGCTGAGCCCAGTGGACGGTGACTCGGTATGAAAACTGCACGGAGGAGCTGTTTTATCGTTTCTACCGTGCAGTTCGACATGTAAACTGCCCAGAAACCGAATCTGCTGACAGATCGCAAATCGGCCGATATCGCGTTTTCGGCCCTCAGAAGCGCCGAAATCGCGTTTTCTCGCTGAGCCCAGTGGACGGTGACTCGGTATGAAAACTGCACGGAGGAGCTGTTTTATCGTTTCTACCGTGCAGTTCGACATGTAAACTGCCCAGAAACCGAATCTGCTGACAGATCGCAAATCGGCCGATATCGCGTTTTCGGCCCTCAGAAGCGCCGAAATCGCGTTTTCTCGCTGAGCCCAGTGGACGGTGACTCGGTATGAAAACTGCACGGAGGAGCTGTTTTATCGTTTCTACCGTGCAGTTCGACATGTAAACTGCCCAGAAACCGAATCTGCTGACAGATCGCAAATCGGCCGATATCGCGTTTTCGGCCCTCAGAAGCGCCGAAATCGCGTTTTCTCGCTGAGCCCAGTGGACGGTGACTCGGTATGAAAACTGCACGGAGGAGCTGTTTTATCGTTTCTACCGTGCAGTTCGACATGTAAACTGCCCAGAAACCGAATCTGCTGACAGATCGCAAATCGGCCGATATCGCGTTTTCGGCCCTCAGAAGCGCCGAAATCGCGTTTTCTCGCTGAGCCCAGTGGACGGTGACTCGGTATGAAAACTGCACGGAGGAGCTGTTTTATCGTTTCTACCGTGCAGTTCGACATGTAAACTGCCCAGAAACCGAATCTGCTGACAGATCGCAAATCGGCCGATATCGCGTTTTCGGCCCTCAGAAGCGCCGAAATCGCGTTTTCTCGCTGAGCCCAGTGGACGGTGACTCGGTATGAAAACTGCACGGAGGAGCTGTTTTATCGTTTCTACCGTGCAGTTCGACATGTAAACTGCCCAGAAACCGAATCTGCTGACAGATCGCAAATCGGCCGATATCGCGTTTTCGGCCCTCAGAAGCGCCGAAATCGCGTTTTCTCGCTGAGCCCAGTGGACGGTGACTCGGTATGAAAACTGCACGGAGGAGCTGTTTTATCGTTTCTACCGTGCAGTTCGACATGTAAACTGCCCAGAAACCGAATCTGCTGACAGATCGCAAATCGGCCGATATCGCGTTTTCGGCCCTCAGAAGCGCCGAAATCGCGTTTTCTCGCTGAGCCCAGTGGACGGTGACTCGGTATGAAAACTGCACGGAGGAGCTGTTTTATCGTTTCTACCGTGCAGTTCGACATGTAAACTGCCCAGAAACCGAATCTGCTGACAGATCGCAAATCGGCCGATATCGCGTTTTCGGCCCTCAGAAGCGCCGAAATCGCGTTTTCTCGCTGAGCCCAGTGGACGGTGACTCGGTATGAAAACTGCACGGAGGAGCTGTTTTATCGTTTCTACCGTGCAGTTCGACATGTAAACTGCCCAGAAACCGAATCTGCTGACAGATCGCAAATCGGCCGATATCGCGTTTTCGGCCCTCAGAAGCGCCGAAATCGCGTTTTCTCGCTGAGCCCAGTGGACGGTGACTCGGTATGAAAACTGCACGGAGGAGCTGTTTTATCGTTTCTACCGTGCAGTTCGACATGTAAACTGCCCAGAAACCGAATCTGCTGACAGATCGCAAATCGGCCGATATCGCGTTTTCGGCCCTCAGAAGCGCCGAAATCGCGTTTTCTCGCTGAGCCCAGTGGACGGTGACTCGGTATGAAAACTGCACGGAGGAGCTGTTTTATCGTTTCTACCGTGCAGTTCGACATGTAAACTGCCCAGAAACCGAATCTGCTGACAGATCGCAAATCGGCCGATATCGCGTTTTCGGCCCTCAGAAGCGCCGAAATCGCGTTTTCTCGCTGAGCCCAGTGGACGGTGACTCGGTATGAAAACTGCACGGAGGAGCTGTTTTATCGTTTCTACCGTGCAGTTCGACATGTAAACTGCCCAGAAACCGAATCTGCTGACAGATCGCAAATCGGCCGATATCGCGTTTTCGGCCCTCAGAAGCGCCGAAATCGCGTTTTCTCGCTGAGCCCAGTGGACGGTGACTCGGTATGAAAACTGCACGGAGGAGCTGTTTTATCGTTTCTACCGTGCAGTTCGACATGTAAACTGCCCAGAAACCGAATCTGCTGACAGATCGAAAATCGGCCGATATCGCGTTTTCGGCCCTCAGAAGCGCCGAAATCGCGTTTTCTCGCTGAGCCCAGTGGACGGTGACTCGGTATGAAAACTGCACGGAGGAGCTGTTTTATCGTTTCTACCGTGCAGTTCGACATGTAAACTGCCCAGAAACCGAATCTGCTGACAGATCGCAAATCGGCCGATATCGCGTTTTCGGCCCTCAGAAGCGCCGAAATCGCGTTTTCTCGCTGAGCCCAGTGGACGGTGACTCGGTATGAAAACTGCACGGAGGAGCTGTTTTATCGTTTCTACCGTGCAGTTCGACATGTAAACTGCCCAGAAACCGAATCTGCTGACAGATCGCAAATCGGCCGATATCGCGTTTTCGGCCCTCAGAAGCGCCGAAATCGCGTTTTCTCGCTGAGCCCAGTGGACGGTGACTCGGTATGAAAACTGCACGGAGGAGCTGTTTTATCGTTTCTACCGTGCAGTTCGACATGTAAACTGCCCAGAAACCGAATCTGCTGACAGATCGCAAATCGGCCGATATCGCGTTTTCGGCCCTCAGAAGCGCCGAAATCGCGTTTTCTCGCTGAGCCCAGTGGACGGTGACTCGGTATGAAAACTGCACGGAGGAGCTGTTTTATCGTTTCTACCGTGCAGTTCGACATGTAAACTGCCCAGAAACCGAATCTGCTGACAGATCGCAAATCGGCCGATATCGCGTTTTCGGCCCTCAGAAGCGCCGAAATCGCGTTTTCTCGCTGAGCCCAGTGGACGGTGACTCGGTATGAAAACTGCACGGAGGAGCTGTTTTATCGTTTCTACCGTGCAGTTCGACATGTAAACTGCCCAGAAACCGAATCTGCTGACAGATCGCAAATCGGCCGATATCGCGTTTTCGGCCCTCAGAAGCGCCGAAATCGCGTTTTCTCGCTGAGCCCAGTGGACGGTGACTCGGTATGAAAACTGCACGGAGGAGCTGTTTTATCGTTTCTACCGTGCAGTTCGACATGTAAACTGCCCAGAAACCGAATCTGCTGACAGATCGAAAATCGGCCGATATCGCGTTTTCGGCCCTCAGAAGCGCCGAAATCGCGTTTTCTCGCTGAGCCCAGTGGACGGTGACTCGGTATGAAAACTGCACGGAGGAGCTGTTTTATCGTTTCTACCGTGCAGTTCGACATGTAAACTGCCCAGAAACCGAATCTGCTGACAGATCGCAAATCGGCCGATATCGCGTTTTCGGCCCTCAGAAGCGCCGAAATCGCGTTTTCTCGCTGAGCCCAGTGGACGGTGACTCGGTATGAAAACTGCACGGAGGAGCTGTTTTATCGTTTCTACCGTGCAGTTCGACATGTAAACTGCCCAGAAACCGAATCTGCTGACAGATCGCAAATCGGCCGATATCGCGTTTTCGGCCCTCAGAAGCGCCGAAATCGCGTTTTCTCGCTGAGCCCAGTGGACGGTGACTCGGTATGAAAACTGCACGGAGGAGCTGTTTTATCGTTTCTACCGTGCAGTTCGACATGTAAACTGCCCAGAAACCGAATCTGCTGACAGATCGCAAATCGGCCGATATCGCGTTTTCGGCCCTCAGAAGCGCCGAAATCGCGTTTTCTCGCTGAGCCCAGTGGACGGTGACTCGGTATGAAAACTGCACGGAGGAGCTGTTTTATCGTTTCTACCGTGCAGTTCGACATGTAAACTGCCCAGAAACCGAATCTGCTGACAGATCGCAAATCGGCCGATATCGCGTTTTCGGCCCTCAGAAGCGCCGAAATCGCGTTTTCTCGCTGAGCCCAGTGGACGGTGACTCGGTATGAAAACTGCACGGAGGAGCTGTTTTATCGTTTCTACCGTGCAGTTCGACATGTAAACTGCCCAGAAACCGAATCTGCTGACAGATCGCAAATCGGCCGATATCGCGTTTTCGGCCCTCAGAAGCGCCGAAATCGCGTTTTCTCGCTGAGCCCAGTGGACGGTGACTCGGTATGAAAACTGCACGGAGGAGCTGTTTTATCGTTTCTACCGTGCAGTTCGACATGTAAACTGCCCAGAAAACCGAATCTGCTGACAGATCGCAAATCGGCCGATATCGCGTTTTCGGCCCTCAGAAGCGCCGAAATCGCGTTTTCTCGCTGAGCCCAGTGGACGGTGACTCGGTATGAAAACTGCACGGAGGAGCTGTTTTATCGTTTCTACCGTGCAGTTCGACATGTAAACTGCCCAGAAACCGAATCTGCTGACAGATCGCAAATCGGCCGATATCGCGTTTTCGGCCCTCAGAAGCGCCGAAATCGCGTTTTCTCGCTGAGCCCAGTGGACGGTGACTCGGTATGAAAACTGCACGGAGGAGCTGTTTTATCGTTTCTACCGTGCAGTTCGACATGTAAACTGCCCAGAAACCGAATCTGCTGACAGATCGAAAATCGGCCGATATCGCGTTTTCGGCCCTCAGAAGCGCCGAAATCGCGTTTTCTCGCTGAGCCCAGTGGACGGTGACTCGGTATGAAAACTGCACGGAGGAGCTGTTTTATCGTTTCTACCGTGCAGTTCGACATGTAAACTGCCCAGAAACCGAATCTGCTGACAGATCGCAAATCGGCCGATATCGCGTTTTCGGCCCTCAGAAGCGCCGAAATCGCGTTTTCTCGCTGAGCCCAGTGGACGGTGACTCGGTATGAAAACTGCACGGAGGAGCTGTTTTATCGTTTCTACCGTGCAGT
Organism: Cryptocheilus praepositus; assembly: GCA_033815515.1. NCBI lineage: Eukaryota > Metazoa > Arthropoda > Insecta > Hymenoptera > Pompilidae > Cryptocheilus > Cryptocheilus praepositus. The sequence goes on along the minus strand of JAWWQZ010000217.1, from coordinate 358,814 downwards.
TCGACATGTAAACTGCCCAGAAACCGAATCTGCTGACAGATCGCAAATCGGCCGATATCGCGTTTTCGGCCCTCAGAAGCGCCGAAATCGCGTTTTCTCGCTGAGCCCAGTGGACGGTGACTCGGTATGAAAACTGCACGGAGGAGCTGTTTTATCGTTTCTACCGTGCAGTTCGACATGTAAACTGCCCAGAAACCGAATCTGCTGACAGATCGCAAATCGGCCGATATCGCGTTTTCGGCCCTCAGAAGCGCCGAAATCGCGTTTTCTCGCTGAGCCCAGTGGACGGTGACTCGGTATGAAAACTGCACGGAGGAGCTGTTTTATCGTTTCTACCGTGCAGTTCGACATGTAAACTGCCCAGAAACCGAATCTGCTGACAGATCGCAAATCGGCCGATATCGCGTTTTCGGCCCTCAGAAGCGCCGAAATCGCGTTTTCTCGCTGAGCCCAGTGGACGGTGACTCGGTATGAAAACTGCACGGAGGAGCTGTTTTATCGTTTCTACCGTGCAGTTCGACATGTAAACTGCCCAGAAACCGAATCTGCTGACAGATCGCAAATCGGCCGATATCGCGTTTTCGGCCCTCAGAAGCGCCGAAATCGCGTTTTCTCGCTGAGCCCAGTGGACGGTGACTCGGTATGAAAACTGCACGGAGGAGCTGTTTTATCGTTTCTACCGTGCAGTTCGACATGTAAACTGCCCAGAAACCGAATCTGCTGACAGATCGAAAATCGGCCGATATCGCGTTTTCGGCCCTCAGAAGCGCCGAAATCGCGTTTTCTCGCTGAGCCCAGTGGACGGTGACTCGGTATGAAAACTGCACGGAGGAGCTGTTTTATCGTTTCTACCGTGCAGTTCGACATGTAAACTGCCCAGAAACCGAATCTGCTGACAGATCGCAAATCGGCCGATATCGCGTTTTCGGCCCTCAGAAGCGCCGAAATCGCGTTTTCTCGCTGAGCCCAGTGGACGGTGACTCGGTATGAAAACTGCACGGAGGAGCTGTTTTATCGTTTCTACCGTGCAGTTCGACATGTAAACTGCCCAGAAACCGAATCTGCTGACAGATCGCAAATCGGCCGATATCGCGTTTTCGGCCCTCAGAAGCGCCGAAATCGCGTTTTCTCGCTGAGCCCAGTGGACGGTGACTCGGTATGAAAACTGCACGGAGGAGCTGTTTTATCGTTTCTACCGTGCAGTTCGACATGTAAACTGCCCAGAAACCGAATCTGCTGACAGATCGCAAATCGGCCGATATCGCGTTTTCGGCCCTCAGAAGCGCCGAAATCGCGTTTTCTCGCTGAGCCCAGTGGACGGTGACTCGGTATGAAAACTGCACGGAGGAGCTGTTTTATCGTTTCTACCGTGCAGTTCGACATGTAAACTGCCCAGAAACCGAATCTGCTGACAGATCGCAAATCGGCCGATATCGCGTTTTCGGCCCTCAGAAGCGCCGAAATCGCGTTTTCTCGCTGAGCCCAGTGGACGGTGACTCGGTATGAAAACTGCACGGAGGAGCTGTTTTATCGTTTCTACCGTGCAGTTCGACATGTAAACTGCCCAGAAACCGAATCTGCTGACAGATCGCAAATCGGCCGATATCGCGTTTTCGGCCCTCAGAAGCGCCGAAATCGCGTTTTCTCGCTGAGCCCAGTGGACGGTGACTCGGTATGAAAACTGCACGGAGGAGCTGTTTTATCGTTTCTACCGTGCAGTTCGACATGTAAACTGCCCAGAAACCGAATCTGCTGACAGATCGCAAATCGGCCGATATCGCGTTTTCGGCCCTCAGAAGCGCCGAAATCGCGTTTTCTCGCTGAGCCCAGTGGACGGTGACTCGGTATGAAAACTGCACGGAGGAGCTGTTTTATCGTTTCTACCGTGCAGTTCGACATGTAAACTGCCCAGAAACCGAATCTGCTGACAGATCGCAAATCGGCCGATATCGCGTTTTCGGCCCTCAGAAGCGCCGAAATCGCGTTTTCTCGCTGAGCCCAGTGGACGGTGACTCGGTATGAAAACTGCACGGAGGAGCTGTTTTATCGTTTCTACCGTGCAGTTCGACATGTAAACTGCCCAGAAACCGAATCTGCTGACAGATCGCAAATCGGCCGATATCGCGTTTTCGGCCCTCAGAAGCGCCGAAATCGCGTTTTCTCGCTGAGCCCAGTGGACGGTGACTCGGTATGAAAACTGCACGGAGGAGCTGTTTTATCGTTTCTACCGTGCAGTTCGACATGTAAACTGCCCAGAAACCGAATCTGCTGACAGATCGCAAATCGGCCGATATCGCGTTTTCGGCCCTCAGAAGCGCCGAAATCGCGTTTTCTCGCTGAGCCCAGTGGACGGTGACTCGGTATGAAAACTGCACGGAGGAGCTGTTTTATCGTTTCTACCGTGCAGTTCGACATGTAAACTGCCCAGAAACCGAATCTGCTGACAGATCGAAAATCGGCCGATATCGCGTTTTCGGCCCTCAGAAGCGCCGAAATCGCGTTTTCTCGCTGAGCCCAGTGGACGGTGACTCGGTATGAAAACTGCACGGAGGAGCTGTTTTATCGTTTCTACCGTGCAGTTCGACATGTAAACTGCCCAGAAACCGAATCTGCTGACAGATCGCAAATCGGCCGATATCGCGTTTTCGGCCCTCAGAAGCGCCGAAATCGCGTTTTCTCGCTGAGCCCAGTGGACGGTGACTCGGTATGAAAACTGCACGGAGGAGCTGTTTTATCGTTTCTACCGTGCAGTTCGACATGTAAACTGCCCAGAAACCGAATCTGCTGACAGATCGCAAATCGGCCGATATCGCGTTTTCGGCCCTCAGAAGCGCCGAAATCGCGTTTTCTCGCTGAGCCCAGTGGACGGTGACTCGGTATGAAAACTGCACGGAGGAGCTGTTTTATCGTTTCTACCGTGCAGTTCGACATGTAAACTGCCCAGAAACCGAATCTGCTGACAGATCGAAAATCGGCCGATATCGCGTTTTCGGCCCTCAGAAGCGCCGAAATCGCGTTTTCTCGCTGAGCCCAGTGGACGGTGACTCGGTATGAAAACTGCACGGAGGAGCTGTTTTATCGTTTCTACCGTGCAGTTCGACATGTAAACTGCCCAGAAACCGAATCTGCTGACAGATCGCAAATCGGCCGATATCGCGTTTTCGGCCCTCAGAAGCGCCGAAATCGCGTTTTCTCGCTGAGCCCAGTGGACGGTGACTCGGTATGAAAACTGCACGGAGGAGCTGTTTTATCGTTTCTACCGTGCAGTTCGACATGTAAACTGCCCAGAAACCGAATCTGCTGACAGATCGCAAATCGGCCGATATCGCGTTTTCGGCCCTCAGAAGCGCCGAAATCGCGTTTTCTCGCTGAGCCCAGTGGACGGTGACTCGGTATGAAAACTGCACGGAGGAGCTGTTTTATCGTTTCTACCGTGCAGTTCGACATGTAAACTGCCCAGAAACCGAATCTGCTGACAGATCGCAAATCGGCCGATATCGCGTTTTCGGCCCTCAGAAGCGCCGAAATCGCGTTTTCTCGCTGAGCCCAGTGGACGGTGACTCGGTATGAAAACTGCACGGAGGAGCTGTTTTATCGTTTCTACCGTGCAGTTCGACATGTAAACTGCCCAGAAACCGAATCTGCTGACAGATCGCAAATCGGCCGATATCGCGTTTTCGGCCCTCAGAAGCGCCGAAATCGCGTTTTCTCGCTGAGCCCAGTGGACGGTGACTCGGTATGAAAACTGCACGGAGGAGCTGTTTTATCGTTTCTACCGTGCAGTTCGACATGTAAACTGCCCAGAAACCGAATCTGCTGACAGATCGCAAATCGGCCGATATCGCGTTTTCGGCCCTCAGAAAGCGCCGAAATCGCGTTTTCTCGCTGAGCCCAGTGGACGGTGACTCGGTATGAAAACTGCACGGAGGAGCTGTTTTATCGTTTCTACCGTGCAGTTCGACATGTAAACTGCCCAGAAACCGAATCTGCTGACAGATCGCAAATCGGCCGATATCGCGTTTTCGGCCCTCAGAAGCGCCGAAATCGCGTTTTCTCGCTGAGCCCAGTGGACGGTGACTCGGTATGAAAACTGCACGGAGGAGCTGTTTTATCGTTTCTACCGTGCAGTTCGACATGTAAACTGCCCAGAAACCGAATCTGCTGACAGATCGAAAATCGGCCGATATCGCGTTTTCGGCCCTCAGAAGCGCCGAAATCGCGTTTTCTCGCTGAGCCCAGTGGACGGTGACTCGGTATGAAAACTGCACGGAGGAGCTGTTTTATCGTTTCTACCGTGCAGTTCGACATGTAAACTGCCCAGAAACCGAATCTGCTGACAGATCGCAAATCGGCCGATATCGCGTTTTCGGCCCTCAGAAGCGCCGAAATCGCGTTTTCTCGCTGAGCCCAGTGGACGGTGACTCGGTATGAAAACTGCACGGAGGAGCTGTTTTATCGTTTCTACCGTGCAGTTCGACATGTAAACTGCCCAGAAACCGAATCTGCTGACAGATCGCAAATCGGCCGATATCGCGTTTTCGGCCCTCAGAAGCGCCGAAATCGCGTTTTCTCGCTGAGCCCAGTGGACGGTGACTCGGTATGAAAACTGCACGGAGGAGCTGTTTTATCGTTTCTACCGTGCAGTTCGACATGTAAACTGCCCAGAAACCGAATCTGCTGACAGATCGAAAATCGGCCGATATCGCGTTTTCGGCCCTCAGAAGCGCCGAAATCGCGTTTTCTCGCTGAGCCCAGTGGACGGTGACTCGGTATGAAAACTGCACGGAGGAGCTGTTTTATCGTTTCTACCGTGCAGTTCGACATGTAAACTGCCCAGAAACCGAATCTGCTGACAGATCGCAAATCGGCCGATATCGCGTTTTCGGCCCTCAGAAGCGCCGAAATCGCGTTTTCTCGCTGAGCCCAGTGGACGGTGACTCGGTATGAAAACTGCACGGAGGAGCTGTTTTATCGTTTCTACCGTGCAGTTCGACATGTAAACTGCCCAGAAACCGAATCTGCTGACAGATCGAAAATCGGCCGATATCGCGTTTTCGGCCCTCAGAAGCGCCGAAATCGCGTTTTCTCGCTGAGCCCAGTGGACGGTGACTCGGTATGAAAACTGCACGGAGGAGCTGTTTTATCGTTTCTACCGTGCAGTTCGACATGTAAACTGCCCAGAAACCGAATCTGCTGACAGATCGCAAATCGGCCGATATCGCGTTTTCGGCCCTCAGAAACCGCTGCTGCCGAAATCGCGTTTTCTCGCTGAGCCCAGTGGACGGTGACTCGGTATGAAAACTGCACGGAGGAGCTGTTTTATCGTTTCTACCGTGCAGTTCGACATGTAAACTGCCCAGAAACCGAATCTGCTGACAGATCGCAAATCGGCCGATATCGCGTTTTCGGCCCTCAGAAGCGCCGAAATCGCGTTTTCTCGCTGAGCCCAGTGGACGGTGACTCGGTATGAAAACTGCACGGAGGAGCTGTTTTATCGTTTCTACCGTGCAGTTCGACATGTAAACTGCCCAGAAACCGAATCTGCTGACAGATCGCAAATCGGCCGATATCGCGTTTTCGGCCCTCAGAAGCGCCGAAATCGCGTTTTCTCGCTGAGCCCAGTGGACGGTGACTCGGTATGAAAACTGCACGGAGGAGCTGTTTTATCGTTTCTACCGTGCAGTTCGACATGTAAACTGCCCAGAAACCGAATCTGCTGACAGATCGCAAATCGGCCGATATCGCGTTTTCGGCCCTCAGAAGCGCCGAAATCGCGTTTTCTCGCTGAGCCCAGTGGACGGTGACTCGGTATGAAAACTGCACGGAGGAGCTGTTTTATCGTTTCTACCGTGCAGTTCGACATGTAAACTGCCCAGAAACCGAATCTGCTGACAGATCGCAAATCGGCCGATATCGCGTTTTCGGCCCTCAGAAGCGCCGAAATCGCGTTTTCTCGCTGAGCCCAGTGGACGGTGACTCGGTATGAAAACTGCACGGAGGAGCTGTTTTATCGTTTCTACCGTGCAGTTCGACATGTAAACTGCCCAGAAACCGAATCTGCTGACAGATCGCAAATCGGCCGATATCGCGTTTTCGGCCCTCAGAAGCGCCGAAATCGCGTTTTCTCGCTGAGCCCAGTGGACGGTGACTCGGTATGAAAACTGCACGGAGGAGCTGTTTTATCGTTTCTACCGTGCAGTTCGACATGTAAACTGCCCAGAAACCGAATCTGCTGACAGATCGCAAATCGGCCGATATCGCGTTTTCGGCCCTCAGAAGCGCCGAAATCGCGTTTTCTCGCTGAGCCCAGTGGACGGTGACTCGGTATGAAAACTGCACGGAGGAGCTGTTTTATCGTTTCTACCGTGCAGTTCGACATGTAAACTGCCCAGAAACCGAATCTGCTGACAGATCGAAAATCGGCCGATATCGCGTTTTCGGCCCTCAGAAGCGCCGAAATCGCGTTTTCTCGCTGAGCCCAGTGGACGGTGACTCGGTATGAAAACTGCACGGAGGAGCTGTTTTATCGTTTCTACCGTGCAGTTCGACATGTAAACTGCCCAGAAACCGAATCTGCTGACAGATCGCAAATCGGCCGATATCGCGTTTTCGGCCCTCAGAAGCGCCGAAATCGCGTTTTCTCGCTGAGCCCAGTGGACGGTGACTCGGTATGAAAACTGCACGGAGGAGCTGTTTTATCGTTTCTACCGTGCAGTTCGACATGTAAACTGCCCAGAAACCGAATCTGCTGACAGATCGCAAATCGGCCGATATCGCGTTTTCGGCCCTCAGAAGCGCCGAAATCGCGTTTTCTCGCTGAGCCCAGTGGACGGTGACTCGGTATGAAAACTGCACCGAGGGAGCTGTTTTATCGTTTCTACCGTGCAGTTCGACATGTAAACTGCCCAGAAACCGAATCTGCTGACAGATCGCAAATCGGCCGATATCGCGTTTTCGGCCCTCAGAAGCGCCGAAATCGCGTTTTCTCGCTGAGCCCAGTGGACGGTGACTCGGTATGAAAACTGCACGGAGGAGCTGTTTTATCGTTTCTACCGTGCAGTTCGACATGTAAACTGCCCAGAAACCGAATCTGCTGACAGATCGCAAATCGGCCGATATCGCGTTTTCGGCCCTCAGAAGCGCCGAAATCGCGTTTTCTCGCTGAGCCCAGTGGACGGTGACTCGGTATGAAAACTGCACGGAGGAGCTGTTTTATCGTTTCTACCGTGCAGTTCGACATGTAAACTGCCCAGAAACCGAATCTGCTGACAGATCGCAAATCGGCCGATATCGCGTTTTCGGCCCTCAGAAGCGCCGAAATCGCGTTTTCTCGCTGAGCCCAGTGGACGGTGACTCGGTATGAAAACTGCACGGAGGAGCTGTTTTATCGTTTCTACCGTGCAGTTCGACATGTAAACTGCCCAGAAACCGAATCTGCTGACAGATCGCAAATCGGCCGATATCGCGTTTTCGGCCCTCAGAAGCGCCGAAATCGCGTTTTCTCGCTGAGCCCAGTGGACGGTGACTCGGTATGAAAACTGCACGGAGGAGCTGTTTTATCGTTTCTACCGTGCAGTTCGACATGTAAACTGCCCAGAAACCGAATCTGCTGACAGATCGCAAATCGGCCGATATCGCGTTTTCGGCCCTCAGAAGCGCCGAAATCGCGTTTTCTCGCTGAGCCCAGTGGACGGTGACTCGGTATGAAAACTGCACGGAGGAGCTGTTTTATCGTTTCTACCGTGCAGTTCGACATGTAAACTGCCCAGAAACCGAATCTGCTGACAGATCGAAAATCGGCCGATATCGCGTTTTTCGGCCCTCAGAAGCGCCGAAATCGCGTTTTCTCGCTGAGCCCAGTGGACGGTGACTCGGTATGAAAACTGCACGGAGGAGCTGTTTTATCGTTTCTACCGTGCAGTTCGACATGTAAACTGCCCAGAAACCGAATCTGCTGACAGATCGCAAATCGGCCGATATCGCGTTTTCGGCCCTCAGAAGCGCCGAAATCGCGTTTTCTCGCTGAGCCCAGTGGACGGTGACTCGGTATGAAAACTGCACGGAGGAGCTGTTTTATCGTTTCTACCGTGCAGTTCGACATGTAAACTGCCCAGAAACCGAATCTGCTGACAGATCGCAAATCGGCCGATATCGCGTTTTCGGCCCTCAGAAGCGCCGAAATCGCGTTTTCTCGCTGAGCCCAGTGGACGGTGACTCGGTATGAAAACTGCACGGAGGAGCTGTTTTATCGTTTCTACCGTGCAGTTCGACATGTAAACTGCCCAGAAACCGAATCTGCTGACAGATCGCAAATCGGCCGATATCGCGTTTTCGGCCCTCAGAAGCGCCGAAATCGCGTTTTCTCGCTGAGCCCAGTGGACGGTGACTCGGTATGAAAACTGCACGGAGGAGCTGTTTTATCGTTTCTACCGTGCAGTTCGACATGTAAACTGCCCAGAAACCGAATCTGCTGACAGATCGAAAATCGGCCGATATCGCGTTTTCGGCCCTCAGAAGCGCCGAAATCGCGTTTTCTCGCTGAGCCCAGTGGACGGTGACTCGGTATGAAAACTGCACGGAGGAGCTGTTTTATCGTTTCTACCGTGCAGTTCGACATGTAAACTGCCCAGAAACCGAATCTGCTGACAGATCGCAAATCGGCCGATATCGCGTTTTCGGCCCTCAGAAGCGCCGAAATCGCGTTTTCTCGCTGAGCCCAGTGGACGGTGACTCGGTATGAAAACTGCACGGAGGAGCTGTTTTATCGTTTCTACCGTGCAGTTCGACATGTAAACTGCCCAGAAACCGAATCTGCTGACAGATCGCAAATCGGCCGATATCGCGTTTTCGGCCCTCAGAAGCGCCGAAATCGCGTTTTCTCGCTGAGCCCAGTGGACGGTGACTCGGTATGAAAACTGCACGGAGGAGCTGTTTTATCGTTTCTACCGTGCAGTTCGACATGTAAACTGCCCAGAAACCGAATCTGCTGACAGATCGCAAATCGGCCGATATCGCGTTTTCGGCCCTCAGAAGCGCCGAAATCGCGTTTTCTCGCTGAGCCCAGTGGACGGTGACTCGGTATGAAAACTGCACGGAGGAGCTGTTTTATCGTTTCTACCGTGCAGTTCGACATGTAAACTGCCCAGAAACCGAATCTGCTGACAGATCGAAAATCGGCCGATATCGCGTTTTCGGCCCTCAGAAGCGCCGAAATCGCGTTTTCTCGCTGAGCCCAGTGGACGGTGACTCGGTATGAAAACTGCACGGAGGAGCTGTTTTATCGTTTCTACCGTGCAGTTCGACATGTAAACTGCCCAGAAACCGAATCTGCTGACAGATCGCAAATCGGCCGATATCGCGTTTTCGGCCCTCAGAAGCGCCGAAATCGCGTTTGCTCAGCCCAGTGGACGGTGACTCGGTATGAAAACTGCTGCACGGAGGAGCTGTTTTATCGTTTCTACCGTGCAGTTCGACATGTAAACTGCCCAGAAACCGAATCTGCTGACAGATCGCAAATCGGCCGATATCGCGTTTTCGGCCCTCAGAAGCGCCGAAATCGCGTTTTCTCGCTGAGCCCAGTGGACGGTGACTCGGTATGAAAACTGCACGGAGGAGCTGTTTTATCGTTTCTACCGTGCAGTTCGACATGTAAACTGCCCAGAAACCGAATCTGCTGACAGATCGCAAATCGGCCGATATCGCGTTTTCGGCCCTCAGAAGCGCCGAAATCGCGTTTTCTCGCTGAGCCCAGTGGACGGTGACTCGGTATGAAAACTGCACGGAGGAGCTGTTTTATCGTTTCTACCGTGCAGTTCGACATGTAAACTGCCCAGAAACCGAATCTGCTGACAGATCGCAAATCGGCCGATATCGCGTTTTCGGCCCTCAGAAGCGCCGAAATCGCGTTTGCTCGCTGAGCCCAGTGGACGGTGACTCGGTATGAAAACTGCACGGAGGAGCTGTTTTATCGTTTCTACCGTGCAGTTCGACATGTAAACTGCCCAGAAACCGAATCTGCTGACAGATCGAAAATCGGCCGATATCGCGTTTTCGGCCCTCAGAAGCGCCGAAATCGCGTTTTCTCGCTGAGCCCAGTGGACGGTGACTCGGTATGAAAACTGCACGGAGGAGCTGTTTTATCGTTTCTACCGTGCAGTTCGACATGTAAACTGCCCAGAAACCGAATCTGCTGACAGATCGCAAATCGGCCGATATCGCGTTTTCGGCCCTCAGAAGCGCCGAAATCGCGTTTTCTCGCTGAGCCCAGTGGACGGTGACTCGGTATGAAAACTGCACGGAGGAGCTGTTTTATCGTTTCTACCGTGCAGTTCGACATGTAAACTGCCCAGAAACCGAATCTGCTGACAGATCGCAAATCGGCCGATATCGCGTTTTCGGCCCTCAGAAGCGCCGAAATCGCGTTTTCTCGCTGAGCCCAGTGGACGGTGACTCGGTATGAAAACTGCACGGAGGAGCTGTTTTATCGTTTCTACCGTGCAGTTCGACATGTAAACTGCCCAGAAACCGAATCTGCTGACAGATCGAAAATCGGCCGATATCGCGTTTTCGGCCCTCAGAAGCGCCGAAATCGCGTTTTCTCGCTGAGCCCAGTGGACGGTGACTCGGTATGAAAACTGCACGGAGGAGCTGTTTTATCGTTTCTACCGTGCAGTTCGACATGTAAACTGCCCAGAAACCGAATCTGCTGACAGATCGCAAATCGGCCGATATCGCGTTTTCGGCCCTCAGAAGCGCCGAAATCGCGTTTTCTCGCTGAGCCCAGTGGACGGTGACTCGGTATGAAAACTGCACGGAGGAGCTGTTTTATCGTTTCTACCGTGCAGTTCGACATGTAAACTGCCCAGAAACCGAATCTGCTGACAGATCGCAAATCGGCCGATATCGCGTTTTCGGCCCTCAGAAGCGCCGAAATCGCGTTTTCTCGCTGAGCCCAGTGGACGGTGACTCGGTATGAAAACTGCACGGAGGAGCTGTTTTATCGTTTCTACCGTGCAGTTCGACATGTAAACTGCCCAGAAACCGAATCTGCTGACAGATCGCAAATCGGCCGATATCGCGTTTTCGGCCCTCAGAAGCGCCGAAATCGCGTTTTCTCGCTGAGCCCAGTGGACGGTGACTCGGTATGAAAACTGCACGGAGGAGCTGTTTTATCGTTTCTACCGTGCAGTTCGACATGTAAACTGCCCAGAAACCGAATCTGCTGACAGATCGAAAATCGGCCGATATCGCGTTTTCGGCCCTCAGAAGCGCCGAAATCGCGTTTTCTCGCTGAGCCCAGTGGACGGTGACTCGGTATGAAAACTGCACGGAGGAGCTGTTTTATCGTTTCTACCGTGCAGTTCGACATGTAAACTGCCCAGAAACCGAATCTGCTGACAGATCGCAAATCGGCCGATATCGCGTTTTCGGCCCTCAGAAGCGCCGAAATCGCGTTTTCTCGCTGAGCCCAGTGGACGGTGACTCGGTATGAAAACTGCACGGAGGAGCTGTTTTATCGTTTCTACCGTGCAGTTCGACATGTAAACTGCCCAGAAACCGAATCTGCTGACAGATCGAAAATCGGCCGATATCGCGTTTTCGGCCCTCAGAAGCGCCGAAATCGCGTTTTCTCGCTGAGCCCAGTGGACGGTGACTCGGTATGAAAACTGCACGGAGGAGCTGTTTTATCGTTTCTACCGTGCAGTTCGACATGTAAACTGCCCAGAAACCGAATCTGCTGACAGATCGCAAATCGGCCGATATCGCGTTTTCGGCCCTCAGAAGCGCCGAAATCGCGTTTTCTCGCTGAGCCCAGTGGACGGTGACTCGGTATGAAAACTGCACGGAGGAGCTGTTTTATCGTTTCTACCGTGCAGTTCGACATGTAAACTGCCCAGAAACCGAATCTGCTGACAGATCGCAAATCGGCCGATATCGCGTTTTCGGCCCTCAGAAGCGCCGAAATCGCGTTTTCTCGCTGAGCCCAGTGGACGGTGACTCGGTATGAAAACTGCACGGAGGAGCTGTTTTATCGTTTCTACCGTGCAGTTCGACATGTAAACTGCCCAGAAACCGAATCTGCTGACAGATCGCAAATCGGCCGATATCGCGTTTTCGGCCCTCAGAAGCGCCGAAATCGCGTTTTCTCGCTGAGCCCAGTGGACGGTGACTCGGTATGAAAACTGCACGGAGGAGCTGTTTTATCGTTTCTACCGTGCAGTTCGACATGTAAACTGCCCAGAAACCGAATCTGCTGACAGATCGCAAATCGGCCGATATCGCGTTTTCGGCCCTCAGAAGCGCCGAAATCGCGTTTTCTCGCTGAGCCCAGTGGACGGTGACTCGGTATGAAAACTGCACGGAGGAGCTGTTTTATCGTTTCTACCGTGCAGTTCGACATGTAAACTGCCCAGAAACCGAATCTGCTGACAGATCGCAAATCGGCCGATATCGCGTTTTCGGCCCTCAGAAGCGCCGAAATCGCGTTTTCTCGCTGAGCCCAGTGGACGGTGACTCGGTATGAAAACTGCACGGAGGAGCTGTTTTATCGTTTCTACCGTGCAGTTCGACATGTAAACTGCCCAGAAACCGAATCTGCTGACAGATCGCAAATCGGCCGATATCGCGTTTTCGGCCCTCAGAAGCGCCGAAATCGCGTTTTCTCGCTGAGCCCAGTGGACGGTGACTCGGTATGAAAACTGCACGGAGGAGCTGTTTTATCGTTTCTACCGTGCAGTTCGACATGTAAACTGCCCAGAAACCGAATCTGCTGACAGATCGCAAATCGGCCGATATCGCGTTTTCGGCCCTCAGAAGCGCCGAAATCGCGTTTTCTCGCTGAGCCCAGTGGACGGTGACTCGGTATGAAAACTGCACGGAGGAGCTGTTTTATCGTTTCTACCGTGCAGTTCGACATGTAAACTGCCCAGAAACCGAATCTGCTGACAGATCGAAAATCGGCCGATATCGCGTTTTCGGCCCTCAGAAGCGCCGAAATCGCGTTTTCTCGCTGAGCCCAGTGGACGGTGACTCGGTATGAAAACTGCACGGAGGAGCTGTTTTATCGTTTCTACCGTGCAGTTCGACATGTAAACTGCCCAGAAACCGAATCTGCTGACAGATCGCAAATCGGCCGATATCGCGTTTTCGGCCCTCAGAAGCGCCGAAATCGCGTTTTCTCGCTGAGCCCAGTGGACGGTGACTCGGTATGAAAACTGCACGGAGGAGCTGTTTTATCGTTTCTACCGTGCAGTTCGACATGTAAACTGCCCAGAAACCGAATCTGCTGACAGATCGCAAATCGGCCGATATCGCGTTTTCGGCCCTCAGAAGCGCCGAAATCGCGTTTTCTCGCTGAGCCCAGTGGACGGTGACTCGGTATGAAAACTGCACGGAGGAGCTGTTTTATCGTTTCTACCGTGCAGTTCGACATGTAAACTGCCCAGAAACCGAATCTGCTGACAGATCGCAAATCGGCCGATATCGCGTTTTCGGCCCTCAGAAGCGCCGAAATCGCGTTTTCTCGCTGAGCCCAGTGGACGGTGACTCGGTATGAAAACTGCACGGAGGAGCTGTTTTATCGTTTCTACCGTGCAGTTCGACATGTAAACTGCCCAGAAACCGAATCTGCTGACAGATCGCAAATCGGCCGATATCGCGTTTTCGGCCCTCAGAAGCGCCGAAATCGCGTTTTCTCGCTGAGCCCAGTGGACGGTGACTCGGTATGAAAACTGCACGGAGGAGCTGTTTTATCGTTTCTACCGTGCAGTTCGACATGTAAACTGCCCAGAAACCGAATCTGCTGACAGATCGCAAATCGGCCGATATCGCGTTTTCGGCCCTCAGAAGCGCCGAAATCGCGTTTTCTCGCTGAGCCCAGTGGACGGTGACTCGGTATGAAAACTGCACGGAGGAGCTGTTTTATCGTTTCTACCGTGCAGTTCGACATGTAAACTGCCCAGAAACCGAATCTGCTGACAGATCGCAAATCGGCCGATATCGCGTTTTCGGCCCTCAGAAGCGCCGAAATCGCGTTTTCTCGCTGAGCCCAGTGGACGGTGACTCGGTATGAAAACTGCACGGAGGAGCTGTTTTATCGTTTCTACCGTGCAGTTCGACATGTAAACTGCCCAGAAACCGAATCTGCTGACAGATCGCAAATCGGCCGATATCGCGTTTTCGGCCCTCAGAAGCGCCGAAATCGCGTTTTCTCGCTGAGCCCAGTGGACGGTGACTCGGTATGAAAACTGCACGGAGGAGCTGTTTTATCGTTTCTACCGTGCAGTTCGACATGTAAACTGCCCAGAAACCGAATCTGCTGACAGATCGAAAATCGGCCGATATCGCGTTTTCGGCCCTCAGAAGCGCCGAAATCGCGTTTTCTCGCTGAGCCCAGTGGACGGTGACTCGGTATGACTGCACGGAGGAGCTGTTTTATCGTTTCTACCGTGCAGTTCGACATGTAAACTGCCCAGAAACCGAATCTGCTGACAGATCGCAAATCGGCCGATATCGCGTTTTCGGCCCTCAGAAGCGCCGAAATCGCGTTTTCTCGCTGAGCCCAGTGGACGGTGACTCGGTATGAAAACTGCACGGAGGAGCTGTTTTATCGTTTCTACCGTGCAGTTCGACATGTAAACTGCCCAGAAACCGAATCTGCTGACAGATCGCAAATCGGCCGATATCGCGTTTTCGGCCCTCAGAAGCGCCGAAATCGCGTTTTCTCGCTGAGCCCAGTGGACGGTGACTCGGTATGAAAACTGCACGGAGGAGCTGTTTTATCGTTTCTACCGTGCAGTTCGACATGTAAACTGCCCAGAAACCGAATCTGCTGACAGATCGAAAATCGGCCGATATCGCGTTTTCGGCCCTCAGAAGCGCCGAAATCGCGTTTTCTCGCTGAGCCCAGTGGACGGTGACTCGGTATGAAAACTGCACGGAGGAGCTGTTTTATCGTTTCTACCGTGCAGTTCGACATGTAAACTGCCCAGAAACCGAATCTGCTGACAGATCGCAAATCGGCCGATATCGCGTTTTCGGCCCTCAGAAGCGCCGAAATCGCGTTTTCTCGCTGAGCCCAGTGGACGGTGACTCGGTATGAAAACTGCACGGAGGAGCTGTTTTATCGTTTCTACCGTGCAGTTCGACATGTAAACTGCCCAGAAACCGAATCTGCTGACAGATCGCAAATCGGCCGATATCGCGTTTTCGGCCCTCAGAAGCGCCGAAATCGCGTTTTCTCGCTGAGCCCAGTGGACGGTGACTCGGTATGAAAACTGCACGGAGGAGCTGTTTTATCGTTTCTACCGTGCAGTTCGACATGTAAACTGCCCAGAAACCGAATCTGCTGACAGATCGCAAATCGGCCGATATCGCGTTTTCGGCCCTCAGAAGCGCCGAAATCGCGTTTTCTCGCTGAGCCCAGTGGACGGTGACTCGGTATGAAAACTGCACGGAGGAGCTGTTTTATCGTTTCTACCGTGCAGTTCGACATGTAAACTGCCCAGAAACCGAATCTGCTGACAGATCGCAAATCGGCCGATATCGCGTTTTCGGCCCTCAGAAGCGCCGAAATCGCGTTTTCTCGCTGAGCCCAGTGGACGGTGACTCGGTATGAAAACTGCACGGAGGAGCTGTTTTATCGTTTCTACCGTGCAGTTCGACATGTAAACTGCCCAGAAACCGAATCTGCTGACAGATCGCAAATCGGCCGATATCGCGTTTTCGGCCCTCAGAAGCGCCGAAATCGCGTTTTCTCGCTGAGCCCAGTGGACGGTGACTCGGTATGAAAACTGCACGGAGGAGCTGTTTTATCGTTTCTACCGTGCAGTTCGACATGTAAACTGCCCAGAAACCGAATCTGCTGACAGATCGAAAATCGGCCGATATCGCGTTTTCGGCCCTCAGAAGCGCCGAAATCGCGTTTTCTCGCTGAGCCCAGTGGACGGTGACTCGGTATGAAAACTGCACGGAGGAGCTGTTTTATCGTTTCTACCGTGCAGTTCGACATGTAAACTGCCCAGAAACCGAATCTGCTGACAGATCGCAAATCGGCCGATATCGCGTTTTCGGCCCTCAGAAGCGCCGAAATCGCGTTTTCTCGCTGAGCCCAGTGGACGGTGACTCGGTATGAAAACTGCACGGAGGAGCTGTTTTATCGTTTCTACCGTGCAGTTCGACATGTAAACTGCCCAGAAACCGAATCTGCTGACAGATCGCAAATCGGCCGATATCGCGTTTTCGGCCCTCAGAAGCGCCGAAATCGCGTTTTCTCGCTGAGCCCAGTGGACGGTGACTCGGTATGAAAACTGCACGGAGGAGCTGTTTTATCGTTTCTACCGTGCAGTTCGACATGTAAACTGCCCAGAAACCGAATCTGCTGACAGATCGCAAATCGGCCGATATCGCGTTTTCGGCCCTCAGAAGCGCCGAAATCGCGTTTTCTCGCTGAGCCCAGTGGACGGTGACTCGGTATGAAAACTGCACGGAGGAGCTGTTTTATCGTTTCTACCGTGCAGTTCGACATGTAAACTGCCCAGAAACCGAATCTGCTGACAGATCGAAAATCGGCCGATATCGCGTTTTCGGCCCTCAGAAGCGCCGAAATCGCGTTTTCTCGCTGAGCCCAGTGGACGGTGACTCGGTATGAAAACTGCACGGAGGAGCTGTTTTATCGTTTCTACCGTGCAGTTCGACATGTAAACTGCCCAGAAACCGAATCTGCTGACAGATCGCAAATCGGCCGATATCGCGTTTTCGGCCCTCAGAAGCGCCGAAATCGCGTTTTCTCGCTGAGCCCAGTGGACGGTGACTCGGTATGAAAACTGCACGGAGGAGCTGTTTTATCGTTTCTACCGTGCAGTTCGACATGTAAACTGCCCAGAAACCGAATCTGCTGACAGATCGCAAATCGGCCGATATCGCGTTTTCGGCCCTCAGAAGCGCCGAAATCGCGTTTTCTCGCTGAGCCCAGTGGACGGTGACTCGGTATGAAAACTGCACGGAGGAGCTGTTTTATCGTTTCTACCGTGCAGTTCGACATGTAAACTGCCCAGAAACCGAATCTGCTGACAGATCGCAAATCGGCCGATATCGCGTTTTCGGCCCTCAGAAGCGCCGAAATCGCGTTTTCTCGCTGAGCCCAGTGGACGGTGACTCGGTATGAAAACTGCACGGAGGAGCTGTTTTATCGTTTCTACCGTGCAGTTCGACATGTAAACTGCCCAGAAACCGAATCTGCTGACAGATCGCAAATCGGCCGATATCGCGTTTTCGGCCCTCAGAAGCGCCGAAATCGCGTTTTCTCGCTGAGCCCAGTGGACGGTGACTCGGTATGAAAACTGCACTGCACGGAGGAGCTGTTTTATCGTTTCTACCGTGCAGTTCGACATGTAAACTGCCCAGAAACCCAGAAACCGAATCTGCTGACAGATCGCAAATCGGCCGATATCGCGTTTTCGGCCCTCAGAAGCGCCGAAATCGCGTTTTCTCGCTGAGCCCAGTGGACGGTGACTCGGTATGAAAACTGCACGGAGGAGCTGTTTTATCGTTTCTACCGTGCAGTTCGACATGTAAACTGCCCAGAAACCGAATCTGCTGACAGATCGCAAATCGGCCGATATCGCGTTTTCGGCCCTCAGAAGCGCCGAAATCGCGTTTTCTCGCTGAGCCCAGTGGACGGTGACTCGGTATGAAAACTGCACGGAGGAGCTGTTTTATCGTTTCTACCGTGCAGTTCGACATGTAAACTGCCCAGAAACCGAATCTGCTGACAGATCGCAAATCGGCCGATATCGCGTTTTCGGCCCTCAGAAGCGCCGAAATCGCGTTTTCTCGCTGAGCCCAGTGGACGGTGACTCGGTATGAAAACTGCACGGAGGAGCTGTTTTATCGTTTCTACCGTGCAGTTCGACATGTAAACTGCCCAGAAACCGAATCTGCTGACAGATCGCAAATCGGCCGATATCGCGTTTTCGGCCCTCAGAAGCGCCGAAATCGCGTTTTCTCGCTGAGCCCAGTGGACGGTGACTCGGTATGAAAACTGCACGGAGGAGCTGTTTTATCGTTTCTACCGTGCAGTTCGACATGTAAACTGCCCAGAAACCGAATCTGCTGACAGATCGCAAATCGGCCGATATCGCGTTTTCGGCCCTCAGAAGCGCCGAAATCGCGTTTTCTCGCTGAGCCCAGTGGACGGTGACTCGGTATGAAAACTGCACGGAGGAGCTGTTTTATCGTTTCTACCGTGCAGTTCGACATGTAAACTGCCCAGAAACCGAATCTGCTGACAGATCGCAAATCGGCCGATATCGCGTTTTCGGCCCTCAGAAGCGCCGAAATCGCGTTTTCTCGCTGAGCCCAGTGGACGGTGACTCGGTATGAAAACTGCACGGAGGAGCTGTTTTATCGTTTCTACCGTGCAGTTCGACATGTAAACTGCCCAGAAACCGAATCTGCTGACAGATCGCAAATCGGCCGATATCGCGTTTTCGGCCCTCAGAAGCGCCGAAATCGCGTTTTCTCGCTGAGCCCAGTGGACGGTGACTCGGTATGAAAACTGCACGGAGGAGCTGTTTTATCGTTTCTACCGTGCAGTTCGACATGTAAACTGCCCAGAAACCGAATCTGCTGACAGATCGCAAATCGGCCGATATCGCGTTTTCGGCCCTCAGAAGCGCCGAAATCGCGTTTTCTCGCTGAGCCCAGTGGACGGTGACTCGGTATGAAAACTGCACGGAGGAGCTGTTTTATCGTTTCTACCGTGCAGTTCGACATGTAAACTGCCCAGAAACCGAATCTGCTGACAGATCGCAAATCGGCCGATATCGCGTTTTCGGCCCTCAGAAGCGCCGAAATCGCGTTTTCTCGCTGAGCCCAGTGGACGGTGACTCGGTATGAAAACTGCACGGAGGAGCTGTTTTATCGTTTCTACCGTGCAGTTCGACATGTAAACTGCCCAGAAACCGAATCTGCTGACAGATCGCAAATCGGCCGATATCGCGTTTTCGGCCCTCAGAAGCGCCGAAATCGCGTTTTCTCGCTGAGCCCAGTGGACGGTGACTCGGTATGAAAACTGCACGGAGGAGCTGTTTTATCGTTTCTACCGTGCAGTTCGACATGTAAACTGCCCAGAAACCGAATCTGCTGACAGATCGCAAATCGGCCGATATCGCGTTTTCGGCCCTCAGAAGCGCCGAAATCGCGTTTTCTCGCTGAGCCCAGTGGACGGTGACTCGGTATGAAAACTGCACGGAGGAGCTGTTTTATCGTTTCTACCGTGCAGTTCGACATGTAAACTGCCCAGAAACCGAATCTGCTGACAGATCGCAAATCGGCCGATATCGCGTTTTCGGCCCTCAGAAGCGCCGAAATCGCGTTTTCTCGCTGAGCCCAGTGGACGGTGACTCGGTATGAAAACTGCACGGAGGAGCTGTTTTATCGTTTCTACCGTGCAGTTCGACATGTAAACTGCCCAGAAACCGAATCTGCTGACAGATCGCAAATCGGCCGATATCGCGTTTTCGGCCCTCAGAAGCGCCGAAATCGCGTTTTCTCGCTGAGCCCAGTGGACGGTGACTCGGTATGAAAACTGCACGGAGGAGCTGTTTTATCGTTTCTACCGTGCAGTTCGACATGTAAACTGCCCAGAAACCGAATCTGCTGACAGATCGCAAATCGGCCGATATCGCGTTTTCGGCCCTCAGAAGCGCCGAAATCGCGTTTTCTCGCTGAGCCCAGTGGACGGTGACTCGGTATGAAAACTGCACGGAGGAGCTGTTTTATCGTTTCTACCGTGCAGTTCGACATGTAAACTGCCCAGAAACCGAATCTGCTGACAGATCGCAAATCGGCCGATATCGCGTTTTCGGCCCTCAGAAGCGCCGAAATCGCGTTTTCTCGCTGAGCCCAGTGGACGGTGACTCGGTATGAAAACTGCACGGAGGAGCTGTTTTATCGTTTCTACCGTGCAGTTCGACATGTAAACTGCCCAGAAACCGAATCTGCTGACAGATCGCAAATCGGCCGATATCGCGTTTTCGGCCCTCAGAAGCGCCGAAATCGCGTTTTCTCGCTGAGCCCAGTGGACGGTGACTCGGTATGAAAACTGCACGGAGGAGCTGTTTTATCGTTTCTACCGTGCAGTTCGACATGTAAACTGCCCAGAAACCGAATCTGCTGACAGATCGCAAATCGGCCGATATCGCGTTTTCGGCCCTCAGAAGCGCCGAAATCGCGTTTTCTCGCTGAGCCCAGTGGACGGTGACTCGGTATGAAAACTGCACGGAGGAGCTGTTTTATCGTTTCTACCGTGCAGTTCGACATGTAAACTGCCCAGAAACCGAATCTGCTGACAGATCGCAAATCGGCCGATATCGCGTTTTCGGCCCTCAGAAGCGCCGAAATCGCGTTTTCTCGCTGAGCCCAGTGGACGGTGACTCGGTATGAAAACTGCACGGAGGAGCTGTTTTATCGTTTCTACCGTGCAGTTCGACATGTAAACTGCCCAGAAACCGAATCTGCTGACAGATCGCAAATCGGCCGATATCGCGTTTTCGGCCCTCAGAAGCGCCGAAATCGCGTTTTCTCGCTGAGCCCAGTGGACGGTGACTCGGTATGAAAACTGCACGGAGGAGCTGTTTTATCGTTTCTACCGTGCAGTTCGACATGTAAACTGCCCAGAAACCGAATCTGCTGACAGATCGAAAATCGGCCGATATCGCGTTTTCGGCCCTCAGAAGCGCCGAAATCGCGTTTTCTCGCTGAGCCCAGTGGACGGTGACTCGGTATGAAAACTGCACGGAGGAGCTGTTTTATCGTTTCTACCGTGCAGTTCGACATGTAAACTGCCCAGAAACCGAATCTGCTGACAGATCGCAAATCGGCCGATATCGCGTTTTCGGCCCTCAGAAGCGCCGAAATCGCGTTTTCTCGCTGAGCCCAGTGGACGGTGACTCGGTATGAAAACTGCACGGAGGAGCTGTTTTATCGTTTCTACCGTGCAGTTCGACATGTAAACTGCCCAGAAACCGAATCTGCTGACAGATCGCAAATCGGCCGATATCGCGTTTTCGGCCCTCAGAAGCGCCGAAATCGCGTTTTCTCGCTGAGCCCAGTGGACGGTGACTCGGTATGAAAACTGCACGGAGGAGCTGTTTTATCGTTTCTACCGTGCAGTTCGACATGTAAACTGCCCAGAAACCGAATCTGCTGACAGATCGAAAATCGGCCGATATCGCGTTTTCGGCCCTCAGAAGCGCCGAAATCGCGTTTTCTCGCTGAGCCCAGTGGACGGTGACTCGGTATGAAAACTGCACGGAGGAGCTGTTTTATCGTTTCTACCGTGCAGTTCGACATGTAAACTGCCCAGAAACCGAATCTGCTGACAGATCGCAAATCGGCCGATATCGCGTTTTCGGCCCTCAGAAGCGCCGAAATCGCGTTTTCTCGCTGAGCCCAGTGGACGGTGACTCGGTATGAAAACTGCACGGAGGAGCTGTTTTATCGTTTCTACCGTGCAGTTCGACATGTAAACTGCCCAGAAACCGAATCTGCTGACAGATCGCAAATCGGCCGATATCGCGTTTTCGGCCCTCAGAAGCGCCGAAATCGCGTTTTCTCGCTGAGCCCAGTGGACGGTGACTCGGTATGAAAACTGCACGGAGGAGCTGTTTTATCGTTTCTACCGTGCAGTTCGACATGTAAACTGCCCAGAAACCGAATCTGCTGACAGATCGCAAATCGGCCGATATCGCGTTTTCGGCCCT
The DNA here is from genome assembly GCA_033815515.1 of Cryptocheilus praepositus. Taxonomy (NCBI): domain Eukaryota; kingdom Metazoa; phylum Arthropoda; class Insecta; order Hymenoptera; family Pompilidae; genus Cryptocheilus; species Cryptocheilus praepositus. The sequence goes on along the minus strand of JAWWQZ010000217.1, from coordinate 337,050 downwards.
CAGAAGCGCCGAAATCGCGTTTTCTCGCTGAGCCCAGTGGACGGTGACTCGGTATGAAAACTGCACGGAGGAGCTGTTTTATCGTTTCTACCGTGCAGTTCGACATGTAAACTGCCCAGAAACCGAATCTGCTGACAGATCGCAAATCGGCCGATATCGCGTTTTCGGCCCTCAGAAGCGCCGAAATCGCGTTTTCTCGCTGAGCCCAGTGGACGGTGACTCGGTATGAAAACTGCACGGAGGAGCTGTTTTATCGTTTCTACCGTGCAGTTCGACATGTAAACTGCCCAGAAACCGAATCTGCTGACAGATCGCAAATCGGCCGATATCGCGTTTTCGGCCCTCAGAAGCGCCGAAATCGCGTTTTCTCGCTGAGCCCAGTGGACGGTGACTCGGTATGAAAACTGCACGGAGGAGCTGTTTTATCGTTTCTACCGTGCAGTTCGACATGTAAACTGCCCAGAAACCGAATCTGCTGACAGATCGCAAATCGGCCGATATCGCGTTTTCGGCCCTCAGAAGCGCCGAAATCGCGTTTTCTCGCTGAGCCCAGTGGACGGTGACTCGGTATGAAAACTGCACGGAGGAGCTGTTTTATCGTTTCTACCGTGCAGTTCGACATGTAAACTGCCCAGAAACCGAATCTGCTGACAGATCGCAAATCGGCCGATATCGCGTTTTCGGCCCTCAGAAGCGCCGAAATCGCGTTTTCTCGCTGAGCCCAGTGGACGGTGACTCGGTATGAAAACTGCACGGAGGAGCTGTTTTATCGTTTCTACCGTGCAGTTCGACATGTAAACTGCCCAGAAACCGAATCTGCTGACAGATCGCAAATCGGCCGATATCGCGTTTTCGGCCCTCAGAAGCGCCGAAATCGCGTTTTCTCGCTGAGCCCAGTGGACGGTGACTCGGTATGAAAACTGCACGGAGGAGCTGTTTTATCGTTTCTACCGTGCAGTTCGACATGTAAACTGCCCAGAAACCGAATCTGCTGACAGATCGCAAATCGGCCGATATCGCGTTTTCGGCCCTCAGAAGCGCCGAAATCGCGTTTTCTCGCTGAGCCCAGTGGACGGTGACTCGGTATGAAAACTGCACGGAGGAGCTGTTTTATCGTTTCTACCGTGCAGTTCGACATGTAAACTGCCCAGAAACCGAATCTGCTGACAGATCGCAAATCGGCCGATATCGCGTTTTCGGCCCTCAGAAGCGCCGAAATCGCGTTTTCTCGCTGAGCCCAGTGGACGGTGACTCGGTATGAAAACTGCACGGAGGAGCTGTTTTATCGTTTCTACCGTGCAGTTCGACATGTAAACTGCCCAGAAACCGAATCTGCTGACAGATCGAAAATCGGCCGATATCGCGTTTTCGGCCCTCAGAAGCGCCGAAATCGCGTTTTCTCGCTGAGCCCAGTGGACGGTGACTCGGTATGAAAACTGCACGGAGGAGCTGTTTTATCGTTTCTACCGTGCAGTTCGACATGTAAACTGCCCAGAAACCGAATCTGCTGACAGATCGCAAATCGGCCGATATCGCGTTTTCGGCCCTCAGAAGCGCCGAAATCGCGTTTTCTCGCTGAGCCCAGTGGACGGTGACTCGGTATGAAAACTGCACGGAGGAGCTGTTTTATCGTTTCTACCGTGCAGTTCGACATGTAAACTGCCCAGAAACCGAATCTGCTGACAGATCGCAAATCGGCCGATATCGCGTTTTCGGCCCTCAGAAGCGCCGAAATCGCGTTTTCTCGCTGAGCCCAGTGGACGGTGACTCGGTATGAAAACTGCACGGAGGAGCTGTTTTATCGTTTCTACCGTGCAGTTCGACATGTAAACTGCCCAGAAACCGAATCTGCTGACAGATCGCAAATCGGCCGATATCGCGTTTTCGGCCCTCAGAAGCGCCGAAATCGCGTTTTCTCGCTGAGCCCAGTGGACGGTGACTCGGTATGAAAACTGCACGGAGGAGCTGTTTTATCGTTTCTACCGTGCAGTTCGACATGTAAACTGCCCAGAAACCGAATCTGCTGACAGATCGCAAATCGGCCGATATCGCGTTTTCGGCCCTCAGAAGCGCCGAAATCGCGTTTTCTCGCTGAGCCCAGTGGACGGTGACTCGGTATGAAAACTGCACGGAGGAGCTGTTTTATCGTTTCTACCGTGCAGTTCGACATGTAAACTGCCCAGAAACCGAATCTGCTGACAGATCGAAAATCGGCCGATATCGCGTTTTCGGCCCTCAGAAGCGCCGAAATCGCGTTTTCTCGCTGAGCCCAGTGGACGGTGACTCGGTATGAAAACTGCACGGAGGAGCTGTTTTATCGTTTCTACCGTGCAGTTCGACATGTAAACTGCCCAGAAACCGAATCTGCTGACAGATCGAAAATCGGCCGATATCGCGTTTTCGGCCCTCAGAAGCGCCGAAATCGCGTTTTCTCGCTGAGCCCAGTGGACGGTGACTCGGTATGAAAACTGCACGGAGGAGCTGTTTTATCGTTTCTACCGTGCAGTTCGACATGTAAACTGCCCAGAAACCGAATCTGCTGACAGATCGAAAATCGGCCGATATCGCGTTTTCGGCCCTCAGAAGCGCCGAAATCGCGTTTTCTCGCTGAGCCCAGTGGACGGTGACTCGGTATGAAAACTGCACGGAGGAGCTGTTTTATCGTTTCTACCGTGCAGTTCGACATGTAAACTGCCCAGAAACCGAATCTGCTGACAGATCGCAAATCGGCCGATATCGCGTTTTCGGCCCTCAGAAGCGCCGAAATCGCGTTTTCTCGCTGAGCCCAGTGGACGGTGACTCGGTATGAAAACTGCACGGAGGAGCTGTTTTATCGTTTCTACCGTGCAGTTCGACATGTAAACTGCCCAGAAACCGAATCTGCTGACAGATCGCAAATCGGCCGATATCGCGTTTTCGGCCCTCAGAAGCGCCGAAATCGCGTTTTCTCGCTGAGCCCAGTGGACGGTGACTCGGTATGAAAACTGCACGGAGGAGCTGTTTTATCGTTTCTACCGTGCAGTTCGACATGTAAACTGCCCAGAAACCGAATCTGCTGACAGATCGAAAATCGGCCGATATCGCGTTTTCGGCCCTCAGAAGCGCCGAAATCGCGTTTTCTCGCTGAGCCCAGTGGACGGTGACTCGGTATGAAAACTGCACGGAGGAGCTGTTTTATCGTTTCTACCGTGCAGTTCGACATGTAAACTGCCCAGAAACCGAATCTGCTGACAGATCGCAAATCGGCCGATATCGCGTTTTCGGCCCTCAGAAGCGCCGAAATCGCGTTTTCTCGCTGAGCCCAGTGGACGGTGACTCGGTATGAAAACTGCACGGAGGAGCTGTTTTATCGTTTCTACCGTGCAGTTCGACATGTAAACTGCCCAGAAACCGAATCTGCTGACAGATCGCAAATCGGCCGATATCGCGTTTTCGGCCCTCAGAAGCGCCGAAATCGCGTTTTCTCGCTGAGCCCAGTGGACGGTGACTCGGTATGAAAACTGCACGGAGGAGCTGTTTTATCGTTTCTACCGTGCAGTTCGACATGTAAACTGCCCAGAAACCGAATCTGCTGACAGATCGCAAATCGGCCGATATCGCGTTTTCGGCCCTCAGAAGCGCCGAAATCGCGTTTTCTCGCTGAGCCCAGTGGACGGTGACTCGGTATGAAAACTGCACGGAGGAGCTGTTTTATCGTTTCTACCGTGCAGTTCGACATGTAAACTGCCCAGAAACCGAATCTGCTGACAGATCGAAAATCGGCCGATATCGCGTTTTCGGCCCTCAGAAGCGCCGAAATCGCGTTTTCTCGCTGAGCCCAGTGGACGGTGACTCGGTATGAAAACTGCACGGAGGAGCTGTTTTATCGTTTCTACCGTGCAGTTCGACATGTAAACTGCCCAGAAACCGAATCTGCTGACAGATCGCAAATCGGCCGATATCGCGTTTTCGGCCCTCAGAAGCGCCGAAATCGCGTTTTCTCGCTGAGCCCAGTGGACGGTGACTCGGTATGAAAACTGCACGGAGGAGCTGTTTTATCGTTTCTACCGTGCAGTTCGACATGTAAACTGCCCAGAAACCGAATCTGCTGACAGATCGCAAATCGGCCGATATCGCGTTTTCGGCCCTCAGAAGCGCCGAAATCGCGTTTTCTCGCTGAGCCCAGTGGACGGTGACTCGGTATGAAAACTGCACGGAGGAGCTGTTTTATCGTTTCTACCGTGCAGTTCGACATGTAAACTGCCCAGAAACCGAATCTGCTGACAGATCGCAAATCGGCCGATATCGCGTTTTCGGCCCTCAGAAGCGCCGAAATCGCGTTTTCTCGCTGAGCCCAGTGGACGGTGACTCGGTATGAAAACTGCACGGAGGAGCTGTTTTATCGTTTCTACCGTGCAGTTCGACATGTAAACTGCCCAGAAACCGAATCTGCTGACAGATCGCAAATCGGCCGATATCGCGTTTTCGGCCCTCAGAAGCGCCGAAATCGCGTTTTCTCGCTGAGCCCAGTGGACGGTGACTCGGTATGAAAACTGCACGGAGGAGCTGTTTTATCGTTTCTACCGTGCAGTTCGACATGTAAACTGCCCAGAAACCGAATCTGCTGACAGATCGCAAATCGGCCGATATCGCGTTTTCGGCCCTCAGAAGCGCCGAAATCGCGTTTTCTCGCTGAGCCCAGTGGACGGTGACTCGGTATGAAAACTGCACGGAGGAGCTGTTTTATCGTTTCTACCGTGCAGTTCGACATGTAAACTGCCCAGAAACCGAATCTGCTGACAGATCGAAAATCGGCCGATATCGCGTTTTCGGCCCTCAGAAGCGCCGAAATCGCGTTTTCTCGCTGAGCCCAGTGGACGGTGACTCGGTATGAAAACTGCACGGAGGAGCTGTTTTATCGTTTCTACCGTGCAGTTCGACATGTAAACTGCCCAGAAACCGAATCTGCTGACAGATCGCAAATCGGCCGATATCGCGTTTTCGGCCCTCAGAAGCGCCGAAATCGCGTTTTCTCGCTGAGCCCAGTGGACGGTGACTCGGTATGAAAACTGCACGGAGGAGCTGTTTTATCGTTTCTACCGTGCAGTTCGACATGTAAACTGCCCAGAAACCGAATCTGCTGACAGATCGAAAATCGGCCGATATCGCGTTTTCGGCCCTCAGAAGCGCCGAAATCGCGTTTTCTCGCTGAGCCCAGTGGACGGTGACTCGGTATGAAAACTGCACGGAGGAGCTGTTTTATCGTTTCTACCGTGCAGTTCGACATGTAAACTGCCCAGAAACCGAATCTGCTGACAGATCGCAAATCGGCCGATATCGCGTTTTCGGCCCTCAGAAGCGCCGAAATCGCGTTTTCTCGCTGAGCCCAGTGGACGGTGACTCGGTATGAAAACTGCACGGAGGAGCTGTTTTATCGTTTCTACCGTGCAGTTCGACATGTAAACTGCCCAGAAACCGAATCTGCTGACAGATCGCAAATCGGCCGATATCGCGTTTTCGGCCCTCAGAAGCGCCGAAATCGCGTTTTCTCGCTGAGCCCAGTGGACGGTGACTCGGTATGAAAACTGCACGGAGGAGCTGTTTTATCGTTTCTACCGTGCAGTTCGACATGTAAACTGCCCAGAAACCGAATCTGCTGACAGATCGCAAATCGGCCGATATCGCGTTTTCGGCCCTCAGAAGCGCCGAAATCGCGTTTTCTCGCTGAGCCCAGTGGACGGTGACTCGGTATGAAAACTGCACGGAGGAGCTGTTTTATCGTTTCTACCGTGCAGTTCGACATGTAAACTGCCCAGAAACCGAATCTGCTGACAGATCGCAAATCGGCCGATATCGCGTTTTCGGCCCTCAGAAGCGCCGAAATCGCGTTTTCTCGCTGAGCCCAGTGGACGGTGACTCGGTATGAAAACTGCACGGAGGAGCTGTTTTATCGTTTCTACCGTGCAGTTCGACATGTAAACTGCCCAGAAACCGAATCTGCTGACAGATCGCAAATCGGCCGATATCGCGTTTTCGGCCCTCAGAAGCGCCGAAATCGCGTTTTCTCGCTGAGCCCAGTGGACGGTGACTCGGTATGAAAACTGCACGGAGGAGCTGTTTTATCGTTTCTACCGTGCAGTTCGACATGTAAACTGCCCAGAAACCGAATCTGCTGACAGATCGCAAATCGGCCGATATCGCGTTTTCGGCCCTCAGAAGCGCCGAAATCGCGTTTTCTCGCTGAGCCCAGTGGACGGTGACTCGGTATGAAAACTGCACGGAGGAGCTGTTTTATCGTTTCTACCGTGCAGTTCGACATGTAAACTGCCCAGAAACCGAATCTGCTGACAGATCGAAAATCGGCCGATATCGCGTTTTCGGCCCTCAGAAGCGCCGAAATCGCGTTTTCTCGCTGAGCCCAGTGGACGGTGACTCGGTATGAAAACTGCACGGAGGAGCTGTTTTATCGTTTCTACCGTGCAGTTCGACATGTAAACTGCCCAGAAACCGAATCTGCTGACAGATCGCAAATCGGCCGATATCGCGTTTTCGGCCCTCAGAAGCGCCGAAATCGCGTTTTCTCGCTGAGCCCAGTGGACGGTGACTCGGTATGAAAACTGCACGGAGGAGCTGTTTTATCGTTTCTACCGTGCAGTTCGACATGTAAACTGCCCAGAAACCGAATCTGCTGACAGATCGAAAATCGGCCGATATCGCGTTTTCGGCCCTCAGAAGCGCCGAAATCGCGTTTTCTCGCTGAGCCCAGTGGACGGTGACTCGGTATGAAAACTGCACGGAGGAGCTGTTTTATCGTTTCTACCGTGCAGTTCGACATGTAAACTGCCCAGAAACCGAATCTGCTGACAGATCGAAAATCGGCCGATATCGCGTTTTCGGCCCTCAGAAGCGCCGAAATCGCGTTTTCTCGCTGAGCCCAGTGGACGGTGACTCGGTATGAAAACTGCACGGAGGAGCTGTTTTATCGTTTCTACCGTGCAGTTCGACATGTAAACTGCCCAGAAACCGAATCTGCTGACAGATCGCAAATCGGCCGATATCGCGTTTTCGGCCCTCAGAAGCGCCGAAATCGCGTTTTCTCGCTGAGCCCAGTGGACGGTGACTCGGTATGAAAACTGCACGGAGGAGCTGTTTTATCGTTTCTACCGTGCAGTTCGACATGTAAACTGCCCAGAAACCGAATCTGCTGACAGATCGCAAATCGGCCGATATCGCGTTTTCGGCCCTCAGAAGGCCGAAATCGCGTTTTCTCGCTGAGCCCAGTGGACGGTGACTCGGTATGAAAACTGCACGGAGGAGCTGTTTTATCGTTTCTACCGTGCAGTTCGACATGTAAACTGCCCAGAAACCGAATCTGCTGACAGATCGCAAATCGGCCGATATCGCGTTTTCGGCCCTCAGAAGCGCCGAAATCGCGTTTTCTCGCTGAGCCCAGTGGACGGTGACTCGGTATGAAAACTGCACGGAGGAGCTGTTTTATCGTTTCTACCGTGCAGTTCGACATGTAAACTGCCCAGAAACCGAATCTGCTGACAGATCGAAAATCGGCCGATATCGCGTTTTCGGCCCTCAGAAGCGCCGAAATCGCGTTTTCTCGCTGAGCCCAGTGGACGGTGACTCGGTATGAAAACTGCACGGAGGAGCTGTTTTATCGTTTCTACCGTGCAGTTCGACATGTAAACTGCCCAGAAACCGAATCTGCTGACAGATCGCAAATCGGCCGATATCGCGTTTTCGGCCCTCAGAAGCGCCGAAATCGCGTTTTCTCGCTGAGCCCAGTGGACGGTGACTCGGTATGAAAACTGCACGGAGGAGCTGTTTTATCGTTTCTACCGTGCAGTTCGACATGTAAACTGCCCAGAAACCGAATCTGCTGACAGATCGCAAATCGGCCGATATCGCGTTTTCGGCCCTCAGAAGCGCCGAAATCGCGTTTTCTCGCTGAGCCCAGTGGACGGTGACTCGGTATGAAAACTGCACGGAGGAGCTGTTTTATCGTTTCTACCGTGCAGTTCGACATGTAAACTGCCCAGAAACCGAATCTGCTGACAGATCGCAAATCGGCCGATATCGCGTTTTCGGCCCTCAGAAGCGCCGAAATCGCGTTTTCTCGCTGAGCCCAGTGGACGGTGACTCGGTATGAAAACTGCACGGAGGAGCTGTTTTATCGTTTCTACCGTGCAGTTCGACATGTAAACTGCCCAGAAACCGAATCTGCTGACAGATCGCAAATCGGCCGATATCGCGTTTTCGGCCCTCAGAAGCGCCGAAATCGCGTTTTCTCGCTGAGCCCAGTGGACGGTGACTCGGTATGAAAACTGCACGGAGGAGCTGTTTTATCGTTTCTACCGTGCAGTTCGACATGTAAACTGCCCAGAAACCGAATCTGCTGACAGATCGCAAATCGGCCGATATCGCGTTTTCGGCCCTCAGAAGCGCCGAAATCGCGTTTTCTCGCTGAGCCCAGTGGACGGTGACTCGGTATGAAAACTGCACGGAGGAGCTGTTTTATCGTTTCTACCGTGCAGTTCGACATGTAAACTGCCCAGAAACCGAATCTGCTGACAGATCGCAAATCGGCCGATATCGCGTTTTCGGCCCTCAGAAGCGCCGAAATCGCGTTTTCTCGCTGAGCCCAGTGGACGGTGACTCGGTATGAAAACTGCACGGAGGAGCTGTTTTATCGTTTCTACCGTGCAGTTCGACATGTAAACTGCCCAGAAACCGAATCTGCTGACAGATCGAAAATCGGCCGATATCGCGTTTTCGGCCCTCAGAAGCGCCGAAATCGCGTTTTCTCGCTGAGCCCAGTGGACGGTGACTCGGTATGAAAACTGCACGGAGGAGCTGTTTTATCGTTTCTACCGTGCAGTTCGACATGTAAACTGCCCAGAAACCGAATCTGCTGACAGATCGCAAATCGGCCGATATCGCGTTTTCGGCCCTCAGAAGCGCCGAAATCGCGTTTTCTCGCTGAGCCCAGTGGACGGTGACTCGGTATGAAAACTGCACGGAGGAGCTGTTTTATCGTTTCTACCGTGCAGTTCGACATGTAAACTGCCCAGAAACCGAATCTGCTGACAGATCGCAAATCGGCCGATATCGCGTTTTCGGCCCTCAGAAGCGCCGAAATCGCGTTTTCTCGCTGAGCCCAGTGGACGGTGACTCGGTATGAAAACTGCACGGAGGAGCTGTTTTATCGTTTCTACCGTGCAGTTCGACATGTAAACTGCCCAGAAACCGAATCTGCTGACAGATCGAAAATCGGCCGATATCGCGTTTTCGGCCCTCAGAAGCGCCGAAATCGCGTTTTCTCGCTGAGCCCAGTGGACGGTGACTCGGTATGAAAACTGCACGGAGGAGCTGTTTTATCGTTTCTACCGTGCAGTTCGACATGTAAACTGCCCAGAAACCGAATCTGCTGACAGATCGCAAATCGGCCGATATCGCGTTTTCGGCCCTCAGAAGCGCCGAAATCGCGTTTTCTCGCTGAGCCCAGTGGACGGTGACTCGGTATGAAAACTGCACGGAGGAGCTGTTTTATCGTTTCTACCGTGCAGTTCGACATGTAAACTGCCCAGAAACCGAATCTGCTGACAGATCGCAAATCGGCCGATATCGCGTTTTCGGCCCTCAGAAGCGCCGAAATCGCGTTTTCTCGCTGAGCCCAGTGGACGGTGACTCGGTATGAAAACTGCACGGAGGAGCTGTTTTATCGTTTCTACCGTGCAGTTCGACATGTAAACTGCCCGGAAACCGAATCTGCTGACAGATCGAAAATCGGCCGATATCGCGTTTTCGGCCCTCAGAAGCGCCGAAATCGCGTTTTCTCGCTGAGCCCAGTGGACGGTGACTCGGTATGAAAACTGCACGGAGGAGCTGTTTTATCGTTTCTACCGTGCAGTTCGACATGTAAACTGCCCAGAAACCGAATCTGCTGACAGATCGCAAATCGGCCGATATCGCGTTTTCGGCCCTCAGAAGCGCCGAAATCGCGTTTTCTCGCTGAGCCCAGTGGACGGTGACTCGGTATGAAAACTGCACGGAGGAGCTGTTTTATCGTTTCTACCGTGCAGTTCGACATGTAAACTGCCCAGAAACCGAATCTGCTGACAGATCGCAAATCGGCCGATATCGCGTTTTCGGCCCTCAGAAGCGCCGAAATCGCGTTTTCTCGCTGAGCCCAGTGGACGGTGACTCGGTATGAAAACTGCACGGAGGAGCTGTTTTATCGTTTCTACCGTGCAGTTCGACATGTAAACTGCCCAGAAACCGAATCTGCTGACAGATCGCAAATCGGCCGATATCGCGTTTTCGGCCCTCAGAAGCGCCGAAATCGCGTTTTCTCGCTGAGCCCAGTGGACGGTGACTCGGTATGAAAACTGCACGGAGGAGCTGTTTTATCGTTTCTACCGTGCAGTTCGACATGTAAACTGCCCAGAAACCGAATCTGCTGACAGATCGAAAATCGGCCGATATCGCGTTTTCGGCCCTCAGAAGCGCCGAAATCGCGTTTTCTCGCTGAGCCCAGTGGACGGTGACTCGGTATGAAAACTGCACGGAGGAGCTGTTTTATCGTTTCTACCGTGCAGTTCGACATGTAAACTGCCCAGAAACCGAATCTGCTGACAGATCGCAAATCGGCCGATATCGCGTTTTCGGCCCTCAGAAGCGCCGAAATCGCGTTTTCTCGCTGAGCCCAGTGGACGGTGACTCGGTATGAAAACTGCACGGAGGAGCTGTTTTATCGTTTCTACCGTGCAGTTCGACATGTAAACTGCCCAGAAACCGAATCTGCTGACAGATCGCAAATCGGCCGATATCGCGTTTTCGGCCCTCAGAAGCGCCGAAATCGCGTTTTCTCGCTGAGCCCAGTGGACGGTGACTCGGTATGAAAACTGCACGGAGGAGCTGTTTTATCGTTTCTACCGTGCAGTTCGACATGTAAACTGCCCAGAAACCGAATCTGCTGACAGATCGCAAATCGGCCGATATCGCGTTTTCGGCCCTCAGAAGCGCCGAAATCGCGTTTTCTCGCTGAGCCCAGTGGACGGTGACTCGGTATGAAAACTGCACGGAGGAGCTGTTTTATCGTTTCTACCGTGCAGTTCGACATGTAAACTGCCCAGAAACCGAATCTGCTGACAGATCGAAAATCGGCCGATATCGCGTTTTCGGCCCTCAGAAGCGCCGAAATCGCGTTTTCTCGCTGAGCCCAGTGGACGGTGACTCGGTATGAAAACTGCACGGAGGAGCTGTTTTATCGTTTCTACCGTGCAGTTCGACATGTAAACTGCCCAGAAACCGAATCTGCTGACAGATCGCAAATCGGCCGATATCGCGTTTTCGGCCCTCAGAAGCGCCGAAATCGCGTTTTCTCGCTGAGCCCAGTGGACGGTGACTCGGTATGAAAACTGCACGGAGGAGCTGTTTTATCGTTTCTACCGTGCAGTTCGACATGTAAACTGCCCAGAAACCGAATCTGCTGACAGATCGCAAATCGGCCGATATCGCGTTTTCGGCCCTCAGAAGCGCCGAAATCGCGTTTTCTCGCTGAGCCCAGTGGACGGTGACTCGGTATGAAAACTGCACGGAGGAGCTGTTTTATCGTTTCTACCGTGCAGTTCGACATGTAAACTGCCCAGAAACCGAATCTGCTGACAGATCGCAAATCGGCCGATATCGCGTTTTCGGCCCTCAGAAGCGCCGAAATCGCGTTTTCTCGCTGAGCCCAGTGGACGGTGACTCGGTATGAAAACTGCACGGAGGAGCTGTTTTATCGTTTCTACCGTGCAGTTCGACATGTAAACTGCCCAGAAACCGAATCTGCTGACAGATCGCAAATCGGCCGATATCGCGTTTTCGGCCCTCAGAAGCGCCGAAATCGCGTTTTCTCGCTGAGCCCAGTGGACGGTGACTCGGTATGAAAACTGCACGGAGGAGCTGTTTTATCGTTTCTACCGTGCAGTTCGACATGTAAACTGCCCAGAAACCGAATCTGCTGACAGATCGCAAATCGGCCGATATCGCGTTTTCGGCCCTCAGAAGCGCCGAAATCGCGTTTTCTCGCTGAGCCCAGTGGACGGTGACTCGGTATGAAAACTGCACGGAGGAGCTGTTTTATCGTTTCTACCGTGCAGTTCGACATGTAAACTGCCCAGAAACCGAATCTGCTGACAGATCGAAAATCGGCCGATATCGCGTTTTCGGCCCTCAGAAGCGCCGAAATCGCGTTTTCTCGCTGAGCCCAGTGGACGGTGACTCGGTATGAAAACGGCACGGAGGAGCTGTTTTATCGTTTCTACCGTGCAGTTCGACATGTAAACTGCCCAGAAACCGAATCTGCTGACAGATCGCAAATCGGCCGATATCGCGTTTTCGGCCCTCAGAAGCGCCGAAATCGCGTTTTCTCGCTGAGCCCAGTGGACGGTGACTCGGTATGAAAACTGCACGGAGGAGCTGTTTTATCGTTTCTACCGTGCAGTTCGACATGTAAACTGCCCAGAAACCGAATCTGCTGACAGATCGAAAATCGGCCGATATCGCGTTTTCGGCCCTCAGAAGCGCCGAAATCGCGTTTTCTCGCTGAGCCCAGTGGACGGTGACTCGGTATGAAAACTGCACGGAGGAGCTGTTTTATCGTTTCTACCGTGCAGTTCGACATGTAAACTGCCCAGAAACCGAATCTGCTGACAGATCGAAAATCGGCCGATATCGCGTTTTCGGCCCTCAGAAGCGCCGAAATCGCGTTTTCTCGCTGAGCCCAGTGGACGGTGACTCGGTATGAAAACTGCACGGAGGAGCTGTTTTATCGTTTCTACCGTGCAGTTCGACATGTAAACTGCCCAGAAACCGAATCTGCTGACAGATCGCAAATCGGCCGATATCGCGTTTTCGGCCCTCAGAAGCGCCGAAATCGCGTTTTCTCGCTGAGCCCAGTGGACGGTGACTCGGTATGAAAACTGCACGGAGGAGCTGTTTTATCGTTTCTACCGTGCAGTTCGACATGTAAACTGCCCAGAAACCGAATCTGCTGACAGATCGCAAATCGGCCGATATCGCGTTTTCGGCCCTCAGAAGCGCCGAAATCGCGTTTTCTCGCTGAGCCCAGTGGACGGTGACTCGGTATGAAAACTGCACGGAGGAGCTGTTTTATCGTTTCTACCGTGCAGTTCGACATGTAAACTGCCCAGAAACCGAATCTGCTGACAGATCGCAAATCGGCCGATATCGCGTTTTCGGCCCTCAGAAGCGCCGAAATCGCGTTTTCTCGCTGAGCCCAGTGGACGGTGACTCGGTATGAAAACTGCACGGAGGAGCTGTTTTATCGTTTCTACCGTGCAGTTCGACATGTAAACTGCCCAGAAACCGAATCTGCTGACAGATCGAAAATCGGCCGATATCGCGTTTTCGGCCCTCAGAAGCGCCGAAATCGCGTTTTCTCGCTGAGCCCAGTGGACGGTGACTCGGTATGAAAACTGCACGGAGGAGCTGTTTTATCGTTTCTACCGTGCAGTTCGACATGTAAACTGCCCAGAAACCGAATCTGCTGACAGATCGAAAATCGGCCGATATCGCGTTTTCGGCCCTCAGAAGCGCCGAAATCGCGTTTTCTCGCTGAGCCCAGTGGACGGTGACTCGGTATGAAAACTGCACGGAGGAGCTGTTTTATCGTTTCTACCGTGCAGTTCGACATGTAAACTGCCCAGAAACCGAATCTGCTGACAGATCGCAAATCGGCCGATATCGCGTTTTCGGCCCTCAGAAGCGCCGAAATCGCGTTTTCTCGCTGAGCCCAGTGGACGGTGACTCGGTATGAAAACTGCACGGAGGAGCTGTTTTATCGTTTCTACCGTGCAGTTCGACATGTAAACTGCCCAGAAACCGAATCTGCTGACAGATCGCAAATCGGCCGATATCGCGTTTTCGGCCCTCAGAAGCGCCGAAATCGCGTTTTCTCGCTGAGCCCAGTGGACGGTGACTCGGTATGAAAACTGCACGGAGGAGCTGTTTTATCGTTTCTACCGTGCAGTTCGACATGTAAACTGCCCAGAAACCGAATCTGCTGACAGATCGCAAATCGGCCGATATCGCGTTTTCGGCCCTCAGAAGCGCCGAAATCGCGTTTTCTCGCTGAGCCCAGTGGACGGTGACTCGGTATGAAAACTGCACGGAGGAGCTGTTTTATCGTTTCTACCGTGCAGTTCGACATGTAAACTGCCCAGAAACCGAATCTGCTGACAGATCGCAAATCGGCCGATATCGCGTTTTCGGCCCTCAGAAGCGCCGAAATCGCGTTTTCTCGCTGAGCCCAGTGGACGGTGACTCGGTATGAAAACTGCACGGAGGAGCTGTTTTATCGTTTCTACCGTGCAGTTCGACATGTAAACTGCCCAGAAACCGAATCTGCTGACAGATCGCAAATCGGCCGATATCGCGTTTTCGGCCCTCAGAAGCGCCGAAATCGCGTTTTCTCGCTGAGCCCAGTGGACGGTGACTCGGTATGAAAACTGCACGGAGGAGCTGTTTTATCGTTTCTACCGTGCAGTTCGACATGTAAACTGCCCAGAAACCGAATCTGCTGACAGATCGCAAATCGGCCGATATCGCGTTTTCGGCCCTCAGAAGCGCCGAAATCGCGTTTTCTCGCTGAGCCCAGTGGACGGTGACTCGGTATGAAAACTGCACGGAGGAGCTGTTTTATCGTTTCTACCGTGCAGTTCGACATGTAAACTGCCCAGAAACCGAATCTGCTGACAGATCGCAAATCGGCCGATATCGCGTTTTCGGCGTTTTCGGCCCTCAGAAGCGCCGAAATCGCGTTTTCTCGCTGAGCCCAGTGGACGGTGACTCGGTATGAAAACTGCACGGAGGAGCTGTTTTATCGTTTCTACCGTGCAGTTCGACATGTAAACTGCCCAGAAACCGAATCTGCTGACAGATCGCAAATCGGCCGATATCGCGTTTTCGGCCCTCAGAAGCGCCGAAATCGCGTTTTCTCGCTGAGCCCAGTGGACGGTGACTCGGTATGAAAACTGCACGGAGGAGCTGTTTTATCGTTTCTACCGTGCAGTTCGACATGTAAACTGCCCAGAAACCGAATCTGCTGACAGATCGAAAATCGGCCGATATCGCGTTTTCGGCCCTCAGAAGCGCCGAAATCGCGTTTTCTCGCTGAGCCCAGTGGACGGTGACTCGGTATGAAAACTGCACGGAGGAGCTGTTTTATCGTTTCTACCGTGCAGTTCGACATGTAAACTGCCCAGAAACCGAATCTGCTGACAGATCGCAAATCGGCCGATATCGCGTTTTCGGCCCTCAGAAGCGCCGAAATCGCGTTTTCTCGCTGAGCCCAGTGGACGGTGACTCGGTATGAAAACTGCACGGAGGAGCTGTTTTATCGTTTCTACCGTGCAGTTCGACATGTAAACTGCCCAGAAACCGAATCTGCTGACAGATCGCAAATCGGCCGATATCGCGTTTTCGGCCCTCAGAAGCGCCGAAATCGCGTTTTCTCGCTGAGCCCAGTGGACGGTGACTCGGTATGAAAACTGCACGGAGGAGCTGTTTTATCGTTTCTACCGTGCAGTTCGACATGTAAACTGCCCAGAAACCGAATCTGCTGACAGATCGAAAATCGGCCGATATCGCGTTTTCGGCCCTCAGAAGCGCCGAAATCGCGTTTTCTCGCTGAGCCCAGTGGACGGTGACTCGGTATGAAAACTGCACGGAGGAGCTGTTTTATCGTTTCTACCGTGCAGTTCGACATGTAAACTGCCCAGAAACCGAATCTGCTGACAGATCGCAAATCAAATCGGCCGATATCGCGTTTTCGGCCCTCAGAAGCGCCGAAATCGCGTTTTCTCGCTGAGCCCAGTGGACGGTGACTCGGTATGAAAACTGCACGGAGGAGCTGTTTTATCGTTTCTACCGTGCAGTTCGACATGTAAACTGCCCAGAAACCGAATCTGCTGACAGATCGAAAATCGGCCGATATCGCGTTTTCGGCCCTCAGAAGCGCCGAAATCGCGTTTTCTCGCTGAGCCCAGTGGACGGTGACTCGGTATGAAAACTGCACGGAGGAGCTGTTTTATCGTTTCTACCGTGCAGTTCGACATGTAAACTGCCCAGAAACCGAATCTGCTGACAGATCGAAAATCGGCCGATATCGCGTTTTCGGCCCTCAGAAGCGCCGAAATCGCGTTTTCTCGCTGAGCCCAGTGGACGGTGACTCGGTATGAAAACTGCACGGAGGAGCTGTTTTATCGTTTCTACCGTGCAGTTCGACATGTAAACTGCCCAGAAACCGAATCTGCTGACAGATCGCAAATCGGCCGATATCGCGTTTTCGGCCCTCAGAAGCGCCGAAATCGCGTTTTCTCGCTGAGCCCAGTGGACGGTGACTCGGTATGAAAACTGCACGGAGGAGCTGTTTTATCGTTTCTACCGTGCAGTTCGACATGTAAACTGCCCAGAAACCGAATCTGCTGACAGATCGCAAATCGGCCGATATCGCGTTTTCGGCCCTCAGAAGCGCCGAAATCGCGTTTTCTCGCTGAGCCCAGTGGACGGTGACTCGGTATGAAAACTGCACGGAGGAGCTGTTTTATCGTTTCTACCGTGCAGTTCGACATGTAAACTGCCCAGAAACCGAATCTGCTGACAGATCGAAAATCGGCCGATATCGCGTTTTCGGCCCTCAGAAGCGCCGAAATCGCGTTTTCTCGCTGAGCCCAGTGGACGGTGACTCGGTATGAAAACTGCACGGAGGAGCTGTTTTATCGTTTCTACCGTGCAGTTCGACATGTAAACTGCCCAGAAACCGAATCTGCTGACAGATCGCAAATCGGCCGATATCGCGTTTTCGGCCCTCAGAAGCGCCGAAATCGCGTTTTCTCGCTGAGCCCAGTGGACGGTGACTCGGTATGAAAACTGCACGGAGGAGCTGTTTTATCGTTTCTACCGTGCAGTTCGACATGTAAACTGCCCAGAAACCGAATCTGCTGACAGATCGCAAATCGGCCGATATCGCGTTTTCGGCCCTCAGAAGCGCCGAAATCGCGTTTTCTCGCTGAGCCCAGTGGACGGTGACTCGGTATGAAAACTGCACGGAGGAGCTGTTTTATCGTTTCTACCGTGCAGTTCGACATGTAAACTGCCCAGAAACCGAATCTGCTGACAGATCGCAAATCGGCCGATATCGCGTTTTCGGCCCTCAGAAGCGCCGAAATCGCGTTTTCTCGCTGAGCCCAGTGGACGGTGACTCGGTATGAAAACTGCACGGAGGAGCTGTTTTATCGTTTCTACCGTGCAGTTCGACATGTAAACTGCCCAGAAACCGAATCTGCTGACAGATCGAAAATCGGCCGATATCGCGTTTTCGGCCCTCAGAAGCGCCGAAATCGCGTTTTCTCGCTGAGCCCAGTGGACGGTGACTCGGTATGAAAACTGCACGGAGGAGCTGTTTTATCGTTTCTACCGTGCAGTTCGACATGTAAACTGCCCAGAAACCGAATCTGCTGACAGATCGAAAATCGGCCGATATCGCGTTTTCGGCCCTCAGAAGCGCCGAAATCGCGTTTTCTCGCTGAGCCCAGTGGACGGTGACTCGGTATGAAAACTGCACGGAGGAGCTGTTTTATCGTTTCTACCGTGCAGTTCGACATGTAAACTGCCCAGAAACCGAATCTGCTGACAGATCGCAAATCGGCCGATATCGCGTTTTCGGCCCTCAGAAGCGCCGAAATCGCGTTTTCTCGCTGAGCCCAGTGGACGGTGACTCGGTATGAAAACTGCACGGAGGAGCTGTTTTATCGTTTCTACCGTGCAGTTCGACATGTAAACTGCCCAGAAACCGAATCTGCTGACAGATCGCAAATCGGCCGATATCGCGTTTTCGGCCCTCAGAAGCGCCGAAATCGCGTTTTCTCGCTGAGCCCAGTGGACGGTGACTCGGTATGAAAACTGCACGGAGGAGCTGTTTTATCGTTTCTACCGTGCAGTTCGACATGTAAACTGCCCAGAAACCGAATCTGCTGACAGATCGCAAATCGGCCGATATCGCGTTTTCGGCCCTCAGAAGCGCCGAAATCGCGTTTTCTCGCTGAGCCCAGTGGACGGTGACTCGGTATGAAAACTGCACGGAGGAGCTGTTTTATCGTTTCTACCGTGCAGTTCGACATGTAAACTGCCCAGAAACCGAATCTGCTGACAGATCGCAAATCGGCCGATATCGCGTTTTCGGCCCTCAGAAGCGCCGAAATCGCGTTTTCTCGCTGAGCCCAGTGGACGGTGACTCGGTATGAAAACTGCACGGAGGAGCTGTTTTATCGTTTCTACCGTGCAGTTCGACATGTAAACTGCCCAGAAACCGAATCTGCTGACAGATCGAAAATCGGCCGATATCGCGTTTTCGGCCCTCAGAAGCGCCGAAATCGCGTTTTCTCGCTGAGCCCAGTGGACGGTGACTCGGTATGAAAACTGCACGGAGGAGCTGTTTTATCGTTTCTACCGTGCAGTTCGACATGTAAACTGCCCAGAAACCGAATCTGCTGACAGATCGCAAATCGGCCGATATCGCGTTTTCGGCCCTCAGAAGCGCCGAAATCGCGTTTTCTCGCTGAGCCCAGTGGACGGTGACTCGGTATGAAAACTGCACGGAGGAGCTGTTTTATCGTTTCTACCGTGCAGTTCGACATGTAAACTGCCCAGAAACCGAATCTGCTGACAGATCGAAAATCGGCCGATATCGCGTTTTCGGCCCTCAGAAGCGCCGAAATCGCGTTTTCTCGCTGAGCCCAGTGGACGGTGACTCGGTATGAAAACTGCACGGAGGAGCTGTTTTATCGTTTCTACCGTGCAGTTCGACATGTAAACTGCCCAGAAACCGAATCTGCTGACAGATCGCAAATCGGCCGATATCGCGTTTTCGGCCCTCAGAAGCGCCGAAATCGCGTTTTCTCGCTGAGCCCAGTGGACGGTGACTCGGTATGAAAACTGCACGGAGGAGCTGTTTTATCGTTTCTACCGTGCAGTTCGACATGTAAACTGCCCAGAAACCGAATCTGCTGACAGATCGAAAATCGGCCGATATCGCGTTTTCGGCCCTCAGAAGCGCCGAAATCGCGTTTTCTCGCTGAGCCCAGTGGACGGTGACTCGGTATGAAAACTGCACGGAGGAGCTGTTTTATCGTTTCTACCGTGCAGTTCGACATGTAAACTGCCCAGAAACCGAATCTGCTGACAGATCGCAAATCGGCCGATATCGCGTTTTCGGCCCTCAGAAGCGCCGAAATCGCGTTTTCTCGCTGAGCCCAGTGGACGGTGACTCGGTATGAAAACTGCACGGAGGAGCTGTTTTATCGTTTCTACCGTGCAGTTCGACATGTAAACTGCCCAGAAACCGAATCTGCTGACAGATCGCAAATCGGCCGATATCGCGTTTTCGGCCCTCAGAAGCGCCGAAATCGCGTTTTCTCGCTGAGCCCAGTGGACGGTGACTCGGTATGAAAACTGCACGGAGGAGCTGTTTTATCGTTTCTACCGTGCAGTTCGACATGTAAACTGCCCAGAAACCGAATCTGCTGACAGATCGCAAATCGGCCGATATCGCGTTTTCGGCCCTCAGAAGCGCCGAAATCGCGTTTTCTCGCTGAGCCCAGTGGACGGTGACTCGGTATGAAAACTGCACGGAGGAGCTGTTTTATCGTTTCTACCGTGCAGTTCGACATGTAAACTGCCCAGAAACCGAATCTGCTGACAGATCGAAAATCGGCCGATATCGCGTTTTCGGCCCTCAGAAGCGCCGAAATCGCGTTTTCTCGCTGAGCCCAGTGGACGGTGACTCGGTATGAAAACTGCACGGAGGAGCTGTTTTATCGTTTCTACCGTGCAGTTCGACATGTAAACTGCCCAGAAACCGAATCTGCTGACAGATCGCAAATCGGCCGATATCGCGTTTTCGGCCCTCAGAAGCGCCGAAATCGCGTTTTCTCGCTGAGCCCAGTGGACGGTGACTCGGTATGAAAACTGCACGGAGGAGCTGTTTTATCGTTTCTACCGTGCAGTTCGACATGTAAACTGCCCAGAAACCGAATCTGCTGACAGATCGCAAATCGGCCGATATCGCGTTTTCGGCCCTCAGAAGCGCCGAAATCGCGTTTTCTCGCTGAGCCCAGTGGACGGTGACTCGGTATGAAAACTGCACGGAGGAGCTGTTTTATCGTTTCTACCGTGCAGTTCGACATGTAAACTGCCCAGAAACCGAATCTGCTGACAGATCGCAAATCGGCCGATATCGCGTTTTCGGCCCTCAGAAGCGCCGAAATCGCGTTTTCTCGCTGAGCCCAGTGGACGGTGACTCGGTATGAAAACTGCACGGAGGAGCTGTTTTATCGTTTCTACCGTGCAGTTCGACATGTAAACTGCCCAGAAACCGAATCTGCTGACAGATCGAAAATCGGCCGATATCGCGTTTTCGGCCCTCAGAAGCGCCGAAATCGCGTTTTCTCGCTGAGCCCAGTGGACGGTGACTCGGTATGAAAACTGCACGGAGGAGCTGTTT
Source organism: Cryptocheilus praepositus (assembly GCA_033815515.1). Classification (NCBI taxonomy): domain Eukaryota; kingdom Metazoa; phylum Arthropoda; class Insecta; order Hymenoptera; family Pompilidae; genus Cryptocheilus; species Cryptocheilus praepositus. Next base: position 316,490 of record JAWWQZ010000217.1, on the reverse strand, counting down.
TATCGTTTCTACCGTGCAGTTCGACATGTAAACTGCCCAGAAACCGAATCTGCTGACAGATCGCAAATCGGCCGATATCGCGTTTTCGGCCCTCAGAAGCGCCGAAATCGCGTTTTCTCGCTGAGCCCAGTGGACGGTGACTCGGTATGAAAACTGCACGGAGGAGCTGTTTTATCGTTTCTACCGTGCAGTTCGACATGTAAACTGCCCAGAAACCGAATCTGCTGACAGATCGAAAATCGGCCGATATCGCGTTTTCGGCCCTCAGAAGCGCCGAAATCGCGTTTTCTCGCTGAGCCCAGTGGACGGTGACTCGGTATGAAAACTGCACGGAGGAGCTGTTTTATCGTTTCTACCGTGCAGTTCGACATGTAAACTGCCCAGAAACCGAATCTGCTGACAGATCGCAAATCGGCCGATATCGCGTTTTCGGCCCTCAGAAGCGCCGAAATCGCGTTTTCTCGCTGAGCCCAGTGGACGGTGACTCGGTATGAAAACTGCACGGAGGAGCTGTTTTATCGTTTCTACCGTGCAGTTCGACATGTAAACTGCCCAGAAACCGAATCTGCTGACAGATCGAAAATCGGCCGATATCGCGTTTTCGGCCCTCAGAAGCGCCGAAATCGCGTTTTCTCGCTGAGCCCAGTGGACGGTGACTCGGTATGAAAACTGCACGGAGGAGCTGTTTTATCGTTTCTACCGTGCAGTTCGACATGTAAACTGCCCAGAAACCGAATCTGCTGACAGATCGAAAATCGGCCGATATCGCGTTTTCGGCCCTCAGAAGCCGAAATCGCGTTTTCTCGCTGAGCCCAGTGGACGGTGACTCGGTATGAAAACTGCACGGAGGAGCTGATTTATCGTTTCTACCGTGCAGTTCGACATGTAAACTGCCCAGAAACCGAATCTGCTGACAGATCGCAAATCGGCCGATATCGCGTTTTCGGCCCTCAGAAGCGCCGAAATCGCGTTTTCTCGCTGAGCCCAGTGGACGGTGACTCGGTATGAAAACTGCACGGAGGAGCTGTTTTATCGTTTCTACCGTGCAGTTCGACATGTAAACTGCCCAGAAACCGAATCTGCTGACAGATCGCAAATCGGCCGATATCGCGTTTTCGGCCCTCAGAAGCGCCGAAATCGCGTTTTCTCGCTGAGCCCAGTGGACGGTGACTCGGTATGAAAACTGCACGGAGGAGCTGTTTTATCGTTTCTACCGTGCAGTTCGACATGTAAACTGCCCAGAAACCGAATCTGCTGACAGATCGAAAATCGGCCGATATCGCGTTTTCGGCCCTCAGAAGCGCCGAAATCGCGTTTTCTCGCTGAGCCCAGTGGACGGTGACTCGGTATGAAAACTGCACGGAGGAGCTGTTTTATCGTTTCTACCGTGCAGTTCGACATGTAAACTGCCCAGAAACCGAATCTGCTGACAGATCGCAAATCGGCCGATATCGCGTTTTCGGCCCTCAGAAGCGCCGAAATCGCGTTTTCTCGCTGAGCCCAGTGGACGGTGACTCGGTATGAAAACTGCACGGAGGAGCTGTTTTATCGTTTCTACCGTGCAGTTCGACATGTAAACTGCCCAGAAACCGAATCTGCTGACAGATCGCAAATCGGCCGATATCGCGTTTTCGGCCCTCAGAAGCGCCGAAATCGCGTTTTCTCGCTGAGCCCAGTGGACGGTGACTCGGTATGAAAACTGCACGGAGGAGCTGTTTTATCGTTTCTACCGTGCAGTTCGACATGTAAACTGCCCAGAAACCGAATCTGCTGACAGATCGCAAATCGGCCGATATCGCGTTTTCGGCCCTCAGAAGCGCCGAAATCGCGTTTTCTCGCTGAGCCCAGTGGACGGTGACTCGGTATGAAAACTGCACGGAGGAGCTGTTTTATCGTTTCTACCGTGCAGTTCGACATGTAAACTGCCCAGAAACCGAATCTGCTGACAGATCGCAAATCGGCCGATATCGCGTTTTCGGCCCTCAGAAGCGCCGAAATCGCGTTTTCTCGCTGAGCCCAGTGGACGGTGACTCGGTATGAAAACTGCACGGAGGAGCTGTTTTATCGTTTCTACCGTGCAGTTCGACATGTAAACTGCCCAGAAACCGAATCTGCTGACAGATCGCAAATCGGCCGATATCGCGTTTTCGGCCCTCAGAAGCGCCGAAATCGCGTTTTCTCGCTGAGCCCAGTGGACGGTGACTCGGTATGAAAACTGCACGGAGGAGCTGTTTTATCGTTTCTACCGTGCAGTTCGACATGTAAACTGCCCAGAAACCGAATCTGCTGACAGATCGAAAATCGGCCGATATCGCGTTTTCGGCCCTCAGAAGCGCCGAAATCGCGTTTTCTCGCTGAGCCCAGTGGACGGTGACTCGGTATGAAAACTGCACGGAGGAGCTGTTTTATCGTTTCTACCGTGCAGTTCGACATGTAAACTGCCCAGAAACCGAATCTGCTGACAGATCGCAAATCGGCCGATATCGCGTTTTCGGCCCTCAGAAGCGCCGAAATCGCGTTTTCTCGCTGAGCCCAGTGGACGGTGACTCGGTATGAAAACTGCACGGAGGAGCTGTTTTATCGTTTCTACCGTGCAGTTCGACATGTAAACTGCCCAGAAACCGAATCTGCTGACAGATCGAAAATCGGCCGATATCGCGTTTTCGGCCCTCAGAAGCGCCGAAATCGCGTTTTCTCGCTGAGCCCAGTGGACGGTGACTCGGTATGAAAACTGCACGGAGGAGCTGTTTTATCGTTTCTACCGTGCAGTTCGACATGTAAACTGCCCAGAAACCGAATCTGCTGACAGATCGAAAATCGGCCGATATCGCGTTTTCGGCCCTCAGAAGCGCCGAAATCGCGTTTTCTCGCTGAGCCCAGTGGACGGTGACTCGGTATGAAAACTGCACGGAGGAGCTGTTTTATCGTTTCTACCGTGCAGTTCGACATGTAAACTGCCCAGAAACCGAATCTGCTGACAGATCGCAAATCGGCCGATATCGCGTTTTCGGCCCTCAGAAGCGCCGAAATCGCGTTTTCTCGCTGAGCCCAGTGGACGGTGACTCGGTATGAAAACTGCACGGAGGAGCTGTTTTATCGTTTCTACCGTGCAGTTCGACATGTAAACTGCCCAGAAACCGAATCTGCTGACAGATCGCAAATCGGCCGATATCGCGTTTTCGGCCCTCAGAAGCGCCGAAATCGCGTTTTCTCGCTGAGCCCAGTGGACGGTGACTCGGTATGAAAACTGCACGGAGGAGCTGTTTTATCGTTTCTACCGTGCAGTTCGACATGTAAACTGCCCAGAAACCGAATCTGCTGACAGATCGAAAATCGGCCGATATCGCGTTTTCGGCCCTCAGAAGCGCCGAAATCGCGTTTTCTCGCTGAGCCCAGTGGACGGTGACTCGGTATGAAAACTGCACGGAGGAGCTGTTTTATCGTTTCTACCGTGCAGTTCGACATGTAAACTGCCCAGAAACCGAATCTGCTGACAGATCGAAAATCGGCCGATATCGCGTTTTCGGCCCTCAGAAGCGCCGAAATCGCGTTTTCTCGCTGAGCCCAGTGGACGGTGACTCGGTATGAAAACTGCACGGAGGAGCTGTTTTATCGTTTCTACCGTGCAGTTCGACATGTAAACTGCCCAGAAACCGAATCTGCTGACAGATCGCAAATCGGCCGATATCGCGTTTTCGGCCCTCAGAAGCGCCGAAATCGCGTTTTCTCGCTGAGCCCAGTGGACGGTGACTCGGTATGAAAACTGCACGGAGGAGCTGTTTTATCGTTTCTACCGTGCAGTTCGACATGTAAACTGCCCAGAAACCGAATCTGCTGACAGATCGCAAATCGGCCGATATCGCGTTTTCGGCCCTCAGAAGCGCCGAAATCGCGTTTTCTCGCTGAGCCCAGTGGACGGTGACTCGGTATGAAAACTGCACGGAGGAGCTGTTTTATCGTTTCTACCGTGCAGTTCGACATGTAAACTGCCCAGAAACCGAATCTGCTGACAGATCGAAAATCGGCCGATATCGCGTTTTCGGCCCTCAGAAGCGCCGAAATCGCGTTTTCTCGCTGAGCCCAGTGGACGGTGACTCGGTATGAAAACTGCACGGAGGAGCTGTTTTATCGTTTCTACCGTGCAGTTCGACATGTAAACTGCCCAGAAACCGAATCTGCTGACAGATCGCAAATCGGCCGATATCGCGTTTTCGGCCCTCAGAAGCGCCGAAATCGCGTTTTCTCGCTGAGCCCAGTGGACGGTGACTCGGTATGAAAACTGCACGGAGGAGCTGTTTTATCGTTTCTACCGTGCAGTTCGACATGTAAACTGCCCAGAAACCGAATCTGCTGACAGATCGCAAATCGGCCGATATCGCGTTTTCGGCCCTCAGAAGCGCCGAAATCGCGTTTTCTCGCTGAGCCCAGTGGACGGTGACTCGGTATGAAAACTGCACGGAGGAGCTGTTTTATCGTTTCTACCGTGCAGTTCGACATGTAAACTGCCCAGAAACCGAATCTGCTGACAGATCGCAAATCGGCCGATATCGCGTTTTCGGCCCTCAGAAGCGCCGAAATCGCGTTTTCTCGCTGAGCCCAGTGGACGGTGACTCGGTATGAAAACTGCACGGAGGAGCTGTTTTATCGTTTCTACCGTGCAGTTCGACATGTAAACTGCCCAGAAACCGAATCTGCTGACAGATCGCAAATCGGCCGATATCGCGTTTTCGGCCCTCAGAAGCGCCGAAATCGCGTTTTCTCGCTGAGCCCAGTGGACGGTGACTCGGTATGAAAACTGCACGGAGGAGCTGTTTTATCGTTTCTACCGTGCAGTTCGACATGTAAACTGCCCAGAAACCGAATCTGCTGACAGATCGCAAATCGGCCGATATCGCGTTTTCGGCCCTCAGAAGCGCCGAAATCGCGTTTTCTCGCTGAGCCCAGTGGACGGTGACTCGGTATGAAAACTGCACGGAGGAGCTGTTTTATCGTTTCTACCGTGCAGTTCGACATGTAAACTGCCCAGAAACCGAATCTGCTGACAGATCGCAAATCGGCCGATATCGCGTTTTCGGCCCTCAGAAGCGCCGAAATCGCGTTTTCTCGCTGAGCCCAGTGGACGGTGACTCGGTATGAAAACTGCACGGAGGAGCTGTTTTATCGTTTCTACCGTGCAGTTCGACATGTAAACTGCCCAGAAACCGAATCTGCTGACAGATCGCAAATCGGCCGATATCGCGTTTTCGGCCCTCAGAAGCGCCGAAATCGCGTTTTCTCGCTGAGCCCAGTGGACGGTGACTCGGTATGAAAACTGCACGGAGGAGCTGTTTTATCGTTTCTACCGTGCAGTTCGACATGTAAACTGCCCAGAAACCGAATCTGCTGACAGATCGAAAATCGGCCGATATCGCGTTTTCGGCCCTCAGAAGCGCCGAAATCGCGTTTTCTCGCTGAGCCCAGTGGACGGTGACTCGGTATGAAAACTGCACGGAGGAGCTGTTTTATCGTTTCTACCGTGCAGTTCGACATGTAAACTGCCCAGAAACCGAATCTGCTGACAGATCGAAAATCGGCCGATATCGCGTTTTCGGCCCTCAGAAGCGCCGAAATCGCGTTTTCTCGCTGAGCCCAGTGGACGGTGACTCGGTATGAAAACTGCACGGAGGAGCTGTTTTATCGTTTCTACCGTGCAGTTCGACATGTAAACTGCCCAGAAACCGAATCTGCTGACAGATCGAAAATCGGCCGATATCGCGTTTTCGGCCCTCAGAAGCGCCGAAATCGCGTTTTCTCGCTGAGCCCAGTGGACGGTGACTCGGTATGAAAACTGCACGGAGGAGCTGTTTTATCGTTTCTACCGTGCAGTTCGACATGTAAACTGCCCAGAAACCGAATCTGCTGACAGATCGCAAATCGGCCGATATCGCGTTTTCGGCCCTCAGAAGCGCCGAAATCGCGTTTTCTCGCTGAGCCCAGTGGACGGTGACTCGGTATGAAAACTGCACGGAGGAGCTGTTTTATCGTTTCTACCGTGCAGTTCGACATGTAAACTGCCCAGAAACCGAATCTGCTGACAGATCGCAAATCGGCCGATATCGCGTTTTCGGCCCTCAGAAGCGCCGAAATCGCGTTTTCTCGCTGAGCCCAGTGGACGGTGACTCGGTATGAAAACTGCACGGAGGAGCTGTTTTATCGTTTCTACCGTGCAGTTCGACATGTAAACTGCCCAGAAACCGAATCTGCTGACAGATCGAAAATCGGCCGATATCGCGTTTTCGGCCCTCAGAAGCGCCGAAATCGCGTTTTCTCGCTGAGCCCAGTGGACGGTGACTCGGTATGAAAACTGCACGGAGGAGCTGTTTTATCGTTTCTACCGTGCAGTTCGACATGTAAACTGCCCAGAAACCGAATCTGCTGACAGATCGAAAATCGGCCGATATCGCGTTTTCGGCCCTCAGAAGCGCCGAAATCGCGTTTTCTCGCTGAGCCCAGTGGACGGTGACTCGGTATGAAAACTGCACGGAGGAGCTGTTTTATCGTTTCTACCGTGCAGTTCGACATGTAAACTGCCCAGAAACCGAATCTGCTGACAGATCGAAAATCGGCCGATATCGCGTTTTCGGCCCTCAGAAGCGCCGAAATCGCGTTTTCTCGCTGAGCCCAGTGGACGGTGACTCGGTATGAAAACTGCACGGAGGAGCTGTTTTATCGTTTCTACCGTGCAGTTCGACATGTAAACTGCCCAGAAACCGAATCTGCTGACAGATCGCAAATCGGCCGATATCGCGTTTTCGGCCCTCAGAAGCGCCGAAATCGCGTTTTCTCGCTGAGCCCAGTGGACGGTGACTCGGTATGAAAACTGCACGGAGGAGCTGTTTTATCGTTTCTACCGTGCAGTTCGACATGTAAACTGCCCAGAAACCGAATCTGCTGACAGATCGCAAATCGGCCGATATCGCGTTTTCGGCCCTCAGAAGCGCCGAAATCGCGTTTTCTCGCTGAGCCCAGTGGACGGTGACTCGGTATGAAAACTGCACGGAGGAGCTGTTTTATCGTTTCTACCGTGCAGTTCGACATGTAAACTGCCCAGAAACCGAATCTGCTGACAGATCGCAAATCGGCCGATATCGCGTTTTCGGCCCTCAGAAGCGCCGAAATCGCGTTTTCTCGCTGAGCCCAGTGGACGGTGACTCGGTATGAAAACTGCACGGAGGAGCTGTTTTATCGTTTCTACCGTGCAGTTCGACATGTAAACTGCCCAGAAACCGAATCTGCTGACAGATCGCAAATCGGCCGATATCGCGTTTTCGGCCCTCAGAAGCGCCGAAATCGCGTTTTCTCGCTGAGCCCAGTGGACGGTGACTCGGTATGAAAACTGCACGGAGGAGCTGTTTTATCGTTTCTACCGTGCAGTTCGACATGTAAACTGCCCAGAAACCGAATCTGCTGACAGATCGCAAATCGGCCGATATCGCGTTTTCGGCCCTCAGAAGCGCCGAAATCGCGTTTTCTCGCTGAGCCCAGTGGACGGTGACTCGGTATGAAAACTGCACGGAGGAGCTGTTTTATCGTTTCTACCGTGCAGTTCGACATGTAAACTGCCCAGAAACCGAATCTGCTGACAGATCGCAAATCGGCCGATATCGCGTTTTCGGCCCTCAGAAGCGCCGAAATCGCGTTTTCTCGCTGAGCCCAGTGGACGGTGACTCGGTATGAAAACTGCACGGAGGAGCTGTTTTATCGTTTCTACCGTGCAGTTCGACATGTAAACTGCCCAGAAACCGAATCTGCTGACAGATCGAAAATCGGCCGATATCGCGTTTTCGGCCCTCAGAAGCGCCGAAATCGCGTTTTCTCGCTGAGCCCAGTGGACGGTGACTCGGTATGAAAACTGCACGGAGGAGCTGTTTTATCGTTTCTACCGTGCAGTTCGACATGTAAACTGCCCAGAAACCGAATCTGCTGACAGATCGAAAATCGGCCGATATCGCGTTTTCGGCCCTCAGAAGCGCCGAAATCGCGTTTTCTCGCTGAGCCCAGTGGACGGTGACTCGGTATGAAAACTGCACGGAGGAGCTGTTTTATCGTTTCTACCGTGCAGTTCGACATGTAAACTGCCCAGAAACCGAATCTGCTGACAGATCGCAAATCGGCCGATATCGCGTTTTCGGCCCTCAGAAGCGCCGAAATCGCGTTTTCTCGCTGAGCCCAGTGGACGGTGACTCGGTATGAAAACTGCACGGAGGAGCTGTTTTATCGTTTCTACCGTGCAGTTCGACATGTAAACTGCCCAGAAACCGAATCTGCTGACAGATCGCAAATCGGCCGATATCGCGTTTTCGGCCCTCAGAAGCGCCGAAATCGCGTTTTCTCGCTGAGCCCAGTGGACGGTGACTCGGTATGAAAACTGCACGGAGGAGCTGTTTTATCGTTTCTACCGTGCAGTTCGACATGTAAACTGCCCAGAAACCGAATCTGCTGACAGATCGAAAATCGGCCGATATCGCGTTTTCGGCCCTCAGAAGCGCCGAAATCGCGTTTTCTCGCTGAGCCCAGTGGACGGTGACTCGGTATGAAAACTGCACGGAGGAGCTGTTTTATCGTTTCTACCGTGCAGTTCGACATGTAAACTGCCCAGAAACCGAATCTGCTGACAGATCGAAAATCGGCCGATATCGCGTTTTCGGCCCTCAGAAGCGCCGAAATCGCGTTTTCTCGCTGAGCCCAGTGGACGGTGACTCGGTATGAAAACTGCACGGAGGAGCTGTTTTATCGTTTCTACCGTGCAGTTCGACATGTAAACTGCCCAGAAACCGAATCTGCTGACAGATCGCAAATCGGCCGATATCGCGTTTTCGGCCCTCAGAAGCGCCGAAATCGCGTTTTCTCGCTGAGCCCAGTGGACGGTGACTCGGTATGAAAACTGCACGGAGGAGCTGTTTTATCGTTTCTACCGTGCAGTTCGACATGTAAACTGCCCAGAAACCGAATCTGCTGACAGATCGCAAATCGGCCGATATCGCGTTTTCGGCCCTCAGAAGCGCCGAAATCGCGTTTTCTCGCTGAGCCCAGTGGACGGTGACTCGGTATGAAAACTGCACGGAGGAGCTGTTTTATCGTTTCTACCGTGCAGTTCGACATGTAAACTGCCCAGAAACCGAATCTGCTGACAGATCGCAAATCGGCCGATATCGCGTTTTCGGCCCTCAGAAGCGCCGAAATCGCGTTTTCTCGCTGAGCCCAGTGGACGGTGACTCGGTATGAAAACTGCACGGAGGAGCTGTTTTATCGTTTCTACCGTGCAGTTCGACATGTAAACTGCCCAGAAACCGAATCTGCTGACAGATCGAAAATCGGCCGATATCGCGTTTTCGGCCCTCAGAAGCGCCGAAATCGCGTTTTCTCGCTGAGCCCAGTGGACGGTGACTCGGTATGAAAACTGCACGGAGGAGCTGTTTTATCGTTTCTACCGTGCAGTTCGACATGTAAACTGCCCAGAAACCGAATCTGCTGACAGATCGAAAATCGGCCGATATCGCGTTTTCGGCCCTCAGAAGCGCCGAAATCGCGTTTTCTCGCTGAGCCCAGTGGACGGTGACTCGGTATGAAAACTGCACGGAGGAGCTGTTTTATCGTTTCTACCGTGCAGTTCGACATGTAAACTGCCCAGAAACCGAATCTGCTGACAGATCGAAAATCGGCCGATATCGCGTTTTCGGCCCTCAGAAGCGCCGAAATCGCGTTTTCTCGCTGAGCCCAGTGGACGGTGACTCGGTATGAAAACTGCACGGAGGAGCTGTTTTATCGTTTCTACCGTGCAGTTCGACATGTAAACTGCCCAGAAACCGAATCTGCTGACAGATCGCAAATCGGCCGATATCGCGTTTTCGGCCCTCAGAAGCGCCGAAATCGCGTTTTCTCGCTGAGCCCAGTGGACGGTGACTCGGTATGAAAACTGCACGGAGGAGCTGTTTTATCGTTTCTACCGTGCAGTTCGACATGTAAACTGCCCAGAAACCGAATCTGCTGACAGATCGCAAATCGGCCGATATCGCGTTTTCGGCCCTCAGAAGCGCCGAAATCGCGTTTTCTCGCTGAGCCCAGTGGACGGTGACTCGGTATGAAAACTGCACGGAGGAGCTGTTTTATCGTTTCTACCGTGCAGTTCGACATGTAAACTGCCCAGAAACCGAATCTGCTGACAGATCGCAAATCGGCCGATATCGCGTTTTCGGCCCTCAGAAGCGCCGAAATCGCGTTTTCTCGCTGAGCCCAGTGGACGGTGACTCGGTATGAAAACTGCACGGAGGAGCTGTTTTATCGTTTCTACCGTGCAGTTCGACATGTAAACTGCCCAGAAACCGAATCTGCTGACAGATCGCAAATCGGCCGATATCGCGTTTTCGGCCCTCAGAAGCGCCGAAATCGCGTTTTCTCGCTGAGCCCAGTGGACGGTGACTCGGTATGAAAACTGCACGGAGGAGCTGTTTTATCGTTTCTACCGTGCAGTTCGACATGTAAACTGCCCAGAAACCGAATCTGCTGACAGATCGCAAATCGGCCGATATCGCGTTTTCGGCCCTCAGAAGCGCCGAAATCGCGTTTTCTCGCTGAGCCCAGTGGACGGTGACTCGGTATGAAAACTGCACGGAGGAGCTGTTTTATCGTTTCTACCGTGCAGTTCGACATGTAAACTGCCCAGAAACCGAATCTGCTGACAGATCGCAAATCGGCCGATATCGCGTTTTCGGCCCTCAGAAGCGCCGAAATCGCGTTTTCTCGCTGAGCCCAGTGGACGGTGACTCGGTATGAAAACTGCACGGAGGAGCTGTTTTATCGTTTCTACCGTGCAGTTCGACATGTAAACTGCCCAGAAACCGAATCTGCTGACAGATCGCAAATCGGCCGATATCGCGTTTTCGGCCCTCAGAAGCGCCGAAATCGCGTTTTCTCGCTGAGCCCAGTGGACGGTGACTCGGTATGAAAACTGCACGGAGGAGCTGTTTTATCGTTTCTACCGTGCAGTTCGACATGTAAACTGCCCAGAAACCGAATCTGCTGACAGATCGCAAATCGGCCGATATCGCGTTTTCGGCCCTCAGAAGCGCCGAAATCGCGTTTTCTCGCTGAGCCCAGTGGACGGTGACTCGGTATGAAAACTGCACGGAGGAGCTGTTTTATCGTTTCTACCGTGCAGTTCGACATGTAAACTGCCCAGAAACCGAATCTGCTGACAGATCGCAAATCGGCCGATATCGCGTTTTCGGCCCTCAGAAGCGCCGAAATCGCGTTTTCTCGCTGAGCCCAGTGGACGGTGACTCGGTATGAAAACTGCACGGAGGAGCTGTTTTATCGTTTCTACCGTGCAGTTCGACATGTAAACTGCCCAGAAACCGAATCTGCTGACAGATCGCAAATCGGCCGATATCGCGTTTTCGGCCCTCAGAAGCGCCGAAATCGCGTTTTCTCGCTGAGCCCAGTGGACGGTGACTCGGTATGAAAACTGCACGGAGGAGCTGTTTTATCGTTTCTACCGTGCAGTTCGACATGTAAACTGCCCAGAAACCGAATCTGCTGACAGATCGCAAATCGGCCGATATCGCGTTTTCGGCCCTCAGAAGCGCCGAAATCGCGTTTTCTCGCTGAGCCCAGTGGACGGTGACTCGGTATGAAAACTGCACGGAGGAGCTGTTTTATCGTTTCTACCGTGCAGTTCGACATGTAAACTGCCCAGAAACCGAATCTGCTGACAGATCGCAAATCGGCCGATATCGCGTTTTCGGCCCTCAGAAGCGCCGAAATCGCGTTTTCTCGCTGAGCCCAGTGGACGGTGACTCGGTATGAAAACTGCACGGAGGAGCTGTTTTATCGTTTCTACCGTGCAGTTCGACATGTAAACTGCCCAGAAACCGAATCTGCTGACAGATCGCAAATCGGCCGATATCGCGTTTTCGGCCCTCAGAAGCGCCGAAATCGCGTTTTCTCGCTGAGCCCAGTGGACGGTGACTCGGTATGAAAACTGCACGGAGGAGCTGTTTTATCGTTTCTACCGTGCAGTTCGACATGTAAACTGCCCAGAAACCGAATCTGCTGACAGATCGCAAATCGGCCGATATCGCGTTTTCGGCCCTCAGAAGCGCCGAAATCGCGTTTTCTCGCTGAGCCCAGTGGACGGTGACTCGGTATGAAAACTGCACGGAGGAGCTGTTTTATCGTTTCTACCGTGCAGTTCGACATGTAAACTGCCCAGAAACCGAATCTGCTGACAGATCGCAAATCGGCCGATATCGCGTTTTCGGCCCTCAGAAGCGCCGAAATCGCGTTTTCTCGCTGAGCCCAGTGGACGGTGACTCGGTATGAAAACTGCACGGAGGAGCTGTTTTATCGTTTCTACCGTGCAGTTCGACATGTAAACTGCCCAGAAACCGAATCTGCTGACAGATCGCAAATCGGCCGATATCGCGTTTTCGGCCCTCAGAAGCGCCGAAATCGCGTTTTCTCGCTGAGCCCAGTGGACGGTGACTCGGTATGAAAACTGCACGGAGGAGCTGTTTTATCGTTTCTACCGTGCAGTTCGACATGTAAACTGCCCAGAAACCGAATCTGCTGACAGATCGCAAATCGGCCGATATCGCGTTTTCGGCCCTCAGAAGCGCCGAAATCGCGTTTTCTCGCTGAGCCCAGTGGACGGTGACTCGGTATGAAAACTGCACGGAGGAGCTGTTTTATCGTTTCTACCGTGCAGTTCGACATGTAAACTGCCCAGAAACCGAATCTGCTGACAGATCGAAAATCGGCCGATATCGCGTTTTCGGCCCTCAGAAGCGCCGAAATCGCGTTTTCTCGCTGAGCCCAGTGGACGGTGACTCGGTATGAAAACTGCACGGAGGAGCTGTTTTATCGTTTCTACCGTGCAGTTCGACATGTAAACTGCCCAGAAACCGAATCTGCTGACAGATCGAAAATCGGCCGATATCGCGTTTTCGGCCCTCAGAAGCGCCGAAATCGCGTTTTCTCGCTGAGCCCAGTGGACGGTGACTCGGTATGAAAACTGCACGGAGGAGCTGTTTTATCGTTTCTACCGTGCAGTTCGACATGTAAACTGCCCAGAAACCGAATCTGCTGACAGATCGCAAATCGGCCGATATCGCGTTTTCGGCCCTCAGAAGCGCCGAAATCGCGTTTTCTCGCTGAGCCCAGTGGACGGTGACTCGGTATGAAAACTGCACGGAGGAGCTGTTTTATCGTTTCTACCGTGCAGTTCGACATGTAAACTGCCCAGAAACCGAATCTGCTGACAGATCGAAAATCGGCCGATATCGCGTTTTCGGCCCTCAGAAGCGCCGAAATCGCGTTTTCTCGCTGAGCCCAGTGGACGGTGACTCGGTATGAAAACTGCACGGAGGAGCTGTTTTATCGTTTCTACCGTGCAGTTCGACATGTAAACTGCCCAGAAACCGAATCTGCTGACAGATCGCAAATCGGCCGATATCGCGTTTTCGGCCCTCAGAAGCGCCGAAATCGCGTTTTCTCGCTGAGCCCAGTGGACGGTGACTCGGTATGAAAACTGCACGGAGGAGCTGTTTTATCGTTTCTACCGTGCAGTTCGACATGTAAACTGCCCAGAAACCGAATCTGCTGACAGATCGAAAATCGGCCGATATCGCGTTTTCGGCCCTCAGAAGCGCCGAAATCGCGTTTTCTCGCTGAGCCCAGTGGACGGTGACTCGGTATGAAAACTGCACGGAGGAGCTGTTTTATCGTTTCTACCGTGCAGTTCGACATGTAAACTGCCCAGAAACCGAATCTGCTGACAGATCGCAAATCGGCCGATATCGCGTTTTCGGCCCTCAGAAGCGCCGAAATCGCGTTTTCTCGCTGAGCCCAGTGGACGGTGACTCGGTATGAAAACTGCACGGAGGAGCTGTTTTATCGTTTCTACCGTGCAGTTCGACATGTAAACTGCCCAGAAACCGAATCTGCTGACAGATCGCAAATCGGCCGATATCGCGTTTTCGGCCCTCAGAAGCGCCGAAATCGCGTTTTCTCGCTGAGCCCAGTGGACGGTGACTCGGTATGAAAACTGCACGGAGGAGCTGTTTTATCGTTTCTACCGTGCAGTTCGACATGTAAACTGCCCAGAAACCGAATCTGCTGACAGATCGCAAATCGGCCGATATCGCGTTTTCGGCCCTCAGAAGCGCCGAAATCGCGTTTTCTCGCTGAGCCCAGTGGACGGTGACTCGGTATGAAAACTGCACGGAGGAGCTGTTTTATCGTTTCTACCGTGCAGTTCGACATGTAAACTGCCCAGAAACCGAATCTGCTGACAGATCGAAAATCGGCCGATATCGCGTTTTCGGCCCTCAGAAGCGCCGAAATCGCGTTTTCTCGCTGAGCCCAGTGGACGGTGACTCGGTATGAAAACTGCACGGAGGAGCTGTTTTATCGTTTCTACCGTGCAGTTCGACATGTAAACTGCCCAGAAACCGAATCTGCTGACAGATCGAAAATCGGCCGATATCGCGTTTTCGGCCCTCAGAAGCGCCGAAATCGCGTTTTCTCGCTGAGCCCAGTGGACGGTGACTCGGTATGAAAACTGCACGGAGGAGCTGTTTTATCGTTTCTACCGTGCAGTTCGACATGTAAACTGCCCAGAAACCGAATCTGCTGACAGATCGCAAATCGGCCGATATCGCGTTTTCGGCCCTCAGAAGCGCCGAAATCGCGTTTTCTCGCTGAGCCCAGTGGACGGTGACTCGGTATGAAAACTGCACGGAGGAGCTGTTTTATCGTTTCTACCGTGCAGTTCGACATGTAAACTGCCCAGAAACCGAATCTGCTGACAGATCGCAAATCGGCCGATATCGCGTTTTCGGCCCTCAGAAGCGCCGAAATCGCGTTTTCTCGCTGAGCCCAGTGGACGGTGACTCGGTATGAAAACTGCACGGAGGAGCTGTTTTATCGTTTCTACCGTGCAGTTCGACATGTAAACTGCCCAGAAACCGAATCTGCTGACAGATCGCAAATCGGCCGATATCGCGTTTTCGGCCCTCAGAAGCGCCGAAATCGCGTTTTCTCGCTGAGCCCAGTGGACGGTGACTCGGTATGAAAACTGCACGGAGGAGCTGTTTTATCGTTTCTACCGTGCAGTTCGACATGTAAACTGCCCAGAAACCGAATCTGCTGACAGATCGCAAATCGGCCGATATCGCGTTTTCGGCCCTCAGAAGCGCCGAAATCGCGTTTTCTCGCTGAGCCCAGTGGACGGTGACTCGGTATGAAAACTGCACGGAGGAGCTGTTTTATCGTTTCTACCGTGCAGTTCGACATGTAAACTGCCCAGAAACCGAATCTGCTGACAGATCGCAAATCGGCCGATATCGCGTTTTCGGCCCTCAGAAGCGCCGAAATCGCGTTTTCTCGCTGAGCCCAGTGGACGGTGACTCGGTATGAAAACTGCACGGAGGAGCTGTTTTATCGTTTCTACCGTGCAGTTCGACATGTAAACTGCCCAGAAACCGAATCTGCTGACAGATCGCAAATCGGCCGATATCGCGTTTTCGGCCCTCAGAAGCGCCGAAATCGCGTTTTCTCGCTGAGCCCAGTGGACGGTGACTCGGTATGAAAACTGCACGGAGGAGCTGTTTTATCGTTTCTACCGTGCAGTTCGACATGTAAACTGCCCAGAAACCGAATCTGCTGACAGATCGCAAATCGGCCGATATCGCGTTTTCGGCCCTCAGAAGCGCCGAAATCGCGTTTTCTCGCTGAGCCCAGTGGACGGTGACTCGGTATGAAAACTGCACGGAGGAGCTGTTTTATCGTTTCTACCGTGCAGTTCGACATGTAAACTGCCCAGAAACCGAATCTGCTGACAGATCGCAAATCGGCCGATATCGCGTTTTCGGCCTCAGAAGCGCCGAAATCGCGTTTTCTCGCTGAGCCCAGTGGACGGTGACTCGGTATGAAAACTGCACGGAGGAGCTGTTTTATCGTTTCTACCGTGCAGTTCGACATGTAAACTGCCCAGAAACCGAATCTGCTGACAGATCGCAAATCGGCCGATATCGCGTTTTCGGCCCTCAGAAGCGCCGAAATCGCGTTTTCTCGCTGAGCCCAGTGGACGGTGACTCGGTATGAAAACTGCACGGAGGAGCTGTTTTATCGTTTCTACCGTGCAGTTCGACATGTAAACTGCCCAGAAACCGAATCTGCTGACAGATCGAAAATCGGCCGATATCGCGTTTTCGGCCCTCAGAAGCGCCGAAATCGCGTTTTCTCGCTGAGCCGAGTGGACGGTGACTCGGTATGAAAACTGCACGGAGGAGCTGTTTTATCGTTTCTACCGTGCAGTTCGACATGTAAACTGCCCAGAAACCGAATCTGCTGACAGATCGCAAATCGGCCGATATCGCGTTTTCGGCCCTCAGAAGCGCCGAAATCGCGTTTTCTCGCTGAGCCCAGTGGACGGTGACTCGGTATGAAAACTGCACGGAGGAGCTGTTTTATCGTTTCTACCGTGCAGTTCGACATGTAAACTGCCCAGAAACCGAATCTGCTGACAGATCGCAAATCGGCCGATATCGCGTTTTCGGCCCTCAGAAGCGCCGAAATCGCGTTTTCTCGCTGAGCCCAGTGGACGGTGACTCGGTATGAAAACTGCACGGAGGAGCTGTTTTATCGTTTCTACCGTGCAGTTCGACATGTAAACTGCCCAGAAACCGAATCTGCTGACAGATCGAAAATCGGCCGATATCGCGTTTTCGGCCCTCAGAAGCGCCGAAATCGCGTTTTCTCGCTGAGCCCAGTGGACGGTGACTCGGTATGAAAACTGCACGGAGGAGCTGTTTTATCGTTTCTACCGTGCAGTTCGACATGTAAACTGCCCAGAAACCGAATCTGCTGACAGATCGCAAATCGGCCGATATCGCGTTTTCGGCCCTCAGAAGCGCCGAAATCGCGTTTTCTCGCTGAGCCCAGTGGACGGTGACTCGGTATGAAAACTGCACGGAGGAGCTGTTTTATCGTTTCTACCGTGCAGTTCGACATGTAAACTGCCCAGAAACCGAATCTGCTGACAGATCGAAAATCGGCCGATATCGCGTTTTCGGCCCTCAGAAGCGCCGAAATCGCGTTTTCTCGCTGAGCCCAGTGGACGGTGACTCGGTATGAAAACTGCACGGAGGAGCTGTTTTATCGTTTCTACCGTGCAGTTCGACATGTAAACTGCCCAGAAACCGAATCTGCTGACAGATCGCAAATCGGCCGATATCGCGTTTTCGGCCCTCAGAAGCGCCGAAATCGCGTTTTCTCGCTGAGCCCAGTGGACGGTGACTCGGTATGAAAACTGCACGGAGGAGCTGTTTTATCGTTTCTACCGTGCAGTTCGACATGTAAACTGCCCAGAAACCGAATCTGCTGACAGATCGCAAATCGGCCGATATCGCGTTTTCGGCCCTCAGAAGCGCCGAAATCGCGTTTTCTCGCTGAGCCCAGTGGACGGTGACTCGGTATGAAAACTGCACGGAGGAGCTGTTTTATCGTTTCTACCGTGCAGTTCGACATGTAAACTGCCCAGAAACCGAATCTGCTGACAGATCGCAAATCGGCCGATATCGCGTTTTCGGCCCTCAGAAGCGCCGAAATCGCGTTTTCTCGCTGAGCCCAGTGGACGGTGACTCGGTATGAAAACTGCACGGAGGAGCTGTTTTATCGTTTCTACCGTGCAGTTCGACATGTAAACTGCCCAGAAACCGAATCTGCTGACAGATCGCAAATCGGCCGATATCGCGTTTTCGGCCCTCAGAAGCGCCGAAATCGCGTTTTCTCGCTGAGCCCAGTGGACGGTGACTCGGTATGAAAACTGCACGGAGGAGCTGTTTTATCGTTTCTACCGTGCAGTTCGACATGTAAACTGCCCAGAAACCGAATCTGCTGACAGATCGCAAATCGGCCGATATCGCGTTTTCGGCCCTCAGAAGCGCCGAAATCGCGTTTTCTCGCTGAGCCCAGTGGACGGTGACTCGGTATGAAAACTGCACGGAGGAGCTGTTTTATCGTTTCTACCGTGCAGTTCGACATGTAAACTGCCCAGAAACCGAATCTGCTGACAGATCGCAAATCGGCCGATATCGCGTTTTCGGCCCTCAGAAGCGCCGAAATCGCGTTTTCTCGCTGAGCCCAGTGGACGGTGACTCGGTATGAAAACTGCACGGAGGAGCTGTTTTATCGTTTCTACCGTGCAGTTCGACATGTAAACTGCCCAGAAACCGAATCTGCTGACAGATCGCAAATCGGCCGATATCGCGTTTTCGGCCCTCAGAAGCGCCGAAATCGCGTTTTCTCGCTGAGCCCAGTGGACGGTGACTCGGTATGAAAACTGCACGGAGGAGCTGTTTTATCGTTTCTACCGTGCAGTTCGACATGTAAACTGCCCAGAAACCGAATCTGCTGACAGATCGCAAATCGGCCGATATCGCGTTTTCGGCCCTCAGAAGCGCCGAAATCGCGTTTTCTCGCTGAGCCCAGTGGACGGTGACTCGGTATGAAAACTGCACGGAGGAGCTGTTTTATCGTTTCTACCGTGCAGTTCGACATGTAAACTGCCCAGAAACCGAATCTGCTGACAGATCGCAAATCGGCCGATATCGCGTTTTCGGCCCTCAGAAGCGCCGAAATCGCGTTTTCTCGCTGAGCCCAGTGGACGGTGACTCGGTATGAAAACTGCACGGAGGAGCTGTTTTATCGTTTCTACCGTGCAGTTCGACATGTAAACTGCCCAGAAACCGAATCTGCTGACAGATCGCAAATCGGCCGATATCGCGTTTTCGGCCCTCAGAAGCGCCGAAATCGCGTTTTCTCGCTGAGCCCAGTGGACGGTGACTCGGTATGAAAACTGCACGGAGGAGCTGTTTTATCGTTTCTACCGTGCAGTTCGACATGTAAACTGCCCAGAAACCGAATCTGCTGACAGATCGCAAATCGGCCGATATCGCGTTTTCGGCCCTCAGAAGCGCCGAAATCGCGTTTTCTCGCTGAGCCCAGTGGACGGTGACTCGGTATGAAAACTGCACGGAGGAGCTGTTTTATCGTTTCTACCGTGCAGTTCGACATGTAAACTGCCCAGAAACCGAATCTGCTGACAGATCGCAAATCGGCCGATATCGCGTTTTCGGCCCTCAGAAGCGCCGAAATCGCGTTTTCTCGCTGAGCCCAGTGGACGGTGACTCGGTATGAAAACTGCACGGAGGAGCTGTTTTATCGTTTCTACCGTGCAGTTCGACATGTAAACTGCCCAGAAACCGAATCTGCTGACAGATCGCAAATCGGCCGATATCGCGTTTTCGGCCCTCAGAAGCGCCGAAATCGCGTTTTCTCGCTGAGCCCAGTGGACGGTGACTCGGTATGAAAACTGCACGGAGGAGCTGTTTTATCGTTTCTACCGTGCAGTTCGACATGTAAACTGCCCAGAAACCGAATCTGCTGACAGATCGCAAATCGGCCGATATCGCGTTTTCGGCCCTCAGAAGCGCCGAAATCGCGTTTTCTCGCTGAGCCCAGTGGACGGTGACTCGGTATGAAAACTGCACGGAGGAGCTGTTTTATCGTTTCTACCGTGCAGTTCGACATGTAAACTGCCCAGAAACCGAATCTGCTGACAGATCGCAAATCGGCCGATATCGCGTTTTCGGCCCTCAGAAGCGCCGAAATCGCGTTTTCTCGCTGAGCCCAGTGGACGGTGACTCGGTATGAAAACTGCACGGAGGAGCTGTTTTATCGTTTCTACCGTGCAGTTCGACATGTAAACTGCCCAGAAACCGAATCTGCTGACAGATCGCAAATCGGCCGATATCGCGTTTTCGGCCCTCAGAAGCGCCGAAATCGCGTTTTCTCGCTGAGCCCAGTGGACGGTGACTCGGTATGAAAACTGCACGGAGGAGCTGTTTTATCGTTTCTACCGTGCAGTTCGACATGTAAACTGCCCAGAAACCGAATCTGCTGACAGATCGCAAATCGGCCGATATCGCGTTTTCGGCCCTCAGAAGCGCCGAAATCGCGTTTTCTCGCTGAGCCCAGTGGACGGTGACTCGGTATGAAAACTGCACGGAGGAGCTGTTTTATCGTTTCTACCGTGCAGTTCGACATGTAAACTGCCCAGAAACCGAATCTGCTGACAGATCGCAAATCGGCCGATATCGCGTTTTCGGCCCTCAGAAGCGCCGAAATCGCGTTTTCTCGCTGAGCCCAGTGGACGGTGACTCGGTATGAAAACTGCACGGAGGAGCTGTTTTATCGTTTCTACCGTGCAGTTCGACATGTAAACTGCCCAGAAACCGAATCTGCTGACAGATCGCAAATCGGCCGATATCGCGTTTTCGGCCCTCAGAAGCGCCGAAATCGCGTTTTCTCGCTGAGCCCAGTGGACGGTGACTCGGTATGAAAACTGCACGGAGGAGCTGTTTTATCGTTTCTACCGTGCAGTTCGACATGTAAACTGCCCAGAAACCGAATCTGCTGACAGATCGCAAATCGGCCGATATCGCGTTTTCGGCCCTCAGAAGCGCCGAAATCGCGTTTTCTCGCTGAGCCCAGTGGACGGTGACTCGGTATGAAAACTGCACGGAGGAGCTGTTTTATCGTTTCTACCGTGCAGTTCGACATGTAAACTGCCCAGAAACCGAATCTGCTGACAGATCGCAAATCGGCCGATATCGCGTTTTCGGCCCTCAGAAGCGCCGAAATCGCGTTTTCTCGCTGAGCCCAGTGGACGGTGACTCGGTATGAAAACTGCACGGAGGAGCTGTTTTATCGTTTCTACCGTGCAGTTCGACATGTAAACTGCCCAGAAACCGAATCTGCTGACAGATCGCAAATCGGCCGATATCGCGTTTTCGGCCCTCAGAAGCGCCGAAATCGCGTTTTCTCGCTGAGCCCAGTGGACGGTGACTCGGTATGAAAACTGCACGGAGGAGCTGTTTTATCGTTTCTACCGTGCAGTTCGACATGTAAACTGCCCAGAAACCGAATCTGCTGACAGATCGCAAATCGGCCGATATCGCGTTTTCGGCCCTCAGAAGCGCCGAAATCGCGTTTTCTCGCTGAGCCCAGTGGACGGTGACTCGGTATGAAAACTGCACGGAGGAGCTGTTTTATCGTTTCTACCGTGCAGTTCGACATGTAAACTGCCCAGAAACCGAATCTGCTGACAGATCGCAAATCGGCCGATATCGCGTTTTCGGCCCTCAGAAGCGCCGAAATCGCGTTTTCTCGCTGAGCCCAGTGGACGGTGACTCGGTATGAAAACTGCACGGAGGAGCTGTTTTATCGTTTCTACCGTGCAGTTCGACATGTAAACTGCCCAGAAACCGAATCTGCTGACAGATCGCAAATCGGCCGATATCGCGTTTTCGGCCCTCAGAAGCGCCGAAATCGCGTTTTCTCGCTGAGCCCAGTGGACGGTGACTCGGTATGAAAACTGCACGGAGGAGCTGTTTTATCGTTTCTACCGTGCAGTTCGACATGTAAACTGCCCAGAAACCGAATCTGCTGACAGATCGCAAATCGGCCGATATCGCGTTTTCGGCCCTCAGAAGCGCCGAAATCGCGTTTTCTCGCTGAGCCCAGTGGACGGTGACTCGGTATGAAAACTGCACGGAGGAGCTGTTTTATCGTTTCTACCGTGCAGTTCGACATGTAAACTGCCCAGAAACCGAATCTGCTGACAGATCGCAAATCGGCCGATATCGCGTTTTCGGCCCTCAGAAGCGCCGAAATCGCGTTTTCTCGCTGAGCCCAGTGGACGGTGACTCGGTATGAAAACTGCACGGAGGAGCTGTTTTATCGTTTCTACCGTGCAGTTCGACATGTAAACTGCCCAGAAACCGAATCTGCTGACAGATCGCAAATCGGCCGATATCGCGTTTTCGGCCCTCAGAAGCGCCGAAATCGCGTTTTCTCGCTGAGCCCAGTGGACGGTGACTCGGTATGAAAACTGCACGGAGGAGCTGTTTTATCGTTTCTACCGTGCAGTTCGACATGTAAACTGCCCAGAAACCGAATCTGCTGACAGATCGCAAATCGGCCGATATCGCGTTTTCGGCCCTCAGAAGCGCCGAAATCGCGTTTTCTCGCTGAGCCCAGTGGACGGTGACTCGGTATGAAAACTGCACGGAGGAGCTGTTTTATCGTTTCTACCGTGCAGTTCGACATGTAAACTGCCCAGAAACCGAATCTGCTGACAGATCGCAAATCGGCCGATATCGCGTTTTCGGCCCTCAGAAGCGCCGAAATCGCGTTTTCTCGCTGAGCCCAGTGGACGGTGACTCGGTATGAAAACTGCACGGAGGAGCTGTTTTATCGTTTCTACCGTGCAGTTCGACATGTAAACTGCCCAGAAACCGAATCTGCTGACAGATCGCAAATCGGCCGATATCGCGTTTTCGGCCCTCAGAAGCGCCGAAATCGCGTTTTCTCGCTGAGCCCAGTGGACGGTGACTCGGTATGAAAACTGCACGGAGGAGCTGTTTTATCGTTTCTACCGTGCAGTTCGACATGTAAACTGCCCAGAAACCGAATCTGCTGACAGATCGCAAATCGGCCGATATCGCGTTTTCGGCCCTCAGAAGCGCCGAAATCGCGTTTTCTCGCTGAGCCCAGTGGACGGTGACTCGGTATGAAAACTGCACGGAGGAGCTGTTTTATCGTTTCTACCGTGCAGTTCGACATGTAAACTGCCCAGAAACCGAATCTGCTGACAGATCGCAAATCGGCCGATATCGCGTTTTCGGCCCTCAGAAGCGCCGAAATCGCGTTTTCTCGCTGAGCCCAGTGGACGGTGACTCGGTATGAAAACTGCACGGAGGAGCTGTTTTATCGTTTCTACCGTGCAGTTCGACATGTAAACTGCCCAGAAACCGAATCTGCTGACAGATCGCAAATCGGCCGATATCGCGTTTTCGGCCCTCAGAAGCGCCGAAATCGCGTTTTCTCGCTGAGCCCAGTGGACGGTGACTCGGTATGAAAACTGCACGGAGGAGCTGTTTTATCGTTTCTACCGTGCAGTTCGACATGTAAACTGCCCAGAAACCGAATCTGCTGACAGATCGCAAATCGGCCGATATCGCGTTTTCGGCCCTCAGAAGCGCCGAAATCGCGTTTTCTCGCTGAGCCCAGTGGACGGTGACTCGGTATGAAAACTGCACGGAGGAGCTGTTTTATCGTTTCTACCGTGCAGTTCGACATGTAAACTGCCCAGAAACCGAATCTGCTGACAGATCGCAAATCGGCCGATATCGCGTTTTCGGCCCTCAGAAGCGCCGAAATCGCGTTTTCTCGCTGAGCCCAGTGGACGGTGACTCGGTATGAAAACTGCACGGAGGAGCTGTTTTATCGTTTCTACCGTGCAGTTCGACATGTAAACTGCCCAGAAACCGAATCTGCTGACAGATCGCAAATCGGCCGATATCGCGTTTTCGGCCCTCAGAAGCGCCGAAATCGCGTTTTCTCGCTGAGCCCAGTGGACGGTGACTCGGTATGAAAACTGCACGGAGGAGCTGTTTTATCGTTTCTACCGTGCAGTTCGACATGTAAACTGCCCAGAAACCGAATCTGCTGACAGATCGCAAATCGGCCGATATCGCGTTTTCGGCCCTCAGAAGCGCCGAAATCGCGTTTTCTCGCTGAGCCCAGTGGACGGTGACTCGGTATGAAAACTGCACGGAGGAGCTGTTTTATCGTTTCTACCGTGCAGTTCGACATGTAAACTGCCCAGAAACCGAATCTGCTGACAGATCGCAAATCGGCCGATATCGCGTTTTCGGCCCTCAGAAGCGCCGAAATCGCGTTTTCTCGCTGAGCCCAGTGGACGGTGACTCGGTATGAAAACTGCACGGAGGAGCTGTTTTATCGTTTCTACCGTGCAGTTCGACATGTAAACTGCCCAGAAACCGAATCTGCTGACAGATCGCAAATCGGCCGATATCGCGTTTTCGGCCCTCAGAAGCGCCGAAATCGCGTTTTCTCGCTGAGCCCAGTGGACGGTGACTCGGTATGAAAACTGCACGGAGGAGCTGTTTTATCGTTTCTACCGTGCAGTTCGACATGTAAACTGCCCAGAAACCGAATCTGCTGACAGATCGCAAATCGGCCGATATCGCGTTTTCGGCCCTCAGAAGCGCCGAAATCGCGTTTTCTCGCTGAGCCCAGTGGACGGTGACTCGGTATGAAAACTGCACGGAGGAGCTGTTTTATCGTTTCTACCGTGCAGTTCGACATGTAAACTGCCCAGAAACCGAATCTGCTGACAGATCGCAAATCGGCCGATATCGCGTTTTCGGCCCTCAGAAGCGCCGAAATCGCGTTTTCTCGCTGAGCCCAGTGGACGGTGACTCGGTATGAAAACTGCACGGAGGAGCTGTTTTATCGTTTCTACCGTGCAGTTCGACATGTAAACTGCCCAGAAACCGAATCTGCTGACAGATCGCAAATCGGCCGATATCGCGTTTTCGGCCCTCAGAAGCGCCGAAATCGCGTTTTCTCGCTGAGCCCAGTGGACGGTGACTCGGTATGAAAACTGCACGGAGGAGCTGTTTTATCGTTTCTACCGTGCAGTTCGACATGTAAACTGCCCAGAAACCGAATCTGCTGACAGATCGCAAATCGGCCGATATCGCGTTTTCGGCCCTCAGAAGCGCCGAAATCGCGTTTTCTCGCTGAGCCCAGTGGACGGTGACTCGGTATGAAAACTGCACGGAGGAGCTGTTTTATCGTTTCTACCGTGCAGTTCGACATGTAAACTGCCCAGAAACCGAATCTGCTGACAGATCGCAAATCGGCCGATATCGCGTTTTCGGCCCTCAGAAGCGCCGAAATCGCGTTTTCTCGCTGAGCCCAGTGGACGGTGACTCGGTATGAAAACTGCACGGAGGAGCTGTTTTATCGTTTCTACCGTGCAGTTCGACATGTAAACTGCCCAGAAACCGAATCTGCTGACAGATCGCAAATCGGCCGATATCGCGTTTTCGGCCCTCAGAAGCGCCGAAATCGCGTTTTCTCGCTGAGCCCAGTGGACGGTGACTCGGTATGAAAACTGCACGGAGGAGCTGTTTTATCGTTTCTACCGTGCAGTTCGACATGTAAACTGCCCAGAAACCGAATCTGCTGACAGATCGCAAATCGGCCGATATCGCGTTTTCGGCCCTCAGAAGCGCCGAAATCGCGTTTTCTCGCTGAGCCCAGTGGACGGTGACTCGGTATGAAAACTGCACGGAGGAGCTGTTTTATCGTTTCTACCGTGCAGTTCGACATGTAAACTGCCCAGAAACCGAATCTGCTGACAGATCGCAAATCGGCCGATATCGCGTTTTCGGCCCTCAGAAGCGCCGAAATCGCGTTTTCTCGCTGAGCCCAGTGGACGGTGACTCGGTATGAAAACTGCACGGAGGAGCTGTTTTATCGTTTCTACCGTGCAGTTCGACATGTAAACTGCCCAGAAACCGAATCTGCTGACAGATCGCAAATCGGCCGATATCGCGTTTTCGGCCCTCAGAAGCGCCGAAATCGCGTTTTCTCGCTGAGCCCAGTGGACGGTGACTCGGTATGAAAACTGCACGGAGGAGCTGTTTTATCGTTTCTACCGTGCAGTTCGACATGTAAACTGCCCAGAAACCGAATCTGCTGACAGATCGCAAATCGGCCGATATCGCGTTTTCGGCCCTCAGAAGCGCCGAAATCGCGTTTTCTCGCTGAGCCCAGTGGACGGTGACTCGGTATGAAAACTGCACGGAGGAGCTGTTTTATCGTTTCTACCGTGCAGTTCGACATGTAAACTGCCCAGAAACCGAATCTGCTGACAGATCGAAAATCGGCCGATATCGCGTTTTCGGCCCTCAGAAGCGCCGAAATCGCGTTTTCTCGCTGAGCCCAGTGGACGGTGACACGGTATGAAAACTGCACGGAGGAGCTGTTTTATCGTTTCTACCGTGCAGTTCGACATGTAAACTGCCCAGAAACCGAATCTGCTGACAGATCGCAAATCGGCCGATATCGCGTTTTCGGCCCTCAGAAGCGCCGAAATCGCGTTTTCTCGCTGAGCCCAGTGGACGGTGACTCGGTATGAAAACTGCACGGAGGAGCTGTTTTATCGTTTCTACCGTGCAGTTCGACATGTAAACTGCCCAGAAACCGAATCTGCTGACAGATCGCAAATCGGCCGATATCGCGTTTTCGGCCCTCAGAAGCGCCGAAATCGCGTTTTCTCGCTGAGCCCAGTGGACGGTGACTCGGTATGAAAACTGCACGGAGGAGCTGTTTTATCGTTTCTACCGTGCAGTTCGACATGTAAACTGCCCAGAAACCGAATCTGCTGACAGATCGCAAATCGGCCGATATCGCGTTTTCGGCCCTCAGAAGCGCCGAAATCGCGTTTTCTCGCTGAGCCCAGTGGACGGTGACTCGGTATGAAAACTGCACGGAGGAGCTGTTTTATCGTTTCTACCGTGCAGTTCGACATGTAAACTGCCCAGAAACCGAATCTGCTGACAGATCGCAAATCGGCCGATATCGCGTTTTCGGCCCTCAGAAGCGCCGAAATCGCGTTTTCTCGCTGAGCCCAGTGGACGGTGACTCGGTATGAAAACTGCACGGAGGAGCTGTTTTATCGTTTCTACCGTGCAGTTCGACATGTAAACTGCCCAGAAACCGAATCTGCTGACAGATCGCAAATCGGCCGATATCGCGTTTTCGGCCCTCAGAAGCGCCGAAATCGCGTTTTCTCGCTGAGCCCAGTGGACGGTGACTCGGTATGAAAACTGCACGGAGGAGCTGTTTTATCGTTTCTACCGTGCAGTTCGACATGTAAACTGCCCAGAAACCGAATCTGCTGACAGATCGCAAATCGGCCGATATCGCGTTTTCGGCCCTCAGAAGCGCCGAAATCGCGTTTTCTCGCTGAGCCCAGTGGACGGTGACTCGGTATGAAAACTGCACGGAGGAGCTGTTTTATCGTTTCTACCGTGCAGTTCGACATGTAAACTGCCCAGAAACCGAATCTGCTGACAGATCGCAAATCGGCCGATATCGCGTTTTCGGCCCTCAGAAGCGCCGAAATCGCGTTTTCTCGCTGAGCCCAGTGGACGGTGACTCGGTATGAAAACTGCACGGAGGAGCTGTTTTATCGTTTCTACCGTGCAGTTCGACATGTAAACTGCCCAGAAACCGAATCTGCTGACAGATCGCAAATCGGCCGATATCGCGTTTTCGGCCCTCAGAAGCGCCGAAATCGCGTTTTCTCGCTGAGCCCAGTGGACGGTGACTCGGTATGAAAACTGCACGGAGGAGCTGTTTTATCGTTTCTACCGTGCAGTTCGACATGTAAACTGCCCAGAAACCGAATCTGCTGACAGATCGCAAATCGGCCGATATCGCGTTTTCGGCCCTCAGAAGCGCCGAAATCGCGTTTTCTCGCTGAGCCCAGTGGACGGTGACTCGGTATGAAAACTGCACGGAGGAGCTGTTTTATCGTTTCTACCGTGCAGTTCGACATGTAAACTGCCCAGAAACCGAATCTGCTGACAGATCGCAAATCGGCCGATATCGCGTTTTCGGCCCTCAGAAGCGCCGAAATCGCGTTTTCTCGCTGAGCCCAGTGGACGGTGACTCGGTATGAAAACTGCACGGAGGAGCTGTTTTATCGTTTCTACCGTGCAGTTCGACATGTAAACTGCCCAGAAACCGAATCTGCTGACAGATCGCAAATCGGCCGATATCGCGTTTTCGGCCCTCAGAAGCGCCGAAATCGCGTTTTCTCGCTGAGCCCAGTGGACGGTGACTCGGTATGAAAACTGCACGGAGGAGCTGTTTTATCGTTTCTACCGTGCAGTTCGACATGTAAACTGCCCAGAAACCGAATCTGCTGACAGATCGCAAATCGGCCGATATCGCGTTTTCGGCCCTCAGAAGCGCCGAAATCGCGTTTTCTCGCTGAGCCCAGTGGACGGTGACTCGGTATGAAAACTGCACGGAGGAGCTGTTTTATCGTTTCTACCGTGCAGTTCGACATGTAAACTGCCCAGAAACCGAATCTGCTGACAGATCGAAAATCGGCCGATATCGCGTTTTCGGCCCTCAGAAGCGCCGAAATCGCGTTTTCTCGCTGAGCCCAGTGGACGGTGACTCGGTATGAAAACTGCACGGAGGAGCTGTTTTATCGTTTCTACCGTGCAGTTCGACATGTAAACTGCCCAGAAACCGAATCTGCTGACAGATCGCAAATCGGCCGATATCGCGTTTTCGGCCCTCAGAAGCGCCGAAATCGCGTTTTCTCGCTGAGCCCAGTGGACGGTGACTCGGTATGAAAACTGCACGGAGGAGCTGTTTTATCGTTTCTACCGTGCAGTTCGACATGTAAACTGCCCAGAAACCGAATCTGCTGACAGATCGCAAATCGGCCGATATCGCGTTTTCGGCCCTCAGAAGCGCCGAAATCGCGTTTTCTCGCTGAGCCGAGTGGACGGTGACTCGGTATGAAAACTGCACGGAGGAGCTGTTTTATCGTTTCTACCGTGCAGTTCGACATGTAAACTGCCCAGAAACCGAATCTGCTGACAGATCGCAAATCGGCCGATATCGCGTTTTCGGCCCTCAGAAGCGCCGAAATCGCGTTTTCTCGCTGAGCCCAGTGGACGG
The DNA here is from genome assembly GCA_033815515.1 of Cryptocheilus praepositus. Lineage (NCBI taxonomy): Eukaryota > Metazoa > Arthropoda > Insecta > Hymenoptera > Pompilidae > Cryptocheilus > Cryptocheilus praepositus. Next base: position 287,804 of record JAWWQZ010000217.1, on the reverse strand, counting down.
TGACTCGGTATGAAAACTGCACGGAGGAGCTGTTTTATCGTTTCTACCGTGCAGTTCGACATGTAAACTGCCCAGAAACCGAATCTGCTGACAGATCGAAAATCGGCCGATATCGCGTTTTCGGCCCTCAGAAGCGCCGAAATCGCGTTTTCTCGCTGAGCCCAGTGGACGGTGACTCGGTATGAAAACTGCACGGAGGAGCTGTTTTATCGTTTCTACCGTGCAGTTCGACATGTAAACTGCCCAGAAACCGAATCTGCTGACAGATCGCAAATCGGCCGATATCGCGTTTTCGGCCCTCAGAAGCGCCGAAATCGCGTTTTCTCGCTGAGCCCAGTGGACGGTGACTCGGTATGAAAACTGCACGGAGGAGCTGTTTTATCGTTTCTACCGTGCAGTTCGACATGTAAACTGCCCAGAAACCGAATCTGCTGACAGATCGCAAATCGGCCGATATCGCGTTTTCGGCCCTCAGAAGCGCCGAAATCGCGTTTTCTCGCTGAGCCCAGTGGACGGTGACTCGGTATGAAAACTGCACGGAGGAGCTGTTTTATCGTTTCTACCGTGCAGTTCGACATGTAAACTGCCCAGAAACCGAATCTGCTGACAGATCGCAAATCGGCCGATATCGCGTTTTCGGCCCTCAGAAGCGCCGAAATCGCGTTTTCTCGCTGAGCCCAGTGGACGGTGACTCGGTATGAAAACTGCACGGAGGAGCTGTTTTATCGTTTCTACCGTGCAGTTCGACATGTAAACTGCCCAGAAACCGAATCTGCTGACAGATCGCAAATCGGCCGATATCGCGTTTTCGGCCCTCAGAAGCGCCGAAATCGCGTTTTCTCGCTGAGCCCAGTGGACGGTGACTCGGTATGAAAACTGCACGGAGGAGCTGTTTTATCGTTTCTACCGTGCAGTTCGACATGTAAACTGCCCAGAAACCGAATCTGCTGACAGATCGCAAATCGGCCGATATCGCGTTTTCGGCCCTCAGAAGCGCCGAAATCGCGTTTTCTCGCTGAGCCCAGTGGACGGTGACTCGGTATGAAAACTGCACGGAGGAGCTGTTTTATCGTTTCTACCGTGCAGTTCGACATGTAAACTGCCCAGAAACCGAATCTGCTGACAGATCGCAAATCGGCCGATATCGCGTTTTCGGCCCTCAGAAGCGCCGAAATCGCGTTTTCTCGCTGAGCCCAGTGGACGGTGACTCGGTATGAAAACTGCACGGAGGAGCTGTTTTATCGTTTCTACCGTGCAGTTCGACATTAAACTGCCCAGAAACCGAATCTGCTGACAGATCGCAAATCGGCCGATATCGCGTTTTCGGCCCTCAGAAGCGCCGAAATCGCGTTTTCTCGCTGAGCCCAGTGGACGGTGACTCGGTATGAAAACTGCACGGAGGAGCTGTTTTATCGTTTCTACCGTGCAGTTCGACATGTAAACTGCCCAGAAACCGAATCTGCTGACAGATCGCAAATCGGCCGATATCGCGTTTTCGGCCCTCAGAAGCGCCGAAATCGCGTTTTCTCGCTGAGCCCAGTGGACGGTGACTCGGTATGAAAACTGCACGGAGGAGCTGTTTTATCGTTTCTACCGTGCAGTTCGACATGTAAACTGCCCAGAAACCGAATCTGCTGACAGATCGCAAATCGGCCGATATCGCGTTTTCGGCCCTCAGAAGCGCCGAAATCGCGTTTTCTCGCTGAGCCCAGTGGACGGTGACTCGGTATGAAAACTGCACGGAGGAGCTGTTTTATCGTTTCTACCGTGCAGTTCGACATGTAAACTGCCCAGAAACCGAATCTGCTGACAGATCGCAAATCGGCCGATATCGCGTTTTCGGCCCTCAGAAGCGCCGAAATCGCGTTTTCTCGCTGAGCCCAGTGGACGGTGACTCGGTATGAAAACTGCACGGAGGAGCTGTTTTATCGTTTCTACCGTGCAGTTCGACATGTAAACTGCCCAGAAACCGAATCTCGACATGTAAACTGCCCAGAAACCGAATCTGCTGACAGATCGCAAATCGGCCGATATCGCGTTTTCGGCCCTCAGAAGCGCCGAAATCGCGTTTTCTCGCTGAGCCCAGTGGACGGTGACTCGGTATGAAAACTGCACGGAGGAGCTGTTTTATCGTTTCTACCGTGCAGTTCGACATGTAAACTGCCCAGAAACCGAATCTGCTGACAGATCGAAAATCGGCCGATATCGCGTTTTCGGCCCTCAGAAGCGCCGAAATCGCGTTTTCTCGCTGAGCCCAGTGGACGGTGACTCGGTATGAAAACTGCACGGAGGAGCTGTTTTATCGTTTCTACCGTGCAGTTCGACATGTAAACTGCCCAGAAACCGAATCTGCTGACAGATCGCAAATCGGCCGATATCGCGTTTTCGGCCCTCAGAAGCGCCGAAATCGCGTTTTCTCGCTGAGCCCAGTGGACGGTGACTCGGTATGAAAACTGCACGGAGGAGCTGTTTTATCGTTTCTACCGTGCAGTTCGACATGTAAACTGCCCAGAAACCGAATCTGCTGACAGATCGAAAATCGGCCGATATCGCGTTTTCGGCCCTCAGAAGCGCCGAAATCGCGTTTTCTCGCTGAGCCCAGTGGACGGTGACTCGGTATGAAAACTGCACGGAGGAGCTGTTTTATCGTTTCTACCGTGCAGTTCGACATGTAAACTGCCCAGAAACCGAATCTGCTGACAGATCGCAAATCGGCCGATATCGCGTTTTCGGCACTCAGAAGCCGAAATCGCGTTTTCTCGCTGAGCCCAGTGGACGGTGACTCGGTATGAAAACTGCACGGAGGAGCTGTTTTATCGTTTCTACCGTGCAGTTCGACATGTAAACTGCCCAGAAACCGAATCTGCTGACAGATCGAAAATCGGCCGATATCGCGTTTTCGGCCCTCAGAAGCGCCGAAATCGCGTTTTCTCGCTGAGCCGAGTGGACGGTGACTCGGTATGAAAACTGCACGGAGGAGCTGTTTTATCGTTTCTACCGTGCAGTTCGACATGTAAACTGCCCAGAAACCGAATCTGCTGACAGATCGCAAATCGGCCGATATCGCGTTTTCGGCCCTCAGAAGCGCCGAAATCGCGTTTTCTCGCTGAGCCCAGTGGACGGTGACTCGGTATGAAAACTGCACGGAGGAGCTGTTTTATCGTTTCTACCGTGCAGTTCGACATGTAAACTGCCCAGAAACCGAATCTGCTGACAGATCGCAAATCGGCCGATATCGCGTTTTCGGCCCTCAGAAGCGCCGAAATCGCGTTTTCTCGCTGAGCCGAGTGGACGGTGACTCGGTATGAAAACTGCACGGAGGAGCTGTTTTATCGTTTCTACCGTGCAGTTCGACATGTAAACTGCCCAGAAACCGAATCTGCTGACAGATCGCAAATCGGCCGATATCGCGTTTTCGGCCCTCAGAAGCGCCGAAATCGCGTTTTCTCGCTGAGCCCAGTGGACGGTGACTCGGTATGAAAACTGCACGGAGGAGCTGTTTTATCGTTTCTACCGTGCAGTTCGACATGTAAACTGCCCAGAAACCGAATCTGCTGACAGATCGCAAATCGGCCGATATCGCGTTTTCGGCCCTCAGAAGCGCCGAAATCGCGTTTTCTCGCTGAGCCCAGTGGACGGTGACTCGGTATGAAAACTGCACGGAGGAGCTGTTTTATCGTTTCTACCGTGCAGTTCGACATGTAAACTGCCCAGAAACCGAATCTGCTGACAGATCGCAAATCGGCCGATATCGCGTTTTCGGCCCTCAGAAGCGCCGAAATCGCGTTTTCTCGCTGAGCCCAGTGGACGGTGACTCGGTATGAAAACTGCACGGAGGAGCTGTTTTATCGTTTCTACCGTGCAGTTCGACATGTAAACTGCCCAGAAACCGAATCTGCTGACAGATCGCAAATCGGCCGATATCGCGTTTTCGGCCCTCAGAAGCGCCGAAATCGCGTTTTCTCGCTGAGCCCAGTGGACGGTGACTCGGTATGAAAACTGCACGGAGGAGCTGTTTTATCGTTTCTACCGTGCAGTTCGACATGTAAACTGCCCAGAAACCGAATCTGCTGACAGATCGCAAATCGGCCGATATCGCGTTTTCGGCCCTCAGAAGCGCCGAAATCGCGTTTTCTCGCTGAGCCCAGTGGACGGTGACTCGGTATGAAAACTGCACGGAGGAGCTGTTTTATCGTTTCTACCGTGCAGTTCGACATGTAAACTGCCCAGAAACCGAATCTGCTGACAGATCGCAAATCGGCCGATATCGCGTTTTCGGCCCTCAGAAGCGCCGAAATCGCGTTTTCTCGCTGAGCCCAGTGGACGGTGACTCGGTATGAAAACTGCACGGAGGAGCTGTTTTATCGTTTCTACCGTGCAGTTCGACATGTAAACTGCCCAGAAACCGAATCTGCTGACAGATCGCAAATCGGCCGATATCGCGTTTTCGGCCCTCAGAAGCGCCGAAATCGCGTTTTCTCGCTGAGCCCAGTGGACGGTGACTCGGTATGAAAACTGCACGGAGGAGCTGTTTTATCGTTTCTACCGTGCAGTTCGACATGTAAACTGCCCAGAAACCGAATCTGCTGACAGATCGCAAATCGGCCGATATCGCGTTTTCGGCCCTCAGAAGCGCCGAAATCGCGTTTTCTCGCTGAGCCCAGTGGACGGTGACTCGGTATGAAAACTGCACGGAGGAGCTGTTTTATCGTTTCTACCGTGCAGTTCGACATGTAAACTGCCCAGAAACCGAATCTGCTGACAGATCGCAAATCGGCCGATATCGCGTTTTCGGCCCTCAGAAGCGCCGAAATCGCGTTTTCTCGCTGAGCCCAGTGGACGGTGACTCGGTATGAAAACTGCACGGAGGAGCTGTTTTATCGTTTCTACCGTGCAGTTCGACATGTAAACTGCCCAGAAACCGAATCTGCTGACAGATCGCAAATCGGCCGATATCGCGTTTTCGGCCCTCAGAAGCGCCGAAATCGCGTTTTCTCGCTGAGCCCAGTGGACGGTGACTCGGTATGAAAACTGCACGGAGGAGCTGTTTTATCGTTTCTACCGTGCAGTTCGACATGTAAACTGCCCAGAAACCGAATCTGCTGACAGATCGCAAATCGGCCGATATCGCGTTTTCGGCCCTCAGAAGCGCCGAAATCGCGTTTTCTCGCTGAGCCCAGTGGACGGTGACTCGGTATGAAAACTGCACGGAGGAGCTGTTTTATCGTTTCTACCGTGCAGTTCGACATGTAAACTGCCCAGAAACCGAATCTGCTGACAGATCGCAAATCGGCCGATATCGCGTTTTCGGCCCTCAGAAGCGCCGAAATCGCGTTTTCTCGCTGAGCCCAGTGGACGGTGACTCGGTATGAAAACTGCACGGAGGAGCTGTTTTATCGTTTCTACCGTGCAGTTCGACATGTAAACTGCCCAGAAACCGAATCTGCTGACAGATCGCAAATCGGCCGATATCGCGTTTTCGGCCCTCAGAAGCGCCGAAATCGCGTTTTCTCGCTGAGCCCAGTGGACGGTGACTCGGTATGAAAACTGCACGGAGGAGCTGTTTTATCGTTTCTACCGTGCAGTTCGACATGTAAACTGCCCAGAAACCGAATCTGCTGACAGATCGCAAATCGGCCGATATCGCGTTTTCGGCCCTCAGAAGCGCCGAAATCGCGTTTTCTCGCTGAGCCCAGTGGACGGTGACTCGGTATGAAAACTGCACGGAGGAGCTGTTTTATCGTTTCTACCGTGCAGTTCGACATGTAAACTGCCCAGAAACCGAATCTGCTGACAGATCGCAAATCGGCCGATATCGCGTTTTCGGCCCTCAGAAGCGCCGAAATCGCGTTTTCTCGCTGAGCCCAGTGGACGGTGACTCGGTATGAAAACTGCACGGAGGAGCTGTTTTATCGTTTCTACCGTGCAGTTCGACATGTAAACTGCCCAGAAACCGAATCTGCTGACAGATCGCAAATCGGCCGATATCGCGTTTTCGGCCCTCAGAAGCGCCGAAATCGCGTTTTCTCGCTGAGCCCAGTGGACGGTGACTCGGTATGAAAACTGCACGGAGGAGCTGTTTTATCGTTTCTACCGTGCAGTTCGACATGTAAACTGCCCAGAAACCGAATCTGCTGACAGATCGCAAATCGGCCGATATCGCGTTTTCGGCCCTCAGAAGCGCCGAAATCGCGTTTTCTCGCTGAGCCCAGTGGACGGTGACTCGGTATGAAAACTGCACGGAGGAGCTGTTTTATCGTTTCTACCGTGCAGTTCGACATGTAAACTGCCCAGAAACCGAATCTGCTGACAGATCGCAAATCGGCCGATATCGCGTTTTCGGCCCTCAGAAGCGCCGAAATCGCGTTTTCTCGCTGAGCCCAGTGGACGGTGACTCGGTATGAAAACTGCACGGAGGAGCTGTTTTATCGTTTCTACCGTGCAGTTCGACATGTAAACTGCCCAGAAACCGAATCTGCTGACAGATCGCAAATCGGCCGATATCGCGTTTTCGGCCCTCAGAAGCGCCGAAATCGCGTTTTCTCGCTGAGCCCAGTGGACGGTGACTCGGTATGAAAACTGCACGGAGGAGCTGTTTTATCGTTTCTACCGTGCAGTTCGACATGTAAACTGCCCAGAAACCGAATCTGCTGACAGATCGCAAATCGGCCGATATCGCGTTTTCGGCCCTCAGAAGCGCCGAAATCGCGTTTTCTCGCTGAGCCCAGTGGACGGTGACTCGGTATGAAAACTGCACGGAGGAGCTGTTTTATCGTTTCTACCGTGCAGTTCGACATGTAAACTGCCCAGAAACCGAATCTGCTGACAGATCGAAAATCGGCCGATATCGCGTTTTCGGCCCTCAGAAGCGCCGAAATCGCGTTTTCTCGCTGAGCCCAGTGGACGGTGACTCGGTATGAAAACTGCACGGAGGAGCTGTTTTATCGTTTCTACCGTGCAGTTCGACATGTAAACTGCCCAGAAACCGAATCTGCTGACAGATCGCAAATCGGCCGATATCGCGTTTTCGGCCCTCAGAAGCGCCGAAATCGCGTTTTCTCGCTGAGCCCAGTGGACGGTGACTCGGTATGAAAACTGCACGGAGGAGCTGTTTTATCGTTTCTACCGTGCAGTTCGACATGTAAACTGCCCAGAAACCGAATCTGCTGACAGATCGCAAATCGGCCGATATCGCGTTTTCGGCCCTCAGAAGCGCCGAAATCGCGTTTTCTCGCTGAGCCGAGTGGACGGTGACTCGGTATGAAAACTGCACGGAGGAGCTGTTTTATCGTTTCTACCGTGCAGTTCGACATGTAAACTGCCCAGAAACCGAATCTGCTGACAGATCGCAAATCGGCCGATATCGCGTTTTCGGCCCTCAGAAGCGCCGAAATCGCGTTTTCTCGCTGAGCCCAGTGGACGGTGACTCGGTATGAAAACTGCACGGAGGAGCTGTTTTATCGTTTCTACCGTGCAGTTCGACATGTAAACTGCCCAGAAACCGAATCTGCTGACAGATCGAAAATCGGCCGATATCGCGTTTTCGGCCCTCAGAAGCGCCGAAATCGCGTTTTCTCGCTGAGCCCAGTGGACGGTGACTCGGTATGAAAACTGCACGGAGGAGCTGTTTTATCGTTTCTACCGTGCAGTTCGACATGTAAACTGCCCAGAAACCGAATCTGCTGACAGATCGCAAATCGGCCGATATCGCGTTTTCGGCCCTCAGAAGCGCCGAAATCGCGTTTTCTCGCTGAGCCCAGTGGACGGTGACTCGGTATGAAAACTGCACGGAGGAGCTGTTTTATCGTTTCTACCGTGCAGTTCGACATGTAAACTGCCCAGAAACCGAATCTGCTGACAGATCGCAAATCGGCCGATATCGCGTTTTCGGCCCTCAGAAGCGCCGAAATCGCGTTTTCTCGCTGAGCCCAGTGGACGGTGACTCGGTATGAAAACTGCACGGAGGAGCTGTTTTATCGTTTCTACCGTGCAGTTCGACATGTAAACTGCCCAGAAACCGAATCTGCTGACAGATCGCAAATCGGCCGATATCGCGTTTTCGGCCCTCAGAAGCGCCGAAATCGCGTTTTCTCGCTGAGCCCAGTGGACGGTGACTCGGTATGAAAACTGCACGGAGGAGCTGTTTTATCGTTTCTACCGTGCAGTTCGACATGTAAACTGCCCAGAAACCGAATCTGCTGACAGATCGCAAATCGGCCGATATCGCGTTTTCGGCCCTCAGAAGCGCCGAAATCGCGTTTTCTCGCTGAGCCCAGTGGACGGTGACTCGGTATGAAAACTGCACGGAGGAGCTGTTTTATCGTTTCTACCGTGCAGTTCGACATGTAAACTGCCCAGAAACCGAATCTGCTGACAGATCGCAAATCGGCCGATATCGCGTTTTCGGCCCTCAGAAGCGCCGAAATCGCGTTTTCTCGCTGAGCCCAGTGGACGGTGACTCGGTATGAAAACTGCACGGAGGAGCTGTTTTATCGTTTCTACCGTGCAGTTCGACATGTAAACTGCCCAGAAACCGAATCTGCTGACAGATCGCAAATCGGCCGATATCGCGTTTTCGGCCCTCAGAAGCGCCGAAATCGCGTTTTCTCGCTGAGCCCAGTGGACGGTGACTCGGTATGAAAACTGCACGGAGGAGCTGTTTTATCGTTTCTACCGTGCAGTTCGACATGTAAACTGCCCAGAAACCGAATCTGCTGACAGATCGCAAATCGGCCGATATCGCGTTTTCGGCCCTCAGAAGCGCCGAAATCGCGTTTTCTCGCTGAGCCCAGTGGACGGTGACTCGGTATGAAAACTGCACGGAGGAGCTGTTTTATCGTTTCTACCGTGCAGTTCGACATGTAAACTGCCCAGAAACCGAATCTGCTGACAGATCGCAAATCGGCCGATATCGCGTTTTCGGCCCTCAGAAGCGCCGAAATCGCGTTTTCTCGCTGAGCCCAGTGGACGGTGACTCGGTATGAAAACTGCACGGAGGAGCTGTTTTATCGTTTCTACCGTGCAGTTCGACATGTAAACTGCCCAGAAACCGAATCTGCTGACAGATCGCAAATCGGCCGATATCGCGTTTTCGGCCCTCAGAAGCGCCGAAATCGCGTTTTCTCGCTGAGCCCAGTGGACGGTGACTCGGTATGAAAACTGCACGGAGGAGCTGTTTTATCGTTTCTACCGTGCAGTTCGACATGTAAACTGCCCAGAAACCGAATCTGCTGACAGATCGCAAATCGGCCGATATCGCGTTTTCGGCCCTCAGAAGCGCCGAAATCGCGTTTTCTCGCTGAGCCCAGTGGACGGTGACTCGGTATGAAAACTGCACGGAGGAGCTGTTTTATCGTTTCTACCGTGCAGTTCGACATGTAAACTGCCCAGAAACCGAATCTGCTGACAGATCGCAAATCGGCCGATATCGCGTTTTCGGCCCTCAGAGCGCCGAAATCGCGTTTTCTCGCTGAGCCCAGTGGACGGTGACTCGGTATGAAAACTGCACGGAGGAGCTGTTTTATCGTTTCTACCGTGCAGTTCGACATGTAAACTGCCCAGAAACCGAATCTGCTGACAGATCGCAAATCGGCCGATATCGCGTTTTCGGCCCTCAGAAGCGCCGAAATCGCGTTTTCTCGCTGAGCCCAGTGGACGGTGACTCGGTATGAAAACTGCACGGAGGAGCTGTTTTATCGTTTCTACCGTGCAGTTCGACATGTAAACTGCCCAGAAACCGAATCTGCTGACAGATCGCAAATCGGCCGATATCGCGTTTTCGGCCCTCAGAAGCGCCGAAATCGCGTTTTCTCGCTGAGCCCAGTGGACGGTGACTCGGTATGAAAACTGCACGGAGGAGCTGTTTTATCGTTTCTACCGTGCAGTTCGACATGTAAACTGCCCAGAAACCGAATCTGCTGACAGATCGCAAATCGGCCGATATCGCGTTTTCGGCCCTCAGAAGCGCCGAAATCGCGTTTTCTCGCTGAGCCCAGTGGACGGTGACTCGGTATGAAAACTGCACGGAGGAGCTGTTTTATCGTTTCTACCGTGCAGTTCGACATGTAAACTGCCCAGAAACCGAATCTGCTGACAGATCGCAAATCGGCCGATATCGCGTTTTCGGCCCTCAGAAGCGCCGAAATCGCGTTTTCTCGCTGAGCCCAGTGGACGGTGACTCGGTATGAAAACTGCACGGAGGAGCTGTTTTATCGTTTCTACCGTGCAGTTCGACATGTAAACTGCCCAGAAACCGAATCTGCTGACAGATCGCAAATCGGCCGATATCGCGTTTTCGGCCCTCAGAAGCGCCGAAGCGCCGACGCGTTTTCTCGCTGAGCCCAGTGGACGGTGACTCGGTATGAAAACTGCACGGAGGAGCTGTTTTATCGTTTCTACCGTGCAGTTCGACATGTAAACTGCCCAGAAACCGAATCTGCTGACAGATCGCAAATCGGCCGATATCGCGTTTTCGGCCCTCAGAAGCGCCGAAATCGCGTTTTCTCGCTGAGCCATGTGGACGGTGACTCGGTATGAAAACTGCACGGAGGAGCTGTTTTATCGTTTCTACCGTGCAGTTCGACATGTAAACTGCCCAGAAACCGAATCTGCTGACAGATCGCAAATCGGCCGATATCGCGTTTTCGGCCCTCAGAAGCGCCGAAATCGCGTTTTCTCGCTGAGCCCAGTGGACGGTGACTCGGTATGAAAACTGCACGGAGGAGCTGTTTTATCGTTTCTACCGTGCAGTTCGACATGTAAACTGCCCAGAAACCGAATCTGCTGACAGATCGCAAATCGGCCGATATCGCGTTTTCGGCCCTCAGAAGCGCCGAAATCGCGTTTTCTCGCTGAGCCCAGTGGACGGTGACTCGGTATGAAAACTGCACGGAGGAGCTGTTTTATCGTTTCTACCGTGCAGTTCGACATGTAAACTGCCCAGAAACCGAATCTGCTGACAGATCGCAAATCGGCCGATATCGCGTTTTCGGCCCTCAGAAGCGCCGAAATCGCGTTTTCTCGCTGAGCCCAGTGGACGGTGACTCGGTATGAAAACTGCACGGAGGAGCTGTTTTATCGTTTCTACCGTGCAGTTCGACATGTAAACTGCCCAGAAACCGAATCTGCTGACAGATCGCAAATCGGCCGATATCGCGTTTTCGGCCCTCAGAAGCGCCGAAATCGCGTTTTCTCGCTGAGCCCAGTGGACGGTGACTCGGTATGAAAACTGCACGGAGGAGCTGTTTTATCGTTTCTACCGTGCAGTTCGACATGTAAACTGCCCAGAAACCGAATCTGCTGACAGATCGCAAATCGGCCGATATCGCGTTTTCGGCCCTCAGAAGCGCCGAAATCGCGTTTTCTCGCTGAGCCCAGTGGACGGTGACTCGGTATGAAAACTGCACGGAGGAGCTGTTTTATCGTTTCTACCGTGCAGTTCGACATGTAAACTGCCCAGAAACCGAATCTGCTGACAGATCGCAAATCGGCCGATATCGCGTTTTCGGCCCTCAGAAGCGCCGAAATCGCGTTTTCTCGCTGAGCCCAGTGGACGGTGACTCGGTATGAAAACTGCACGGAGGAGCTGTTTTATCGTTTCTACCGTGCAGTTCGACATGTAAACTGCCCAGAAACCGAATCTGCTGACAGATCGCAAATCGGCCGATATCGCGTTTTCGGCCCTCAGAAGCGCCGAAATCGCGTTTTCTCGCTGAGCCCAGTGGACGGTGACTCGGTATGAAAACTGCACGGAGGAGCTGTTTTATCGTTTCTACCGTGCAGTTCGACATGTAAACTGCCCAGAAACCAAATCTGCTGACAGATCGAATCTGCTGACAGATCGCAAATCGGCCGATATCGCGTTTTCGGCCCTCAGAAGCGCCGAAATCGCGTTTTCTCGCTGAGCCCAGTGGACGGTGACTCGGTATGAAAACTGCACGGAGGAGCTGTTTTATCGTTTCTACCGTGCAGTTCGACATGTAAACTGCCCAGAAACCGAATCTGCTGACAGATCGCAAATCGGCCGATATCGCGTTTTCGGCCCTCAGAAGCGCCGAAATCGCGTTTTCTCGCTGAGCCCAGTGGACGGTGACTCGGTATGAAAACTGCACGGAGGAGCTGTTTTATCGTTTCTACCGTGCAGTTCGACATGTAAACTGCCCAGAAACCGAATCTGCTGACAGATCGCAAATCGGCCGATATCGCGTTTTCGGCCCTCAGAAGCGCCGAAATCGCGTTTTCTCGCTGAGCCCAGTGGACGGTGACTCGGTATGAAAACTGCACGGAGGAGCTGTTTTATCGTTTCTACCGTGCAGTTCGACATGTAAACTGCCCAGAAAACCGAATCTGCTGACAGATCGCAAATCGGCCGATATCGCGTTTTCGGCCCTCAGAAGCGCCGAAATCGCGTTTTCTCGCTGAGCCCAGTGGACGGTGACTCGGTATGAAAACTGCACGGAGGAGCTGTTTTATCGTTTCTACCGTGCAGTTCGACATGTAAACTGCCCAGAAACCGAATCTGCTGACAGATCGCAAATCGGCCGATATCGCGTTTTCGGCCCTCAGAAGCGCCGAAATCGCGTTTTCTCGCTGAGCCCAGTGGACGGTGACTCGGTATGAAAACTGCACGGAGGAGCTGTTTTATCGTTTCTACCGTGCAGTTCGACATGTAAACTGCCCAGAAACCGAATCTGCTGACAGATCGCAAATCGGCCGATATCGCGTTTTCGGCCCTCAGAAGCGCCGAAATCGCGTTTTCTCGCTGAGCCCAGTGGACGGTGACTCGGTATGAAAACTGCACGGAGGAGCTGTTTTATCGTTTCTACCGTGCAGTTCGACATGTAAACTGCCCAGAAACCGAATCTGCTGACAGATCGCAAATCGGCCGATATCGCGTTTTCGGCCCTCAGAAGCGCCGAAATCGCGTTTTCTCGCTGAGCCCAGTGGACGGTGACTCGGTATGAAAACTGCACGGAGGAGCTGTTTTATCGTTTCTACCGTGCAGTTCGACATGTAAACTGCCCAGAAACCGAATCTGCTGACAGATCGCAAATCGGCCGATATCGCGTTTTCGGCCCTCAGAAGCGCCGAAATCGCGTTTTCTCGCTGAGCCCAGTGGACGGTGACTCGGTATGAAAACTGCACGGAGGAGCTGTTTTATCGTTTCTACCGTGCAGTTCGACATGTAAACTGCCCAGAAACCGAATCTGCTGACAGATCGCAAATCGGCCGATATCGCGTTTTCGGCCCTCAGAAGCGCCGAAATCGCGTTTTCTCGCTGAGCCCAGTGGACGGTGACTCGGTATGAAAACTGCACGGAGGAGCTGTTTTATCGTTTCTACCGTGCAGTTCGACATGTAAACTGCCCAGAAACCGAATCTGCTGACAGATCGCGGCCAAATCGGCCGATATCGCGTTTTCGGCCCTCAGAAGATCGCGCCGAAATCGCGTTTTCTCGCTGAGCCCAGTGGACGGTGACTCGGTATGAAAACTGCACGGAGGAGCTGTTTTATCGTTTCTACCGTGCAGTTCGACATGTAAACTGCCCAGAAACCGAATCTGCTGACAGATCGCAAATCGGCCGATATCGCGTTTTCGGCCCTCAGAAGCGCCGAAATCGCGTTTTCTCGCTGAGCCCAGTGGACGGTGACTCGGTATGAAAACTGCACGGAGGAGCTGTTTTATCGTTTCTACCGTGCAGTTCGACATGTAAACTGCCCAGAAACCGAATCTGCTGACAGATCGCAAATCGGCCGATATCGCGTTTTCGGCCCTCAGAAGCGCCGAAATCGCGTTTTCTCGCTGAGCCCAGTGGACGGTGACTCGGTATGAAAACTGCACGGAGGAGCTGTTTTATCGTTTCTACCGTGCAGTTCGACATGTAAACTGCCCAGAAACCGAATCTGCTGACAGATCGCAAATCGGCCGATATCGCGTTTTCGGCCCTCAGAAGCGCCGAAATCGCGTTTTCTCGCTGAGCCCAGTGGACGGTGACTCGGTATGAAAACTGCACGGAGGAGCTGTTTTATCGTTTCTACCGTGCAGTTCGACATGTAAACTGCCCAGAAACCGAATCTGCTGACAGATCGCAAATCGGCCGATATCGCGTTTTCGGCCCTCAGAAGCGCCGAAATCGCGTTTTCTCGCTGAGCCCAGTGGACGGTGACTCGGTATGAAAACTGCACGGAGGAGCTGTTTTATCGTTTCTACCGTGCAGTTCGACATGTAAACTGCCCAGAAACCGAATCTGCTGACAGATCGCAAATCGGCCGATATCGCGTTTTCGGCCCTCGAAAGCGCCGAAATCGCGTTTTCTCGCTGAGCCGAGTGGACGGTGACTCGGTATGAAAACTGCACGGAGGAGCTGTTTTATCGTTTCTACCGTGCAGTTCGACATGTAAACTGCCCAGAAACCGAATCTGCTGACAGATCGCAAATCGGCCGATATCGCGTTTTCGGCCCTCAGAAGCGCCGAAATCGCGTTTTCTCGCTGAGCCCAGTGGACGGTGACTCGGTATGAAAACTGCACGGAGGAGCTGTTTTATCGTTTCTACCGTGCAGTTCGACATGTAAACTGCCCAGAAACCGAATCTGCTGACAGATCGCAAATCGGCCGATATCGCGTTTTCGGCCCTCAGAAGCGCCGAAATCGCGTTTTCTCGCTGAGCCCAGTGGACGGTGACTCGGTATGAAAACTGCACGGAGGAGCTGTTTTATCGTTTCTACCGTGCAGTTCGACATGTAAACTGCCCAGAAACCGAATCTGCTGACAGATCGCAAATCGGCCGATATCGCGTTTTCGGCCCTCAGAAGCGCCGAAATCGCGTTTTCTCGCTGAGCCCAGTGGACGGTGACTCGGTATGAAAACTGCACGGAGGAGCTGTTTTATCGTTTCTACCGTGCAGTTCGACATGTAAACTGCCCAGAAACCGAATCTGCTGACAGATCGCAAATCGGCCGATATCGCGTTTTCGGCCCTCAGAAGCGCCGAAATCGCGTTTTCTCGCTGAGCCCAGTGGACGGTGACTCGGTATGAAAACTGCACGGAGGAGCTGTTTTATCGTTTCTACCGTGCAGTTCGACATGTAAACTGCCCAGAAACCGAATCTGCTGACAGATCGCAAATCGGCCGATATCGCGTTTTCGGCCCTCAGAAGCGCCGAAATCGCGTTTTCTCGCTGAGCCCAGTGGACGGTGACTCGGTATGAAAACTGCACGGAGGAGCTGTTTTATCGTTTCTACCGTGCAGTTCGACATGTAAACTGCCCAGAAACCGAATCTGCTGACAGATCGCAAATCGGCCGATATCGCGTTTTCGGCCCTCAGAAGCGCCGAAATCGCGTTTTCTCGCTGAGCCCAGTGGACGGTGACTCGGTATGAAAACTGCACGGAGGAGCTGTTTTATCGTTTCTACCGTGCAGTTCGACATGTAAACTGCCCAGAAACCGAATCTGCTGACAGATCGCAAATCGGCCGATATCGCGTTTTCGGCCCTCAGAAGCGCCGAAATCGCGTTTTCTCGCTGAGCCCAGTGGACGGTGACTCGGTATGAAAACTGCACGGAGGAGCTGTTTTATCGTTTCTACCGTGCAGTTCGACATGTAAACTGCCCAGAAACCGAATCTGCTGACAGATCGCAAATCGGCCGATATCGCGTTTTCGGCCCTCAGAAGCGCCGAAATCGCGTTTTCTCGCTGAGCCCAGTGGACGGTGACTCGGTATGAAAACTGCACGGAGGAGCTGTTTTATCGTTTCTACCGTGCAGTTCGACATGTAAACTGCCCAGAAACCGAATCTGCTGACAGATCGCAAATCGGCCGATATCGCGTTTTCGGCCCTCAGAAGCGCCGAAATCGCGTTTTCTCGCTGAGCCCAGTGGACGGTGACTCGGTATGAAAACTGCACGGAGGAGCTGTTTTATCGTTTCTACCGTGCAGTTCGACATGTAAACTGCCCAGAAACCGAATCTGCTGACAGATCGCAAATCGGCCGATATCGCGTTTTCGGCCCTCAGAGCGCCGAAATCGCGTTTTCTCGCTGAGCCCAGTGGACGGTGACTCGGTATGAAAACTGCACGGAGGAGCTGTTTTATCGTTTCTACCGTGCAGTTCGACATGTAAACTGCCCAGAAACCGAATCTGCTGACAGATCGCAAATCGGCCGATATCGCGTTTTCGGCCCTCAGAAGCGCCGAAATCGCGTTTTCTCGCTGAGCCCAGTGGACGGTGACTCGGTATGAAAACTGCACGGAGGAGCTGTTTTATCGTTTCTACCGTGCAGTTCGACATGTAAACTGCCCAGAAACCGAATCTGCTGACAGATCGCAAATCGGCCGATATCGCGTTTTCGGCCCTCAGAAGCGCCGAAATCGCGTTTTCTCGCTGAGCCCAGTGGACGGTGACTCGGTATGAAAACTGCACGGAGGAGCTGTTTTATCGTTTCTACCGTGCAGTTCGACATGTAAACTGCCCAGAAACCGAATCTGCTGACAGATCGCAAATCGGCCGATATCGCGTTTTCGGCCCTCAGAAGCGCCGAAATCGCGTTTTCTCGCTGAGCCCAGTGGACGGTGACTCGGTATGAAAACTGCACGGAGGAGCTGTTTTATCGTTTCTACCGTGCAGTTCGACATGTAAACTGCCCAGAAACCGAATCTGCTGACAGATCGCAAATCGGCCGATATCGCGTTTTCGGCCCTCAGAAGCGCCGAAATCGCGTTTTCTCGCTGAGCCCAGTGGACGGTGACTCGGTATGAAAACTGCACGGAGGAGCTGTTTTATCGTTTCTACCGTGCAGTTCGACATGTAAACTGCCCAGAAACCGAATCTGCTGACAGTAAACTGCCCAGACAGATCGCAAATCGGCCGATATCGCGTTTTCGGCCCTCAGAAGCGCCGAAATCGCGTTTTCTCGCTGAGCCCAGTGGACGGTGACTCGGTATGAAAACTGCACGGAGGAGCTGTTTTATCGTTTCTACCGTGCAGTTCGACATGTAAACTGCCCAGAAACCGAATCTGCTGACAGATCGCAAATCGGCCGATATCGCGTTTTCGGCCCTCAGAAGCGCCGAAATCGCGTTTTCTCGCTGAGCCCAGTGGACGGTGACTCGGTATGAAAACTGCACGGAGGAGCTGTTTTATCGTTTCTACCGTGCAGTTCGACATGTAAACTGCCCAGAAACCGAATCTGCTGACAGATCGCAAATCGGCCGATATCGCGTTTTCGGCCCTCAGAAGCGCCGAAATCGCGTTTTCTCGCTGAGCCCAGTGGACGGTGACTCGGTATGAAAACTGCACGGAGGAGCTGTTTTATCGTTTCTACCGTGCAGTTCGACATGTAAACTGCCCAGAAACCGAATCTGCTGACAGATCGCAAATCGGCCGATATCGCGTTTTCGGCCCTCAGAAGCGCCGAAATCGCGTTTTCTCGCTGAGCCCAGTGGACGGTGACTCGGTATGAAAACTGCACGGAGGAGCTGTTTTATCGTTTCTACCGTGCAGTTCGACATGTAAACTGCCCAGAAACCGAATCTGCTGACAGATCGCAAATCGGCCGATATCGCGTTTTCGGCCCTCAGAAGCGCCGAAATCGCGTTTTCTCGCTGAGCCCAGTGGACGGTGACTCGGTATGAAAACTGCACGGAGGAGCTGTTTTATCGTTTCTACCGTGCAGTTCGACATGTAAACTGCCCAGAAACCGAATCTGCTGACAGATCGCAAATCGGCCGATATCGCGTTTTCGGCCCTCAGAAGCGCCGAAATCGCGTTTTCTCGCTGAGCCCAGTGGACGGTGACTCGGTATGAAAACTGCACGGAGGAGCTGTTTTATCGTTTCTACCGTGCAGTTCGACATGTAAACTGCCCAGAAACCGAATCTGCTGACAGATCGCAAATCGGCCGATATCGCGTTTTCGGCCCTCAGAAGCGCCGAAATCGCGTTTTCTCGCTGAGCCCAGTGGACGGTGACTCGGTATGAAAACTGCACGGAGGAGCTGTTTTATCGTTTCTACCGTGCAGTTCGACATGTAAACTGCCCAGAAACCGAATCTGCTGACAGATCGCAAATCGGCCGATATCGCGTTTTCGGCCCTCAGAAGCGCCGAAATCGCGTTTTCTCGCTGAGCCCAGTGGACGGTGACTCGGTATGAAAACTGCACGGAGGAGCTGTTTTATCGTTTCTACCGTGCAGTTCGACATGTAAACTGCCCAGAAACCGAATCTGCTGACAGATCGCAAATCGGCCGATATCGCGTTTTCGGCCCTCAGAAGCGCCGAAATCGCGTTTTCTCGCTGAGCCCAGTGGACGGTGACTCGGTATGAAAACTGCACGGAGGAGCTGTTTTATCGTTTCTACCGTGCAGTTCGACATGTAAACTGCCCAGAAACCGAATCTGCTGACAGATCGCAAATCGGCCGATATCGCGTTTTCGGCCCTCAGAAGCGCCGAAATCGCGTTTTCTCGCTGAGCCCAGTGGACGGTGACTCGGTATGAAAACTGCACGGAGGAGCTGTTTTATCGTTTCTACCGTGCAGTTCGACATGTAAACTGCCCAGAAACCGAATCTGCTGACAGATCGCAAATCGGCCGATATCGCGTTTTCGGCCCTCAGAAGCGCCGAAATCGCGTTTTCTCGCTGAGCCCAGTGGACGGTGACTCGGTATGAAAACTGCACGGAGGAGCTGTTTTATCGTTTCTACCGTGCAGTTCGACATGTAAACTGCCCAGAAACCGAATCTGCTGACAGATCGCAAATCGGCCGATATCGCGTTTTCGGCCCTCAGAAGCGCCGAAATCGCGTTTTCTCGCTGAGCCCAGTGGACGGTGACTCGGTATGAAAACTGCACGGAGGAGCTGTTTTATCGTTTCTACCGTGCAGTTCGACATGTAAACTGCCCAGAAACCGAATCTGCTGACAGATCGCAAATCGGCCGATATCGCGTTTTCGGCCCTCAGAAGCGCCGAAATCGCGTTTTCTCGCTGAGCCCAGTGGACGGTGACTCGGTATGAAAACTGCACGGAGGAGCTGTTTTATCGTTTCTACCGTGCAGTTCGACATGTAAACTGCCCAGAAACCGAATCTGCTGACAGATCGCAAATCGGCCGATATCGCGTTTTCGGCCCTCAGAAGCGCCGAAATCGCGTTTTCTCGCTGAGCCCAGTGGACGGTGACTCGGTATGAAAACTGCACGGAGGAGCTGTTTTATCGTTTCTACCGTGCAGTTCGACATGTAAACTGCCCAGAAACCGAATCTGCTGACAGATCGCAAATCGGCCGATATCGCGTTTTCGGCCCTCAGAAGCGCCGAAATCGCGTTTTCTCGCTGAGCCCAGTGGACGGTGACTCGGTATGAAAACTGCACGGAGGAGCTGTTTTATCGTTTCTACCGTGCAGTTCGACATGTAAACTGCCCAGAAACCGAATCTGCTGACAGATCGCAAATCGGCCGATATCGCGTTTTCGGCCCTCAGAAGCGCCGAAATCGCGTTTTCTCGCTGAGCCCAGTGGACGGTGACTCGGTATGAAAACTGCACGGAGGAGCTGTTTTATCGTTTCTACCGTGCAGTTCGACATGTAAACTGCCCAGAAACCGAATCTGCTGACAGATCGCAAATCGGCCGATATCGCGTTTTCGGCCCTCAGAAGCGCCGAAATCGCGTTTTCTCGCTGAGCCCAGTGGACGGTGACTCGGTATGAAAACTGCACGGAGGAGCTGTTTTATCGTTTCTACCGTGCAGTTCGACATGTAAACTGCCCAGAAACCGAATCTGCTGACAGATCGCAAATCGGCCGATATCGCGTTTTCGGCCCTCAGAAGCGCCGAAATCGCGTTTTCTCGCTGAGCCCAGTGGACGGTGACTCGGTATGAAAACTGCACGGAGGAGCTGTTTTATCGTTTCTACCGTGCAGTTCGACATGTAAACTGCCCAGAAACCGAATCTGCTGACAGATCGCAAATCGGCCGATATCGCGTTTTCGGCCCTCAGAAGCGCCGAAATCGCGTTTTCTCGCTGAGCCCAGTGGACGGTGACTCGGTATGAAAACTGCACGGAGGAGCTGTTTTATCGTTTCTACCGTGCAGTTCGACATGTAAACTGCCCAGAAACCGAATCTGCTGACAGATCGCAAATCGGCCGATATCGCGTTTTCGGCCCTCAGAAGCGCCGAAATCGCGTTTTCTCGCTGAGCCCAGTGGACGGTGACTCGGTATGAAAACTGCACGGAGGAGCTGTTTTATCGTTTCTACCGTGCAGTTCGACATGTAAACTGCCCAGAAACCGAATCTGCTGACAGATCGCAAATCGGCCGATATCGCGTTTTCGGCCCTCAGAAGCGCCGAAATCGCGTTTTCTCGCTGAGCCCAGTGGACGGTGACTCGGTATGAAAACTGCACGGAGGAGCTGTTTTATCGTTTCTACCGTGCAGTTCGACATGTAAACTGCCCAGAAACCGAATCTGCTGACAGATCGCAAATCGGCCGATATCGCGTTTTCGGCCCTCAGAAGCGCCGAAATCGCGTTTTCTCGCTGAGCCCAGTGGACGGTGACTCGGTATGAAAACTGCACGGAGGAGCTGTTTTATCGTTTCTACCGTGCAGTTCGACATGTAAACTGCCCAGAAACCGAATCTGCTGACAGATCGAAAATCGGCCGATATCGCGTTTTCGGCCCTCAGAAGCGCCGAAATCGCGTTTTCTCGCTGAGCCCAGTGGACGGTGACTCGGTATGAAAACTGCACGGAGGAGCTGTTTTATCGTTTCTACCGTGCAGTTCGACATGTAAACTGCCCAGAAACCGAATCTGCTGACAGATCGCAAATCGGCCGATATCGCGTTTTCGGCCCTCAGAAGCGCCGAAATCGCGTTTTCTCGCTGAGCCCAGTGGACGGTGACTCGGTATGAAAACTGCACGGAGGAGCTGTTTTATCGTTTCTACCGTGCAGTTCGACATGTAAACTGCCCAGAAACCGAATCTGCTGACAGATCGCAAATCGGCCGATATCGCGTTTTCGGCCCTCAGAAGCGCCGAAATCGCGTTTTCTCGCTGAGCCCAGTGGACGGTGACTCGGTATGAAAACTGCACGGAGGAGCTGTTTTATCGTTTCTACCGTGCAGTTCGACATGTAAACTGCCCAGAAACCGAATCTGCTGACAGATCGCAAATCGGCCGATATCGCGTTTTCGGCCCTCAGAAGCGCCGAAATCGCGTTTTCTCGCTGAGCCCAGTGGACGGTGACTCGGTATGAAAACTGCACGGAGGAGCTGTTTTATCGTTTCTACCGTGCAGTTCGACATGTAAACTGCCCAGAAACCGAATCTGCTGACAGATCGCAAATCGGCCGATATCGCGTTTTCGGCCCTCAGAAGCGCCGAAATCGCGTTTTCTCGCTGAGCCCAGTGGACGGTGACTCGGTATGAAAACTGCACGGAGGAGCTGTTTTATCGTTTCTACCGTGCAGTTCGACATGTAAACTGCCCAGAAACCGAATCTGCTGACAGATCGCAAATCGGCCGATATCGCGTTTTCGGCCCTCAGAAGCGCCGAAATCGCGTTTTCTCGCTGAGCCCAGTGGACGGTGACTCGGTATGAAAACTGCACGGAGGAGCTGTTTTATCGTTTCTACCGTGCAGTTCGACATGTAAACTGCCCAGAAACCGAATCTGCTGACAGATCGCAAATCGGCCGATATCGCGTTTTCGGCCCTCAGAAGCGCCGAAATCGCGTTTTCTCGCTGAGCCCAGTGGACGGTGACTCGGTATGAAAACTGCACGGAGGAGCTGTTTTATCGTTTCTACCGTGCAGTTCGACATGTAAACTGCCCAGAAACCGAATCTGCTGACAGATCGCAAATCGGCCGATATCGCGTTTTCGGCCCTCAGAAGCGCCGAAATCGCGTTTTCTCGCTGAGCCCAGTGGACGGTGACTCGGTATGAAAACTGCACGGAGGAGCTGTTTTATCGTTTCTACCGTGCAGTTCGACATGTAAACTGCCCAGAAACCGAATCTGCTGACAGATCGCAAATCGGCCGATATCGCGTTTTCGGCCCTCAGAAGCGCCGAAATCGCGTTTTCTCGCTGAGCCCAGTGGACGGTGACTCGGTATGAAAACTGCACGGAGGAGCTGTTTTATCGTTTCTACCGTGCAGTTCGACATGTAAACTGCCCAGAAACCGAATCTGCTGACAGATCGAAAATCGGCCGATATCGCGTTTTCGGCCCTCAGAAGCGCCGAAATCGCGTTTTCTCGCTGAGCCCAGTGGACGGTGACTCGGTATGAAAACTGCACGGAGGAGCTGTTTTATCGTTTCTACCGTGCAGTTCGACATGTAAACTGCCCAGAAACCGAATCTGCTGACAGATCGCAAATCGGCCGATATCGCGTTTTCGGCCCTCAGAAGCGCCGAAATCGCGTTTTCTCGCTGAGCCCAGTGGACGGTGACTCGGTATGAAAACTGCACGGAGGAGCTGTTTTATCGTTTCTACCGTGCAGTTCGACATGTAAACTGCCCAGAAACCGAATCTGCTGACAGATCGCAAATCGGCCGATATCGCGTTTTCGGCCCTCAGAAGCGCCGAAATCGCGTTTTCTCGCTGAGCCCAGTGGACGGTGACTCGGTATGAAAACTGCACGGAGGAGCTGTTTTATCGTTTCTACCGTGCAGTTCGACATGTAAACTGCCCAGAAACCGAATCTGCTGACAGATCGCAAATCGGCCGATATCGCGTTTTCGGCCCTCAGAAGCGCCGAAATCGCGTTTTCTCGCTGAGCCCAGTGGACGGTGACTCGGTATGAAAACTGCACGGAGGAGCTGTTTTATCGTTTCTACCGTGCAGTTCGACATGTAAACTGCCCAGAAACCGAATCTGCTGACAGATCGCAAATCGGCCGATATCGCGTTTTCGGCCCTCAGAAGCCGAAATCGCGTTTTCTCGCTGTGCCCAGTGGACGGTGACTCGGTATGAAAACTGCACGGAGGAGCTGTTTTATCGTTTCTACCGTGCAGTTCGACATGTAAACTGCCCAGAAACCGAATCTGCTGACAGATCGCAAATCGGCCGATATCGCGTTTTCGGCCCTCAGAAGCGCCGAAATCGCGTTTTCTCGCTGAGCCCAGTGGACGGTGACTCGGTATGAAAACTGCACGGAGGAGCTGTTTTATCGTTTCTACCGTGCAGTTCGACATGTAAACTGCCCAGAAACCGAATCTGCTGACAGATCGCAAATCGGCCGATATCGCGTTTTCGGCCCTCAGAAGCGCCGAAATCGCGTTTTCTCGCTGAGCCCAGTGGACGGTGACTCGGTATGAAAACTGCACGGAGGAGCTGTTTTATCGTTTCTACCGTGCAGTTCGACATGTAAACTGCCCAGAAACCGAATCTGCTGACAGATCGCAAATCGGCCGATATCGCGTTTTCGGCCCTCAGAAGCGCCGAAATCGCGTTTTCTCGCTGAGCCCAGTGGACGGTGACTCGGTATGAAAACTGCACGGAGGAGCTGTTTTATCGTTTCTACCGTGCAGTTCGACATGTAAACTGCCCAGAAACCGAATCTGCTGACAGATCGAAAATCGGCCGATATCGCGTTTTCGGCCCTCAGAAGCCGAAATCGCGTTTTCTCGCTGAGCCCAGTGGACGGTGACTCGGTATGAAAACTGCACGGAGGAGCTGTTTTATCGTTTCTACCGTGCAGTTCGACATGTAAACTGCCCAGAAACCGAATCTGCTGACAGATCGCAAATCGGCCGATATCGCGTTTTCGGCCCTCAGAAGCGCCGAAATCGCGTTTTCTCGCTGAGCCCAGTGGACGGTGACTCGGTATGAAAACTGCACGGAGGAGCTGTTTTATCGTTTCTACCGTGCAGTTCGACATGTAAACTGCCCAGAAACCGAATCTGCTGACAGATCGCAAATCGGCCGATATCGCGTTTTCGGCCCTCAGAAGCGCCGAAATCGCGTTTTCTCGCTGAGCCCAGTGGACGGTGACTCGGTATGAAAACTGCACGGAGGAGCTGTTTTATCGTTTCTACCGTGCAGTTCGACATGTAAACTGCCCAGAAACCGAATCTGCTGACAGATCGCAAATCGGCCGATATCGCGTTTTCGGCCCTCAGAAGCGCCGAAATCGCGTTTTCTCGCTGAGCCCAGTGGACGGTGACTCGGTATGAAAACTGCACGGAGGAGCTGTTTTATCGTTTCTACCGTGCAGTTCGACATGTAAACTGCCCAGAAACCGAATCTGCTGACAGATCGCAAATCGGCCGATATCGCGTTTTCGGCCCTCAGAAGCGCCGAAATCGCGTTTTCTCGCTGAGCCCAGTGGACGGTGACTCGGTATGAAAACTGCACGGAGGAGCTGTTTTATCGTTTCTACCGTGCAGTTCGACATGTAAACTGCCCAGAAACCGAATCTGCTGACAGATCGCAAATCGGCCGATATCGCGTTTTCGGCCCTCAGAAGCGCCGAAATCGCGTTTTCTCGCTGAGCCCAGTGGACGGTGACTCGGTATGAAAACTGCACGGAGGAGCTGTTTTATCGTTTCTACCGTGCAGTTCGACATGTAAACTGCCCAGAAACCGAATCTGCTGACAGATCGCAAATCGGCCGATATCGCGTTTTCGGCCCTCAGAAGCGCCGAAATCGCGTTTTCTCGCTGAGCCCAGTGGACGGTGACTCGGTATGAAAACTGCACGGAGGAGCTGTTTTATCGTTTCTACCGTGCAGTTCGACATGTAAACTGCCCAGAAACCGAATCTGCTGACAGATCGCAAATCGGCCGATATCGCGTTTTCGGCCCTCAGAAGCGCCGAAATCGCGTTTTCTCGCTGAGCCCAGTGGACGGTGACTCGGTATGAAAACTGCACGGAGGAGCTGTTTTATCGTTTCTACCGTGCAGTTCGACATGTAAACTGCCCAGAAACCGAATCTGCTGACAGATCGCAAATCGGCCGATATCGCGTTTTCGGCCCTCAGAAGCGCCGAAATCGCGTTTTCTCGCTGAGCCCAGTGGACGGTGACTCGGTATGAAAACTGCACGGAGGAGCTGTTTTATCGTTTCTACCGTGCAGTTCGACATGTAAACTGCCCAGAAACCGAATCTGCTGACAGATCGCAAATCGGCCGATATCGCGTTTTCGGCCCTCAGAAGCGCCGAAATCGCGTTTTCTCGCTGAGCCCAGTGGACGGTGACTCGGTATGAAAACTGCACGGAGGAGCTGTTTTATCGTTTCTACCGTGCAGTTCGACATGTAAACTGCCCAGAAACCGAATCTGCTGACAGATCGCAAATCGGCCGATATCGCGTTTTCGGCCCTCAGAAGCGCCGAAATCGCGTTTTCTCGCTGAGCCCAGTGGACGGTGACTCGGTATGAAAACTGCACGGAGGAGCTGTTTTATCGTTTCTACCGTGCAGTTCGACATGTAAACTGCCCAGAAACCGAATCTGCTGACAGATCGCAAATCGGCCGATATCGCGTTTTCGGCCCTCAGAAGCGCCGAAATCGCGTTTTCTCGCTGAGCCCAGTGGACGGTGACTCGGTATGAAAACTGCACGGAGGAGCTGTTTTATCGTTTCTACCGTGCAGTTCGACATGTAAACTGCCCAGAAACCGAATCTGCTGACAGATCGCAAATCGGCCGATATCGCGTTTTCGGCCCTCAGAAGCGCCGAAATCGCGTTTTCTCGCTGAGCCCAGTGGACGGTGACTCGGTATGAAAACTGCACGGAGGAGCTGTTTTATCGTTTCTACCGTGCAGTTCGACATGTAAACTGCCCAGAAACCGAATCTGCTGACAGATCGCAAATCGGCCGATATCGCGTTTTCGGCCCTCAGAAGCGCCGAAATCGCGTTTTCTCGCTGAGCCCAGTGGACGGTGACTCGGTATGAAAACTGCACGGAGGAGCTGTTTTATCGTTTCTACCGTGCAGTTCGACATGTAAACTGCCCAGAAACCGAATCTGCTGACAGATCGCAAATCGGCCGATATCGCGTTTTCGGCCCTCAGAAGCGCCGAAATCGCGTTTTCTCGCTGAGCCCAGTGGACGGTGACTCGGTATGAAAACTGCACGGAGGAGCTGTTTTATCGTTTCTACCGTGCAGTTCGACATGTAAACTGCCCAGAAACCGAATCTGCTGACAGATCGCAAATCGGCCGATATCGCGTTTTCGGCCCTCAGAAGCGCCGAAATCGCGTTTTCTCGCTGAGCCCAGTGGACGGTGACTCGGTATGAAAACTGCACGGAGGAGCTGTTTTATCGTTTCTACCGTGCAGTTCGACATGTAAACTGCCCAGAAACCGAATCTGCTGACAGATCGCAAATCGGCCGATATCGCGTTTTCGGCCCTCAGAAGCGCCGAAATCGCGTTTTCTCGCTGAGCCCAGTGGACGGTGACTCGGTATGAAAACTGCACGGAGGAGCTGTTTTATCGTTTCTACCGTGCAGTTCGACATGTAAACTGCCCAGAAACCGAATCTGCTGACAGATCGAAAATCGGCCGATATCGCGTTTTCGGCCCTCAGAAGCGCCGAAATCGCGTTTTCTCGCTGAGCCCAGTGGACGGTGACTCGGTATGAAAACTGCACGGAGGAGCTGTTTTATCGTTTCTACCGTGCAGTTCGACATGTAAACTGCCCAGAAACCGAATCTGCTGACAGATCGCAAATCGGCCGATATCGCGTTTTCGGCCCTCAGAAGCGCCGAAATCGCGTTTTCTCGCTGAGCCCAGTGGACGGTGACTCGGTATGAAAACTGCACGGAGGAGCTGTTTTATCGTTTCTACCGTGCAGTTCGACATGTAAACTGCCCAGAAACCGAATCTGCTGACAGATCGCAAATCGGCCGATATCGCGTTTTCGGCCCTCAGAAGCGCCGAAATCGCGTTTTCTCGCTGAGCCCAGTGGACGGTGACTCGGTATGAAAACTGCACGGAGGAGCTGTTTTATCGTTTCTACCGTGCAGTTCGACATGTAAACTGCCCAGAAACCGAATCTGCTGACAGATCGCAAATCGGCCGATATCGCGTTTTCGGCCCTCAGAAGCGCCGAAATCGCGTTTTCTCGCTGAGCCCAGTGGACGGTGACTCGGTATGAAAACTGCACGGAGGAGCTGTTTTATCGTTTCTACCGTGCAGTTCGACATGTAAACTGCCCAGAAACCGAATCTGCTGACAGATCGCAAATCGGCCGATATCGCGTTTTCGGCCCTCAGAAGCGCCGAAATCGCGTTTTCTCGCTGAGCCCAGTGGACGGTGACTCGGTATGAAAACTGCACGGAGGAGCTGTTTTATCGTTTCTACCGTGCAGTTCGACATGTAAACTGCCCAGAAACCGAATCTGCTGACAGATCGCAAATCGGCCGATATCGCGTTTTCGGCCCTCAGAAGCGCCGAAATCGCGTTTTCTCGCTGAGCCCAGTGGACGGTGACTCGGTATGAAAACTGCACGGAGGAGCTGTTTTATCGTTTCTACCGTGCAGTTCGACATGTAAACTGCCCAGAAACCGAATCTGCTGACAGATCGCAAATCGGCCGATATCGCGTTTTCGGCCCTCAGAAGCGCCGAAATCGCGTTTTCTCGCTGAGCCCAGTGGACGGTGACTCGGTATGAAAACTGCACGGAGGAGCTGTTTTATCGTTTCTACCGTGCAGTTCGACATGTAAACTGCCCAGAAACCGAATCTGCTGACAGATCGAAAATCGGCCGATATCGCGTTTTCGGCCCTCAGAAGCGCCGAAATCGCGTTTTCTCGCTGAGCCCAGTGGACGGTGACTCGGTATGAAAACTGCACGGAGGAGCTGTTTTATCGTTTCTACCGTGCAGTTCGACATGTAAACTGCCCAGAAACCGAATCTGCTGACAGATCGCAAATCGGCCGATATCGCGTTTTCGGCCCTCAGAAGCGCCGAAATCGCGTTTTCTCGCTGAGCCCAGTGGACGGTGACTCGGTATGAAAACTGCACGGAGGAGCTGTTTTATCGTTTCTACCGTGCAGTTCGACATGTAAACTGCCCAGAAACCGAATCTGCTGACAGATCGCAAATCGGCCGATATCGCGTTTTCGGCCCTCAGAAGCGCCGAAATCGCGTTTTCTCGCTGAGCCCAGTGGACGGTGACTCGGTATGAAAACTGCACGGAGGAGCTGTTTTATCGTTTCTACCGTGCAGTTCGACATGTAAACTGCCCAGAAACCGAATCTGCTGACAGATCGCAAATCGGCCGATATCGCGTTTTCGGCCCTCAGAAGCGCCGAAATCGCGTTTTCTCGCTGAGCCCAGTGGACGGTGACTCGGTATGAAAACTGCACGGAGGAGCTGTTTTATCGTTTCTACCGTGCAGTTCGACATGTAAACTGCCCAGAAACCGAATCTGCTGACAGATCGCAAATCGGCCGATATCGCGTTTTCGGCCCTCAGAAGCGCCGAAATCGCGTTTTCTCGCTGAGCCCAGTGGACGGTGACTCGGTATGAAAACTGCACGGAGGAGCTGTTTTATCGTTTCTACCGTGCAGTTCGACATGTAAACTGCCCAGAAACCGAATCTGCTGACAGATCGCAAATCGGCCGATATCGCGTTTTCGGCCCTCAGAAGCGCCGAAATCGCGTTTTCTCGCTGAGCCCAGTGGACGGTGACTCGGTATGAAAACTGCACGGAGGAGCTGTTTTATCGTTTCTACCGTGCAGTTCGACATGTAAACTGCCCAGAAACCGAATCTGCTGACAGATCGCAAATCGGCCGATATCGCGTTTTCGGCCCTCAGAAGCGCCGAAATCGCGTTTTCTCGCTGAGCCCAGTGGACGGTGACTCGGTATGAAAACTGCACGGAGGAGCTGTTTTATCGTTTCTACCGTGCAGTTCGACATGTAAACTGCCCAGAAACCGAATCTGCTGACAGATCGAAAATCGGCCGATATCGCGTTTTCGGCCCTCAGAAGCGCCGAAATCGCGTTTTCTCGCTGAGCCCAGTGGACGGTGACTCGGTATGAAAACTGCACGGAGGAGCTGTTTTATCGTTTCTACCGTGCAGTTCGACATGTAAACTGCCCAGAAACCGAATCTGCTGACAGATCGCAAATCGGCCGATATCGCGTTTTCGGCCCTCAGAAGCGCCGAAATCGCGTTTTCTCGCTGAGCCCAGTGGACGGTGACTCGGTATGAAAACTGCACGGAGGAGCTGTTTTATCGTTTCTACCGTGCAGTTCGACATGTAAACTGCCCAGAAACCGAATCTGCTGACAGATCGCAAATCGGCCGATATCGCGTTTTCGGCCCTCAGAAGCGCCGAAATCGCGTTTTCTCGCTGAGCCCAGTGGACGGTGACTCGGTATGAAAACTGCACGGAGGAGCTGTTTTATCGTTTCTACCGTGCAGTTCGACATGTAAACTGCCCAGAAACCGAATCTGCTGACAGATCGCAAATCGGCCGATATCGCGTTTTCGGCCCTCAGAAGCGCCGAAATCGCGTTTTCTCGCTGAGCCCAGTGGACGGTGACTCGGTATGAAAACTGCACGGAGGAGCTGTTTTATCGTTTCTACCGTGCAGTTCGACATGTAAACTGCCCAGAAACCGAATCTGCTGACAGATCGCAAATCGGCCGATATCGCGTTTTCGGCCCTCAGAAGCGCCGAAATCGCGTTTTCTCGCTGAGCCCAGTGGACGGTGACTCGGTATGAAAACTGCACGGAGGAGCTGTTTTATCGTTTCTACCGTGCAGTTCGACATGTAAACTGCCCAGAAACCGAATCTGCTGACAGATCGAAAATCGGCCGATATCGCGTTTTCGGCCCTCAGAAGCGCCGAAATCGCGTTTTCTCGCTGAGCCCAGTGGACGGTGACTCGGTATGAAAACTGCACGGAGGAGCTGTTTTATCGTTTCTACCGTGCAGTTCGACATGTAAACTGCCCAGAAACCGAATCTGCTGACAGATCGCAAATCGGCCGATATCGCGTTTTCGGCCCTCAGAAGCGCCGAAATCGCGTTTTCTCGCTGAGCCCAGTGGACGGTGACTCGGTATGAAAACTGCACGGAGGAGCTGTTTTATCGTTTCTACCGTGCAGTTCGACATGTAAACTGCCCAGAAACCGAATCTGCTGACAGATCGCAAATCGGCCGATATCGCGTTTTCGGCCCTCAGAAGCGCCGAAATCGCGTTTTCTCGCCGAGCCCAGTGGACGGTGACTCGGTATGAAAACTGCACGGAGGAGCTGTTTTATCGTTTCTACCGTGCAGTTCGACATGTAAACTGCCCAGAAACCGAATCTGCTGACAGATCGCAAATCGGCCGATATCGCGTTTTCGGCCCTCAGAAGCGCCGAAATCGCGTTTTCTCGCTGAGCCCAGTGGACGGTGACTCGGTATGAAAACTGCACGGAGGAGCTGTTTTATCGTTTCTACCGTGCAGTTCGACATGTAAACTGCCCAGAAACCGAATCTGCTGACAGATCGCAAATCGGCCGATATCGCGTTTTCGGCCCTCAGAAGCGCCGAAATCGCGTTTTCTCGCTGAGCCCAGTGGACGGTGACTCGGTATGAAAACTGCACGGAGGAGCTGTTTTATCGTTTCTACCGTGCAGTTCGACATGTAAACTGCCCAGAAACCGAATCTGCTGACAGATCGCAAATCGGCCGATATCGCGTTTTCGGCCCTCAGAAGCGCCGAAATCGCGTTTTCTCGCTGAGCCCAGTGGACGGTGACTCGGTATGAAAACTGCACGGAGGAGCTGTTTTATCGTTTCTACCGTGCAGTTCGACATGTAAACTGCCCAGAAACCGAATCTGCTGACAGATCGCAAATCGGCCGATATCGCGTTTTCGGCCCTCAGAAGCGCCGAAATCGCGTTTTCTCGCTGAGCCCAGTGGACGGTGACTCGGTATGAAAACTGCACGGAGGAGCTGTTTTATCGTTTCTACCGTGCAGTTCGACATGTAAACTGCCCAGAAACCGAATCTGCTGACAGATCGCAAATCGGCCGATATCGCGTTTTCGGCCCTCAGAAGCGCCGAAATCGCGTTTTCTCGCTGAGCCCAGTGGACGGTGACTCGGTATGAAAACTGCACGGAGGAGCTGTTTTATCGTTTCTACCGTGCAGTTCGACATGTAAACTGCCCAGAAACCGAATCTGCTGACAGATCGCAAATCGGCCGATATCGCGTTTTCGGCCCTCAGAAGCGCCGAAATCGCGTTTTCTCGCTGAGCCCAGTGGACGGTGACTCGGTATGAAAACTGCACGGAGGAGCTGTTTTATCGTTTCTACCGTGCAGTTCGACATGTAAACTGCCCAGAAACCGAATCTGCTGACAGATCGCAAATCGGCCGATATCGCGTTTTCGGCCCTCAGAAGCGCCGAAATCGCGTTTTCTCGCTGAGCCCAGTGGACGGTGACTCGGTATGAAAACTGCACGGAGGAGCTGTTTTATCGTTTCTACCGTGCAGTTCGACATGTAAACTGCCCAGAAACCGAATCTGCTGACAGATCGCAAATCGGCCGATATCGCGTTTTCGGCCCTCAGAAGCGCCGAAATCGCGTTTTTCTCGCTGAGCCCAGTGGACGGTGACTCGGTATGAAAACTGCACGGAGGAGCTGTTTTATCGTTTCTACCGTGCAGTTCGACATGTAAACTGCCCAGAAACCGAATCTGCTGACAGATCGCAAATCGGCCGATATCGCGTTTTCGGCCCTCAGAAGCGCCGAAATCGCGTTTTCTCGCTGAGCCCAGTGGACGGTGACTCGGTATGAAAACTGCACGGAGGAGCTGTTTTATCGTTTCTACCGTGCAGTTCGACATGTAAACTGCCCAGAAACCGAATCTGCTGACAGATCGCAAATCGGCCGATATCGCGTTTTCGGCCCTCAGAAGCGCCGAAATCGCGTTTTCTCGCTGAGCCCAGTGGACGGTGACTCGGTATGAAAACTGCACGGAGGAGCTGTTTTATCGTTTCTACCGTGCAGTTCGACATGTAAACTGCCCAGAAACCGAATCTGCTGACAGATCGCAAATCGGCCGATATCGCGTTTTCGGCCCTCAGAAGCGCCGAAATCGCGTTTTCTCGCTGAGCCCAGTGGACGGTGACTCGGTATGAAAACTGCACGGAGGAGCTGTTTTATCGTTTCTACCGTGCAGTTCGACATGTAAACTGCCCAGAAACCGAATCTGCTGACAGATCGAAAATCGGCCGATATCGCGTTTTCGGCCCTCAGAAGCGCCGAAATCGCGTTTTCTCGCTGAGCCCAGTGGACGGTGACTCGGTATGAAAACTGCACGGAGGAGCTGTTTTATCGTTTCTACCGTGCAGTTCGACATGTAAACTGCCCAGAAACCGAATCTGCTGACAGATCGCAAATCGGCCGATATCGCGTTTTCGGCCCTCAGAAGCGCCGAAATCGCGTTTTCTCGCTGAGCCCAGTGGACGGTGACTCGGTATGAAAACTGCACGGAGGAGCTGTTTTATCGTTTCTACCGTGCAGTTCGACATGTAAACTGCCCAGAAACCGAATCTGCTGACAGATCGCAAATCGGCCGATATCGCGTTTTCGGCCCTCAGAAGCGCCGAAATCGCGTTTTCTCGCTGAGCCCAGTGGACGGTGACTCGGTATGAAAACTGCACGGAGGAGCTGTTTTATCGTTTCTACCGTGCAGTTCGACATGTAAACTGCCCAGAAACCGAATCTGCTGACAGATCGCAAATCGGCCGATATCGCGTTTTCGGCCCTCAGAAGCGCCGAAATCGCGTTTTCTCGCTGAGCCCAGTGGACGGTGACTCGGTATGAAAACTGCACGGAGGAGCTGTTTTATCGTTTCTACCGTGCAGTTCGACATGTAAACTGCCCAGAAACCGAATCTGCTGACAGATCGCAAATCGGCCGATATCGCGTTTTCGGCCCTCAGAAGCGCCGAAATCGCGTTTTCTCGCTGAGCCCAGTGGACGGTGACTCGGTATGAAAACTGCACGGAGGAGCTGTTTTATCGTTTCTACCGTGCAGTTCGACATGTAAACTGCCCAGAAACCGAATCTGCTGACAGATCGCAAATCGGCCGATATCGCGTTTTCGGCCCTCAGAAGCGCCGAAATCGCGTTTTCTCGCTGAGCCCAGTGGACGGTGACTCGGTATGAAAACTGCACGGAGGAGCTGTTTTATCGTTTCTACCGTGCAGTTCGACATGTAAACTGCCCAGAAACCGAATCTGCTGACAGATCGAAAATCGGCCGATATCGCGTTTTCGGCCCTCAGAAGCGCCGAAATCGCGTTTTCTCGCTGAGCCCAGTGGACGGTGACTCGGTATGAAAACTGCACGGAGGAGCTGTTTTATCGTTTCTACCGTGCAGTTCGACATGTAAACTGCCCAGAAACCGAATCTGCTGACAGATCGCAAATCGGCCGATATCGCGTTTTCGGCCCTCAGAAGCGCCGAAATCGCGTTTTCTCGCTGAGCCCAGTGGACGGTGACTCGGTATGAAAACTGCACGGAGGAGCTGTTTTATCGTTTCTACCGTGCAGTTCGACATGTAAACTGCCCAGAAACCGAATCTGCTGACAGATCGCAAATCGGCCGATATCGCGTTTTCGGCCCTCAGAAGCGCCGAAATCGCGTTTTCTCGCTGAGCCCAGTGGACGGTGACTCGGTATGAAAACTGCACGGAGGAGCTGTTTTATCGTTTCTACCGTGCAGTTCGACATGTAAACTGCCCAGAAACCGAATCTGCTGACAGATCGCAAATCGGCCGATATCGCGTTTTCGGCCCTCAGAAGCGCCGAAATCGCGTTTTCTCGCTGAGCCCAGTGGACGGTGACTCGGTATGAAAACTGCACGGAGGAGCTGTTTTATCGTTTCTACCGTGCAGTTCGACATGTAAACTGCCCAGAAACCGAATCTGCTGACAGATCGCAAATCGGCCGATATCGCGTTTTCGGCCCTCAGAAGCGCCGAAATCGCGTTTTCTCGCTGAGCCCAGTGGACGGTGACTCGGTATGAAAACTGCACGGAGGCTCTCTTATCGTTTCTACCGTGCAGTTCGACATGTAAACTGCCCAGAAACCGAATCTGCTGACAGATCGCAAATCGGCCGATATCGCGTTTTCGGCCCTCAGAAGCGCCGAAATCGCGTTTTCTCGCTGAGCCCAGTGGACGGTGACTCGGTATGAAAACTGCACGGAGGAGCTGTTTTATCGTTTCTACCGTGCAGTTCGACATGTAAACTGCCCAGAAACCGAATCTGCTGACAGATCGCAAATCGGCCGATATCGCGTTTTCGGCCCTCAGAAGCGCCGAAATCGCGTTTTCTCGCTGAGCCCAGTGGACGGTGACTCGGTATGAAAACTGCACGGAGGAGCTGTTTTATCGTTTCTACCGTGCAGTTCGACATGTAAACTGCCCAGAAACCGAATCTGCTGACAGATCGCAAATCGGCCGATATCGCGTTTTCGGCCCTCAGAAGCGCCGAAATCGCGTTTTCTCGCTGAGCCCAGTGGACGGTGACTCGGTATGAAAACTGCACGGAGGAGCTGTTTTATCGTTTCTACCGTGCAGTTCGACATGTAAACTGCCCAGAAACCGAATCTGCTGACAGATCGCAAATCGGCCGATATCGCGTTTTCGGCCCTCAGAAGCGCCGAAATCGCGTTTTCTCGCTGAGCCCAGTGGACGGTGACTCGGTATGAAAACTGCACGGAGGAGCTGTTTTATCGTTTCTACCGTGCAGTTCGACATGTAAACTGCCCAGAAACCGAATCTGCTGACAGATCGCAAATCGGCCGATATCGCGTTTTCGGCCCTCAGAAGCGCCGAAATCGCGTTTTCTCGCTGAGCCCAGTGGACGGTGACTCGGTATGAAAACTGCACGGAGGAGCTGTTTTATCGTTTCTACCGTGCAGTTCGACATGTAAACTGCCCAGAAACCGAATCTGCTGACAGATCGCAAATCGGCCGATATCGCGTTTTCGGCCCTCAGAAGCCGAAATCGCGTTTTCTCGCTGAGCCCAGTGGACGGTGACTCGGTATGAAAACTGCACGGAGGAGCTGTTTTATCGTTTCTACCGTGCAGTTCGACATGTAAACTGCCCAGAAACCGAATCTGCTGACAGATCGCAAATCGGCCGATATCGCGTTTTCGGCCCTCAGAAGCGCCGAAATCGCGTTTTCTCGCTGAGCCCAGTGGACGGTGACTCGGTATGAAAACTGCACGGAGGAGCTGTTTTATCGTTTCTACCGTGCAGTTCGACATGTAAACTGCCCAGAAACCGAATCTGCTGACAGATCGCAAATCGGCCGATATCGCGTTTTCGGCCCTCAGAAGCGCCGAAATCGCGTTTTCTCGCTGAGCCCAGTGGACGGTGACTCGGTATGAAAACTGCACGGAGGAGCTGTTTTATCGTTTCTACCGTGCAGTTCGACATGTAAACTGCCCAGAAACCGAATCTGCTGACAGATCGCAAATCGGCCGATATCGCGTTTTCGGCCCTCAGAAGCGCCGAAATCGCGTTTTCTCGCTGAGCCCAGTGGACGGTGACTCGGTATGAAAACTGCACGGAGGAGCTGTTTTATCGTTTCTACCGTGCAGTTCGACATGTAAACTGCCCAGAAACCGAATCTGCTGACAGATCGCAAATCGGCCGATATCGCGTTTTCGGCCCTCAGAAGCGCCGAAATCGCGTTTTCTCGCTGAGCCCAGTGGACGGTGACTCGGTATGAAAACTGCACGGAGGAGCTGTTTTATCGTTTCTACCGTGCAGTTCGACATGTAAACTGCCCAGAAACCGAATCTGCTGACAGATCGCAAATCGGCCGATATCGCGTTTTCGGCCCTCAGAAGCGCCGAAATCGCGTTTTCTCGCTGAGCCCAGTGGACGGTGACTCGGTATGAAAACTGCACGGAGGAGCTGTTTTATCGTTTCTACCGTGCAGTTCGACATGTAAACTGCCCAGAAACCGAATCTGCTGACAGATCGCAAATCGGCCGATATCGCGTTTTCGGCCCTCAGAAGCGCCGAAATCGCGTTTTCTCGCTGAGCCCAGTGGACGGTGACTCGGTATGAAAACTGCACGGAGGAGCTGTTTTATCGTTTCTACCGTGCAGTTCGACATGTAAACTGCCCAGAAACCGAATCTGCTGACAGATCGCAAATCGGCCGATATCGCGTTTTCGGCCCTCAGAAGCGCCGAAATCGCGTTTTCTCGCTGAGCCCAGTGGACGGTGACTCGGTATGAAAACTGCACGGAGGAGCTGTTTTATCGTTTCTACCGTGCAGTTCGACATGTAAACTGCCCAGAAACCGAATCTGCTGACAGATCGCAAATCGGCCGATATCGCGTTTTCGGCCCTCAGAAGCGCCGAAATCGCGTTTTCTCGCTGAGCCCAGTGGACGGTGACTCGGTATGAAAACTGCACGGAGGAGCTGTTTTATCGTTTCTACCGTGCAGTTCGACATGTAAACTGCCCAGAAACCGAATCTGCTGACAGATCGCAAATCGGCCGATATCGCGTTTTCGGCCCTCAGAAGCGCCGAAATCGCGTTTTCTCGCTGAGCCCAGTGGACGGTGACTCGGTATGAAAACTGCACGGAGGAGCTGTTTTATCGTTTCTACCACCGTGCAGTTCGACATGTAAACTGCCCAGAAACCGAATCTGCTGACAGATCGCAAATCGGCCGATATCGCGTTTTCGGCCCTCAGAAGCGCCGAAATCGCGTTTTCTCGCTGAGCCCAGTGGACGGTGACTCGGTATGAAAACTGCACGGAGGAGCTGTTTTATCGTTTCTACCGTGCAGTTCGACATGTAAACTGCCCAGAAACCGAATCTGCTGACAGATCGCAAATCGGCCGATATCGCGTTTTCGGCCCTCAGAAGCGCCGAAATCGCGTTTTCTCGCTGAGCCCAGTGGACGGTGACTCGGTATGAAAACTGCACGGAGGAGCTGTTTTATCGTTTCTACCGTGCAGTTCGACATGTAAACTGCCCAGAAACCGAATCTGCTGACAGATCGCAAATCGGCCGATATCGCGTTTTCGGCCCTCAGAAGCGCCGAAATCGCGTTTTCTCGCTGAGCCCAGTGGACGGTGACTCGGTATGAAAACTGCACGGAGGAGCTGTTTTATCGTTTCTACCGTGCAGTTCGACATGTAAACTGCCCAGAAACCGAATCTGCTGACAGATCGCAAATCGGCCGATATCGCGTTTTCGGCCCTCAGAAGCGCCGAAATCGCGTTTTCTCGCTGAGCCCAGTGGACGGTGACTCGGTATGAAAACTGCACGGAGGAGCTGTTTTATCGTTTCTACCGTGCAGTTCGACATGTAAACTGCCCAGAAACCGAATCTGCTGACAGATCGCAAATCGGCCGATATCGCGTTTTCGGCCCTCAGAAGCGCCGAAATCGCGTTTTCTCGCTGAGCCCAGTGGACGGTGACTCGGTATGAAAACTGCACGGAGGAGCTGTTTTATCGTTTCTACCGTGCAGTTCGACATGTAAACTGCCCAGAAACCGAATCTGCTGACAGATCGCAAATCGGCCGATATCGCGTTTTCGGCCCTCAGAAGCGCCGAAATCGCGTTTTCTCGCTGAGCCCAGTGGACGGTGACTCGGTATGAAAACTGCACGGAGGAGCTGTTTTATCGTTTCTACCGTGCAGTTCGACATGTAAACTGCCCAGAAACCGAATCTGCTGACAGATCGCAAATCGGCCGATATCGCGTTTTCGGCCCTCAGAAGCGCCGAAATCGCGTTTTCTCGCTGAGCCCAGTGGACGGTGACTCGGTATGAAAACTGCACGGAGGAGCTGTTTTATCGTTTCTACCGTGCAGTTCGACATGTAAACTGCCCAGAAACCGAATCTGCTGACAGATCGCAAATCGGCCGATATCGCGTTTTCGGCCCTCAGAAGCGCCGAAATCGCGTTTTCTCGCTGAGCCCAGTGGACGGTGACTCGGTATGAAAACTGCACGGAGGAGCTGTTTTATCGTTTCTACCGTGCAGTTCGACATGTAAACTGCCCAGAAACCGAATCTGCTGACAGATCGCAAATCGGCCGATATCGCGTTTTCGGCCCTCAGAAGCGCCGAAATCGCGTTTTCTCGCTGAGCCCAGTGGACGGTGACTCGGTATGAAAACTGCACGGAGGAGCTGTTTTATCGTTTCTACCGTGCAGTTCGACATGTAAACTGCCCAGAAACCGAATCTGCTGACAGATCGCAAATCGGCCGATATCGCGTTTTCGGCCCTCAGAAGCGCCGAAATCGCGTTTTCTCGCTGAGCCCAGTGGACGGTGACTCGGTATGAAAACTGCACGGAGGAGCTGTTTTATCGTTTCTACCGTGCAGTTCGACATGTAAACTGCCCAGAAACCGAATCTGCTGACAGATCGCAAATCGGCCGATATCGCGTTTTCGGCCCTCAGAAGCGCCGAAATCGCGTTTTCTCGCTGAGCCCAGTGGACGGTGACTCGGTATGAAAACTGCACGGAGGAGCTGTTTTATCGTTTCTACCGTGCAGTTCGACATGTAAACTGCCCAGAAACCGAATCTGCTGACAGATCGAAAATCGGCCGATATCGCGTTTTCGGCCCTCAGAAGCGCCGAAATCGCGTTTTCTCGCTGAGCCCAGTGGACGGTGACTCGGTATGAAAACTGCACGGAGGAGCTGTTTTATCGTTTCTACCGTGCAGTTCGACATGTAAACTGCCCAGAAACCGAATCTGCTGACAGATCGCAAATCGGCCGATATCGCGTTTTCGGCCCTCAGAAGCGCCGAAATCGCGTTTTCTCGCTGAGCCCAGTGGACGGTGACTCGGTATGAAAACTGCACGGAGGAGCTGTTTTATCGTTTCTACCGTGCAGTTCGACATGTAAACTGCCCAGAAACCGAATCTGCTGACAGATCGCAAATCGGCCGATATCGCGTTTTCGGCCCTCAGAAGCGCCGAAATCGCGTTTTCTCGCTGAGCCCAGTGGACGGTGACTCGGTATGAAAACTGCACGGAGGAGCTGTTTTATCGTTTCTACCGTGCAGTTCGACATGTAAACTGCCCAGAAACCGAATCTGCTGACAGATCGCAAATCGGCCGATATCGCGTTTTCGGCCCTCAGAAGCGCCGAAATCGCGTTTTCTCGCTGAGCCCAGTGGACGGTGACTCGGTATGAAAACTGCACGGAGGAGCTGTTTTATCGTTTCTACCGTGCAGTTCGACATGTAAACTGCCCAGAAACCGAATCTGCTGACAGATCGCAAATCGGCCGATATCGCGTTTTCGGCCCTCAGAAGCGCCGAAATCGCGTTTTCTCGCTGAGCCCAGTGGACGGTGACTCGGTATGAAAACTGCACGGAGGAGCTGTTTTATCGTTTCTACCGTGCAGTTCGACATGTAAACTGCCCAGAAACCGAATCTGCTGACAGATCGCAAATCGGCCGATATCGCGTTTTCGGCCCTCAGAAGCGCCGAAATCGCGTTTTCTCGCTGAGCCCAGTGGACGGTGACTCGGTATGAAAACTGCACGGAGGAGCTGTTTTATCGTTTCTACCGTGCAGTTCGACATGTAAACTGCCCAGAAACCGAATCTGCTGACAGATCGCAAATCGGCCGATATCGCGTTTTCGGCCCTCAGAAGCGCCGAAATCGCGTTTTCTCGCTGAGCCCAGTGGACGGTGACTCGGTATGAAAACTGCACGGAGGAGCTGTTTTATCGTTTCTACCGTGCAGTTCGACATGTAAACTGCCCAGAAACCGAATCTGCTGACAGATCGCAAATCGGCCGATATCGCGTTTTCGGCCCTCAGAAGCGCCGAAATCGCGTTTTCTCGCTGAGCCCAGTGGACGGTGACTCGGTATGAAAACTGCACGGAGGAGCTGTTTTATCGTTTCTACCGTGCAGTTCGACATGTAAACTGCCCAGAAACCGAATCTGCTGACAGATCGAAAATCGGCCGATATCGCGTTTTCGGCCCTCAGAAGCGCCGAAATCGCGTTTTCTCGCTGAGCCCAGTGGACGGTGACTCGGTATGAAAACTGCACGGAGGAGCTGTTTTATCGTTTCTACCGTGCAGTTCGACATGTAAACTGCCCAGAAACCGAATCTGCTGACAGATCGCAAATCGGCCGATATCGCGTTTTCGGCCCTCAGAAGCGCCGAAATCGCGTTTTCTCGCTGAGCCCAGTGGACGGTGACTCGGTATGAAAACTGCACGGAGGAGCTGTTTTATCGTTTCTACCGTGCAGTTCGACATGTAAACTGCCCAGAAACCGAATCTGCTGACAGATCGCAAATCGGCCGATATCGCGTTTTCGGCCCTCAGAAGCGCCGAAATCGCGTTTTCTCGCTGAGCCCAGTGGACGGTGACTCGGTATGAAAACTGCACGGAGGAGCTGTTTTATCGTTTCTACCGTGCAGTTCGACATGTAAACTGCCCAGAAACCGAATCTGCTGACAGATCGCAAATCGGCCGATATCGCGTTTTCGGCCCTCAGAAGCGCCGAAATCGCGTTTTCTCGCTGAGCCCAGTGGACGGTGACTCGGTATGAAAACTGCACGGAGGAGCTGTTTTATCGTTTCTACCGTGCAGTTCGACATGTAAACTGCCCAGAAACCGAATCTGCTGACAGATCGAAAATCGGCCGATATCGCGTTTTCGGCCCTCAGAAGCGCCGAAATCGCGTTTTCTCGCTGAGCCCAGTGGACGGTGACTCGGTATGAAAACTGCACGGAGGAGCTGTTTTATCGTTTCTACCGTGCAGTTCGACATGTAAACTGCCCAGAAACCGAATCTGCTGACAGATCGCAAATCGGCCGATATCGCGTTTTCGGCCCTCAGAAGCGCCGAAATCGCGTTTT
This sequence comes from Cryptocheilus praepositus, assembly GCA_033815515.1. Classification (NCBI taxonomy): domain Eukaryota; kingdom Metazoa; phylum Arthropoda; class Insecta; order Hymenoptera; family Pompilidae; genus Cryptocheilus; species Cryptocheilus praepositus. Next base: position 246,993 of record JAWWQZ010000217.1, on the reverse strand, counting down.
CTCGCTGAGCCCAGTGGACGGTGACTCGGTATGAAAACTGCACGGAGGAGCTGTTTTATCGTTTCTACCGTGCAGTTCGACATGTAAACTGCCCAGAAACCGAATCTGCTGACAGATCGCAAATCGGCCGATATCGCGTTTTCGGCCCTCAGAAGCGCCGAAATCGCGTTTTCTCGCTGAGCCCAGTGGACGGTGACTCGGTATGAAAACTGCACGGAGGAGCTGTTTTATCGTTTCTACCGTGCAGTTCGACATGTAAACTGCCCAGAAACCGAATCTGCTGACAGATCGCAAATCGGCCGATATCGCGTTTTCGGCCCTCAGAAGCGCCGAAATCGCGTTTTCTCGCTGAGCCCAGTGGACGGTGACTCGGTATGAAAACTGCACGGAGGAGCTGTTTTATCGTTTCTACCGTGCAGTTCGACATGTAAACTGCCCAGAAACCGAATCTGCTGACAGATCGCAAATCGGCCGATATCGCGTTTTCGGCCCTCAGAAGCGCCGAAATCGCGTTTTCTCGCTGAGCCCAGTGGACGGTGACTCGGTATGAAAACTGCACGGAGGAGCTGTTTTATCGTTTCTACCGTGCAGTTCGACATGTAAACTGCCCAGAAACCGAATCTGCTGACAGATCGCAAATCGGCCGATATCGCGTTTTCGGCCCTCAGAAGCGCCGAAATCGCGTTTTCTCGCTGAGCCCAGTGGACGGTGACTCGGTATGAAAACTGCACGGAGGAGCTGTTTTATCGTTTCTACCGTGCAGTTCGACATGTAAACTGCCCAGAAACCGAATCTGCTGACAGATCGCAAATCGGCCGATATCGCGTTTTCGGCCCTCAGAAGCGCCGAAATCGCGTTTTCTCGCTGAGCCCAGTGGACGGTGACTCGGTATGAAAACTGCACGGAGGAGCTGTTTTATCGTTTCTACCGTGCAGTTCGACATGTAAACTGCCCAGAAACCGAATCTGCTGACAGATCGCAAATCGGCCGATATCGCGTTTTCGGCCCTCAGAAGCGCCGAAATCGCGTTTTCTCGCTGAGCCCAGTGGACGGTGACTCGGTATGAAAACTGCACGGAGGAGCTGTTTTATCGTTTCTACCGTGCAGTTCGACATGTAAACTGCCCAGAAACCGAATCTGCTGACAGATCGCAAATCGGCCGATATCGCGTTTTCGGCCCTCAGAAGCGCCGAAATCGCGTTTTCTCGCTGAGCCCAGTGGACGGTGACTCGGTATGAAAACTGCACGGAGGAGCTGTTTTATCGTTTCTACCGTGCAGTTCGACATGTAAACTGCCCAGAAACCGAATCTGCTGACAGATCGCAAATCGGCCGATATCGCGTTTTCGGCCCTCAGAAGCGCCGAAATCGCGTTTTCTCGCTGAGCCCAGTGGACGGTGACTCGGTATGAAAACTGCACGGAGGAGCTGTTTTATCGTTTCTACCGTGCAGTTCGACATGTAAACTGCCCAGAAACCGAATCTGCTGACAGATCGCAAATCGGCCGATATCGCGTTTTCGGCCCTCAGAAGCGCCGAAATCGCGTTTTCTCGCTGAGCCCAGTGGACGGTGACTCGGTATGAAAACTGCACGGAGGAGCTGTTTTATCGTTTCTACCGTGCAGTTCGACATGTAAACTGCCCAGAAACCGAATCTGCTGACAGATCGCAAATCGGCCGATATCGCGTTTTCGGCCCTCAGAAGCGCCGAAATCGCGTTTTCTCGCTGAGCCCAGTGGACGGTGACTCGGTATGAAAACTGCACGGAGGAGCTGTTTTATCGTTTCTACCGTGCAGTTCGACATGTAAACTGCCCAGAAACCGAATCTGCTGACAGATCGCAAATCGGCCGATATCGCGTTTTCGGCCCTCAGAAGCGCCGAAATCGCGTTTTCTCGCTGAGCCCAGTGGACGGTGACTCGGTATGAAAACTGCACGGAGGAGCTGTTTTATCGTTTCTACCGTGCAGTTCGACATGTAAACTGCCCAGAAACCGAATCTGCTGACAGATCGCAAATCGGCCGATATCGCGTTTTCGGCCCTCAGAAGCGCCGAAATCGCGTTTTCTCGCTGAGCCCAGTGGACGGTGACTCGGTATGAAAACTGCACGGAGGAGCTGTTTTATCGTTTCTACCGTGCAGTTCGACATGTAAACTGCCCAGAAACCGAATCTGCTGACAGATCGCAAATCGGCCGATATCGCGTTTTCGGCCCTCAGAAGCGCCGAAATCGCGTTTTCTCGCTGAGCCCAGTGGACGGTGACTCGGTATGAAAACTGCACGGAGGAGCTGTTTTATCGTTTCTACCGTGCAGTTCGACATGTAAACTGCCCAGAAACCGAATCTGCTGACAGATCGCAAATCGGCCGATATCGCGTTTTCGGCCCTCAGAAGCGCCGAAATCGCGTTTTCTCGCTGAGCCCAGTGGACGGTGACTCGGTATGAAAACTGCACGGAGGAGCTGTTTTATCGTTTCTACCGTGCAGTTCGACATGTAAACTGCCCAGAAACCGAATCTGCTGACAGATCGCAAATCGGCCGATATCGCGTTTTCGGCCCTCAGAAGCGCCGAAATCGCGTTTTCTCGCTGAGCCCAGTGGACGGTGACTCGGTATGAAAACTGCACGGAGGAGCTGTTTTATCGTTTCTACCGTGCAGTTCGACATGTAAACTGCCCAGAAACCGAATCTGCTGACAGATCGCAAATCGGCCGATATCGCGTTTTCGGCCCTCAGAAGCGCCGAAATCGCGTTTTCTCGCTGAGCCCAGTGGACGGTGACTCGGTATGAAAACTGCACGGAGGAGCTGTTTTATCGTTTCTACCGTGCAGTTCGACATGTAAACTGCCCAGAAACCGAATCTGCTGACAGATCGCAAATCGGCCGATATCGCGTTTTCGGCCCTCAGAAGCGCCGAAATCGCGTTTTCTCGCTGAGCCCAGTGGACGGTGACTCGGTATGAAAACTGCACGGAGGAGCTGTTTTATCGTTTCTACCGTGCAGTTCGACATGTAAACTGCCCAGAAACCGAATCTGCTGACAGATCGCAAATCGGCCGATATCGCGTTTTCGGCCCTCAGAAGCGCCGAAATCGCGTTTTCTCGCTGAGCCCAGTGGACGGTGACTCGGTATGAAAACTGCACGGAGGAGCTGTTTTATCGTTTCTACCGTGCAGTTCGACATGTAAACTGCCCAGAAACCGAATCTGCTGACAGATCGCAAATCGGCCGATATCGCGTTTTCGGCCCTCAGAAGCGCCGAAATCGCGTTTTCTCGCTGAGCCCAGTGGACGGTGACTCGGTATGAAAACTGCACGGAGGAGCTGTTTTATCGTTTCTACCGTGCAGTTCGACATGTAAACTGCCCAGAAACCGAATCTGCTGACAGATCGCAAATCGGCCGATATCGCGTTTTCGGCCCTCAGAAGCGCCGAAATCGCGTTTTCTCGCTGAGCCCAGTGGACGGTGACTCGGTATGAAAACTGCACGGAGGAGCTGTTTTATCGTTTCTACCGTGCAGTTCGACATGTAAACTGCCCAGAAACCGAATCTGCTGACAGATCGCAAATCGGCCGATATCGCGTTTTCGGCCCTCAGAAGCGCCGAAATCGCGTTTTCTCGCTGAGCCCAGTGGACGGTGACTCGGTATGAAAACTGCACGGAGGAGCTGTTTTATCGTTTCTACCGTGCAGTTCGACATGTAAACTGCCCAGAAACCGAATCTGCTGACAGATCGCAAATCGGCCGATATCGCGTTTTCGGCCCTCAGAAGCGCCGAAATCGCGTTTTCTCGCTGAGCCCAGTGGACGGTGACTCGGTATGAAAACTGCACGGAGGAGCTGTTTTATCGTTTCTACCGTGCAGTTCGACATGTAAACTGCCCAGAAACCGAATCTGCTGACAGATCGCAAATCGGCCGATATCGCGTTTTCGGCCCTCAGAAGCGCCGAAATCGCGTTTTCTCGCTGAGCCCAGTGGACGGTGACTCGGTATGAAAACTGCACGGAGGAGCTGTTTTATCGTTTCTACCGTGCAGTTCGACATGTAAACTGCCCAGAAACCGAATCTGCTGACAGATCGCAAATCGGCCGATATCGCGTTTTCGGCCCTCAGAAGCGCCGAAATCGCGTTTTCTCGCTGAGCCCAGTGGACGGTGACTCGGTATGAAAACTGCACGGAGGAGCTGTTTTATCGTTTCTACCGTGCAGTTCGACATGTAAACTGCCCAGAAACCGAATCTGCTGACAGATCGCAAATCGGCCGATATCGCGTTTTCGGCCCTCAGAAGCGCCGAAATCGCGTTTTCTCGCTGAGCCCAGTGGACGGTGACTCGGTATGAAAACTGCACGGAGGAGCTGTTTTATCGTTTCTACCGTGCAGTTCGACATGTAAACTGCCCAGAAACCGAATCTGCTGACAGATCGAAAATCGGCCGATATCGCGTTTTCGGCCCTCAGAAGCGCCGAAATCGCGTTTTCTCGCTGAGCCCAGTGGACGGTGACTCGGTATGAAAACTGCACGGAGGAGCTGTTTTATCGTTTCTACCGTGCAGTTCGACATGTAAACTGCCCAGAAACCGAATCTGCTGACAGATCGCAAATCGGCCGATATCGCGTTTTCGGCCCTCAGAAGCGCCGAAATCGCGTTTTCTCGCTGAGCCCAGTGGACGGTGACTCGGTATGAAAACTGCACGGAGGAGCTGTTTTATCGTTTCTACCGTGCAGTTCGACATGTAAACTGCCCAGAAACCGAATCTGCTGACAGATCGCAAATCGGCCGATATCGCGTTTTCGGCCCTCAGAAGCGCCGAAATCGCGTTTTCTCGCTGAGCCCAGTGGACGGTGACTCGGTATGAAAACTGCACGGAGGAGCTGTTTTATCGTTTCTACCGTGCAGTTCGACATGTAAACTGCCCAGAAACCGAATCTGCTGACAGATCGCAAATCGGCCGATATCGCGTTTTCGGCCCTCAGAAGCGCCGAAATCGCGTTTTCTCGCTGAGCCCAGTGGACGGTGACTCGGTATGAAAACTGCACGGAGGAGCTGTTTTATCGTTTCTACCGTGCAGTTCGACATGTAAACTGCCCAGAAACCGAATCTGCTGACAGATCGCAAATCGGCCGATATCGCGTTTTCGGCCCTCAGAAGCGCCGAAATCGCGTTTTCTCGCTGAGCCCAGTGGACGGTGACTCGGTATGAAAACTGCACGGAGGAGCTGTTTTATCGTTTCTACCGTGCAGTTCGACATGTAAACTGCCCAGAAACCGAATCTGCTGACAGATCGCAAATCGGCCGATATCGCGTTTTCGGCCCTCAGAAGCGCCGAAATCGCGTTTTCTCGCTGAGCCCAGTGGACGGTGACTCGGTATGAAAACTGCACGGAGGAGCTGTTTTATCGTTTCTACCGTGCAGTTCGACATGTAAACTGCCCAGAAACCGAATCTGCTGACAGATCGCAAATCGGCCGATATCGCGTTTTCGGCCCTCAGAAGCGCCGAAATCGCGTTTTCTCGCTGAGCCCAGTGGACGGTGACTCGGTATGAAAACTGCACGGAGGAGCTGTTTTATCGTTTCTACCGTGCAGTTCGACATGTAAACTGCCCAGAAACCGAATCTGCTGACAGATCGAAAATCGGCCGATATCGCGTTTTCGGCCCTCAGAAGCGCCGAAATCGCGTTTTCTCGCTGAGCCCAGTGGACGGTGACTCGGTATGAAAACTGCACGGAGGAGCTGTTTTATCGTTTCTACCGTGCAGTTCGACATGTAAACTGCCCAGAAACCGAATCTGCTGACAGATCGCAAATCGGCCGATATCGCGTTTTCGGCCCTCAGAAGCGCCGAAATCGCGTTTTCTCGCTGAGCCCAGTGGACGGTGACTCGGTATGAAAACTGCACGGAGGAGCTGTTTTATCGTTTCTACCGTGCAGTTCGACATGTAAACTGCCCAGAAACCGAATCTGCTGACAGATCGCAAATCGGCCGATATCGCGTTTTCGGCCCTCAGAAGCGCCGAAATCGCGTTTTCTCGCTGAGCCCAGTGGACGGTGACTCGGTATGAAAACTGCACGGAGGAGCTGTTTTATCGTTTCTACCGTGCAGTTCGACATGTAAACTGCCCAGAAACCGAATCTGCTGACAGATCGCAAATCGGCCGATATCGCGTTTTCGGCCCTCAGAAGCGCCGAAATCGCGTTTTCTCGCTGAGCCCAGTGGACGGTGACTCGGTATGAAAACTGCACGGAGGAGCTGTTTTATCGTTTCTACCGTGCAGTTCGACATGTAAACTGCCCAGAAACCGAATCTGCTGACAGATCGCAAATCGGCCGATATCGCGTTTTCGGCCCTCAGAAGCGCCGAAATCGCGTTTTCTCGCTGAGCCCAGTGGACGGTGACTCGGTATGAAAACTGCACGGAGGAGCTGTTTTATCGTTTCTACCGTGCAGTTCGACATGTAAACTGCCCAGAAACCGAATCTGCTGACAGATCGCAAATCGGCCGATATCGCGTTTTCGGCCCTCAGAAGCGCCGAAATCGCGTTTTCTCGCTGAGCCCAGTGGACGGTGACTCGGTATGAAAACTGCACGGAGGAGCTGGTTTATCGTTTCTACCGTGCAGTTCGACATGTAAACTGCCCAGAAACCGAATCTGCTGACAGATCGCAAATCGGCCGATATCGCGTTTTCGGCCCTCAGAAGCGCCGAAATCGCGTTTTCTCGCTGAGCCCAGTGGACGGTGACTCGGTATGAAAACTGCACGGAGGAGCTGTTTTATCGTTTCTACCGTGCAGTTCGACATGTAAACTGCCCAGAAACCGAATCTGCTGACAGATCGCAAATCGGCCGATATCGCGTTTTCGGCCCTCAGAAGCGCCGAAATCGCGTTTTCTCGCTGAGCCCAGTGGACGGTGACTCGGTATGAAAACTGCACGGAGGAGCTGTTTTATCGTTTCTACCGTGCAGTTCGACATGTAAACTGCCCAGAAACCGAATCTGCTGACAGATCGCAAATCGGCCGATATCGCGTTTTCGGCCCTCAGAAGCGCCGAAATCGCGTTTTCTCGCTGAGCCCAGTGGACGGTGACTCGGTATGAAAACTGCACGGAGGAGCTGTTTTATCGTTTCTACCGTGCAGTTCGACATGTAAACTGCCCAGAAACCGAATCTGCTGACAGATCGCAAATCGGCCGATATCGCGTTTTCGGCCCTCAGAAGCGCCGAAATCGCGTTTTCTCGCTGAGCCCAGTGGACGGTGACTCGGTATGAAAACTGCACGGAGGAGCTGTTTTATCGTTTCTACCGTGCAGTTCGACATGTAAACTGCCCAGAAACCGAATCTGCTGACAGATCGCAAATCGGCCGATATCGCGTTTTCGGCCCTCAGAAGCGCCGAAATCGCGTTTTCTCGCTGAGCCCAGTGGACGGTGACTCGGTATGAAAACTGCACGGAGGAGCTGTTTTATCGTTTCTACCGTGCAGTTCGACATGTAAACTGCCCAGAAACCGAATCTGCTGACAGATCGCAAATCGGCCGATATCGCGTTTTCGGCCCTCAGAAGCGCCGAAATCGCGTTTTCTCGCTGAGCCCAGTGGACGGTGACTCGGTATGAAAACTGCACGGAGGAGCTGTTTTATCGTTTCTACCGTGCAGTTCGACATGTAAACTGCCCAGAAACCGAATCTGCTGACAGATCGCAAATCGGCCGATATCGCGTTTTCGGCCCTCAGAAGCGCCGAAATCGCGTTTTCTCGCTGAGCCCAGTGGACGGTGACTCGGTATGAAAACTGCACGGAGGAGCTGTTTTATCGTTTCTACCGTGCAGTTCGACATGTAAACTGCCCAGAAACCGAATCTGCTGACAGATCGCAAATCGGCCGATATCGCGTTTTCGGCCCTCAGAAGCGCCGAAATCGCGTTTTCTCGCTGAGCCCAGTGGACGGTGACTCGGTATGAAAACTGCACGGAGGAGCTGTTTTATCGTTTCTACCGTGCAGTTCGACATGTAAACTGCCCAGAAACCGAATCTGCTGACAGATCGCAAATCGGCCGATATCGCGTTTTCGGCCCTCAGAAGCGCCGAAATCGCGTTTTCTCGCTGAGCCCAGTGGACGGTGACTCGGTATGAAAACTGCACGGAGGAGCTGTTTTATCGTTTCTACCGTGCAGTTCGACATGTAAACTGCCCAGAAACCGAATCTGCTGACAGATCGCAAATCGGCCGATATCGCGTTTTCGGCCCTCAGAAGCGCCGAAATCGCGTTTTCTCGCTGAGCCCAGTGGACGGTGACTCGGTATGAAAACTGCACGGAGGAGCTGTTTTATCGTTTCTACCGTGCAGTTCGACATGTAAACTGCCCAGAAACCGAATCTGCTGACAGATCGCAAATCGGCCGATATCGCGTTTTCGGCCCTCAGAAGCGCCGAAATCGCGTTTTCTCGCTGAGCCCAGTGGACGGTGACTCGGTATGAAAACTGCACGGAGGAGCTGTTTTATCGTTTCTACCGTGCAGTTCGACATGTAAACTGCCCAGAAACCGAATCTGCTGACAGATCGCAAATCGGCCGATATCGCGTTTTCGGCCCTCAGAAGCGCCGAAATCGCGTTTTCTCGCTGAGCCCAGTGGACGGTGACTCGGTATGAAAACTGCACGGAGGAGCTGTTTTATCGTTTCTACCGTGCAGTTCGACATGTAAACTGCCCAGAAACCGAATCTGCTGACAGATCGCAAATCGGCCGATATCGCGTTTTCGGCCCTCAGAAGCGCCGAAATCGCGTTTTCTCGCTGAGCCCAGTGGACGGTGACTCGGTATGAAAACTGCACGGAGGAGCTGTTTTATCGTTTCTACCGTGCAGTTCGACATGTAAACTGCCCAGAAACCGAATCTGCTGACAGATCGCAAATCGGCCGATATCGCGTTTTCGGCCCTCAGAAGCGCCGAAATCGCGTTTTCTCGCTGAGCCCAGTGGACGGTGACTCGGTATGAAAACTGCACGGAGGAGCTGTTTTATCGTTTCTACCGTGCAGTTCGACATGTAAACTGCCCAGAAACCGAATCTGCTGACAGATCGAAAATCGGCCGATATCGCGTTTTCGGCCCTCAGAAGCGCCGAAATCGCGTTTTCTCGCTGAGCCCAGTGGACGGTGACTCGGTATGAAAACTGCACGGAGGAGCTGTTTTATCGTTTCTACCGTGCAGTTCGACATGTAAACTGCCCAGAAACCGAATCTGCTGACAGATCGCAAATCGGCCGATATCGCGTTTTCGGCCCTCAGAAGCGCCGAAATCGCGTTTTCTCGCTGAGCCCAGTGGACGGTGACTCGGTATGAAAACTGCACGGAGGAGCTGTTTTATCGTTTCTACCGTGCAGTTCGACATGTAAACTGCCCAGAAACCGAATCTGCTGACAGATCGCAAATCGGCCGATATCGCGTTTTCGGCCCTCAGAAGCGCCGAAATCGCGTTTTCTCGCTGAGCCCAGTGGACGGTGACTCGGTATGAAAACTGCACGGAGGAGCTGTTTTATCGTTTCTACCGTGCAGTTCGACATGTAAACTGCCCAGAAACCGAATCTGCTGACAGATCGCAAATCGGCCGATATCGCGTTTTCGGCCCTCAGAAGCGCCGAAATCGCGTTTTCTCGCTGAGCCCAGTGGACGGTGACTCGGTATGAAAACTGCACGGAGGAGCTGTTTTATCGTTTCTACCGTGCAGTTCGACATGTAAACTGCCCAGAAACCGAATCTGCTGACAGATCGCAAATCGGCCGATATCGCGTTTTCGGCCCTCAGAAGCGCCGAAATCGCGTTTTCTCGCTGAGCCCAGTGGACGGTGACTCGGTATGAAAACTGCACGGAGGAGCTGTTTTATCGTTTCTACCGTGCAGTTCGACATGTAAACTGCCCAGAAACCGAATCTGCTGACAGATCGCAAATCGGCCGATATCGCGTTTTCGGCCCTCAGAAGCGCCGAAATCGCGTTTTCTCGCTGAGCCCAGTGGACGGTGACTCGGTATGAAAACTGCACGGAGGAGCTGTTTTATCGTTTCTACCGTGCAGTTCGACATGTAAACTGCCCAGAAACCGAATCTGCTGACAGATCGCAAATCGGCCGATATCGCGTTTTCGGCCCTCAGAAGCGCCGAAATCGCGTTTTCTCGCTGAGCCCAGTGGACGGTGACTCGGTATGAAAACTGCACGGAGGAGCTGTTTTATCGTTTCTACCGTGCAGTTCGACATGTAAACTGCCCAGAAACCGAATCTGCTGACAGATCGCAAATCGGCCGATATCGCGTTTTCGGCCCTCAGAAGCGCCGAAATCGCGTTTTCTCGCTGAGCCCAGTGGACGGTGACTCGGTATGAAAACTGCACGGAGGAGCTGTTTTATCGTTTCTACCGTGCAGTTCGACATGTAAACTGCCCAGAAACCGAATCTGCTGACAGATCGCAAATCGGCCGATATCGCGTTTTCGGCCCTCAGAAGCGCCGAAATCGCGTTTTCTCGCTGAGCCCAGTGGACGGTGACTCGGTATGAAAACTGCACGGAGGAGCTGTTTTATCGTTTCTACCGTGCAGTTCGACATGTAAACTGCCCAGAAACCGAATCTGCTGACAGATCGCAAATCGGCCGATATCGCGTTTTCGGCCCTCAGAAGCGCCGAAATCGCGTTTTCTCGCTGAGCCCAGTGGACGGTGACTCGGTATGAAAACTGCACGGAGGAGCTGTTTTATCGTTTCTACCGTGCAGTTCGACATGTAAACTGCCCAGAAACCGAATCTGCTGACAGATCGCAAATCGGCCGATATCGCGTTTTCGGCCCTCAGAAGCGCCGAAATCGCGTTTTCTCGCTGAGCCCAGTGGACGGTGACTCGGTATGAAAACTGCACGGAGGAGCTGTTTTATCGTTTCTACCGTGCAGTTCGACATGTAAACTGCCCAGAAACCGAATCTGCTGACAGATCGCAAATCGGCCGATATCGCGTTTTCGGCCCTCAGAAGCGCCGAAATCGCGTTTTCTCGCTGAGCCCAGTGGACGGTGACTCGGTATGAAAACTGCACGGAGGAGCTGTTTTATCGTTTCTACCGTGCAGTTCGACATGTAAACTGCCCAGAAACCGAATCTGCTGACAGATCGCAAATCGGCCGATATCGCGTTTTCGGCCCTCAGAAGCGCCGAAATCGCGTTTTCTCGCTGAGCCCAGTGGACGGTGACTCGGTATGAAAACTGCACGGAGGAGCTGTTTTATCGTTTCTACCGTGCAGTTCGACATGTAAACTGCCCAGAAACCGAATCTGCTGACAGATCGCAAATCGGCCGATATCGCGTTTTCGGCCCTCAGAAGCGCCGAAATCGCGTTTTCTCGCTGAGCCCAGTGGACGGTGACTCGGTATGAAAACTGCACGGAGGAGCTGTTTTATCGTTTCTACCGTGCAGTTCGACATGTAAACTGCCCAGAAACCGAATCTGCTGACAGATCGCAAATCGGCCGATATCGCGTTTTCGGCCCTCAGAAGCGCCGAAATCGCGTTTTCTCGCTGAGCCCAGTGGACGGTGACTCGGTATGAAAACTGCACGGAGGAGCTGTTTTATCGTTTCTACCGTGCAGTTCGACATGTAAACTGCCCAGAAACCGAATCTGCTGACAGATCGAAAATCGGCCGATATCGCGTTTTCGGCCCTCAGAAGCGCCGAAATCGCGTTTTCTCGCTGAGCCCAGTGGACGGTGACTCGGTATGAAAACTGCACGGAGGAGCTGTTTTATCGTTTCTACCGTGCAGTTCGACATGTAAACTGCCCAGAAACCGAATCTGCTGACAGATCGCAAATCGGCCGATATCGCGTTTTCGGCCCTCAGAAGCGCCGAAATCGCGTTTTCTCGCTGAGCCCAGTGGACGGTGACTCGGTATGAAAACTGCACGGAGGAGCTGTTTTATCGTTTCTACCGTGCAGTTCGACATGTAAACTGCCCAGAAACCGAATCTGCTGACAGATCGAAAATCGGCCGATATCGCGTTTTCGGCCCTCAGAAGCGCCGAAATCGCGTTTTCTCGCTGAGCCCAGTGGACGGTGACTCGGTATGAAAACTGCACGGAGGAGCTGTTTTATCGTTTCTACCGTGCAGTTCGACATGTAAACTGCCCAGAAACCGAATCTGCTGACAGATCGCAAATCGGCCGATATCGCGTTTTCGGCCCTCAGAAGCGCCGAAATCGCGTTTTCTCGCTGAGCCCAGTGGACGGTGACTCGGTATGAAAACTGCACGGAGGAGCTGTTTTATCGTTTCTACCGTGCAGTTCGACATGTAAACTGCCCAGAAACCGAATCTGCTGACAGATCGAAAATCGGCCGATATCGCGTTTTCGGCCCTCAGAAGCGCCGAAATCGCGTTTTCTCGCTGAGCCCAGTGGACGGTGACTCGGTATGAAAACTGCACGGAGGAGCTGTTTTATCGTTTCTACCGTGCAGTTCGACATGTAAACTGCCCAGAAACCGAATCTGCTGACAGATCGCAAATCGGCCGATATCGCGTTTTCGGCCCTCAGAAGCGCCGAAATCGCGTTTTCTCGCTGAGCCCAGTGGACGGTGACTCGGTATGAAAACTGCACGGAGGAGCTGTTTTATCGTTTCTACCGTGCAGTTCGACATGTAAACTGCCCAGAAACCGAATCTGCTGACAGATCGCAAATCGGCCGATATCGCGTTTTCGGCCCTCAGAAGCGCCGAAATCGCGTTTTCTCGCTGAGCCCAGTGGACGGTGACTCGGTATGAAAACTGCACGGAGGAGCTGTTTTATCGTTTCTACCGTGCAGTTCGACATGTAAACTGCCCAGAAACCGAATCTGCTGACAGATCGCAAATCGGCCGATATCGCGTTTTCGGCCCTCAGAAGCGCCGAAATCGCGTTTTCTCGCTGAGCCCAGTGGACGGTGACTCGGTATGAAAACTGCACGGAGGAGCTGTTTTATCGTTTCTACCGTGCAGTTCGACATGTAAACTGCCCAGAAACCGAATCTGCTGACAGATCGCAAATCGGCCGATATCGCGTTTTCGGCCCTCAGAAGCGCCGAAATCGCGTTTTCTCGCTGAGCCCAGTGGACGGTGACTCGGTATGAAAACTGCACGGAGGAGCTGTTTTATCGTTTCTACCGTGCAGTTCGACATGTAAACTGCCCAGAAACCGAATCTGCTGACAGATCGCAAATCGGCCGATATCGCGTTTTCGGCCCTCAGAAGCGCCGAAATCGCGTTTTCTCGCTGAGCCCAGTGGACGGTGACTCGGTATGAAAACTGCACGGAGGAGCTGTTTTATCGTTTCTACCGTGCAGTTCGACATGTAAACTGCCCAGAAACCGAATCTGCTGACAGATCGCAAATCGGCCGATATCGCGTTTTCGGCCCTCAGAAGCGCCGAAATCGCGTTTTCTCGCTGAGCCCAGTGGACGGTGACTCGGTATGAAAACTGCACGGAGGAGCTGTTTTATCGTTTCTACCGTGCAGTTCGACATGTAAACTGCCCAGAAACCGAATCTGCTGACAGATCGAAAATCGGCCGATATCGCGTTTTCGGCCCTCAGAAGCGCCGAAATCGCGTTTTCTCGCTGAGCCCAGTGGACGGTGACTCGGTATGAAAACTGCACGGAGGAGCTGTTTTATCGTTTCTACCGTGCAGTTCGACATGTAAACTGCCCAGAAACCGAATCTGCTGACAGATCGCAAATCGGCCGATATCGCGTTTTCGGCCCTCAGAAGCGCCGAAATCGCGTTTTCTCGCTGAGCCCAGTGGACGGTGACTCGGTATGAAAACTGCACGGAGGAGCTGTTTTATCGTTTCTACCGTGCAGTTCGACATGTAAACTGCCCAGAAACCGAATCTGCTGACAGATCGCAAATCGGCCGATATCGCGTTTTCGGCCCTCAGAAGCGCCGAAATCGCGTTTTCTCGCTGAGCCCAGTGGACGGTGACTCGGTATGAAAACTGCACGGAGGAGCTGTTTTATCGTTTCTACCGTGCAGTTCGACATGTAAACTGCCCAGAAACCGAATCTGCTGACAGATCGCAAATCGGCCGATATCGCGTTTTCGGCCCTCAGAAGCGCCGAAATCGCGTTTTCTCGCTGAGCCCAGTGGACGGTGACTCGGTATGAAAACTGCACGGAGGAGCTGTTTTATCGTTTCTACCGTGCAGTTCGACATGTAAACTGCCCAGAAACCGAATCTGCTGACAGATCGCAAATCGGCCGATATCGCGTTTTCGGCCCTCAGAAGCGCCGAAATCGCGTTTTCTCGCTGAGCCCAGTGGACGGTGACTCGGTATGAAAACTGCACGGAGGAGCTGTTTTATCGTTTCTACCGTGCAGTTCGACATGTAAACTGCCCAGAAACCGAATCTGCTGACAGATCGCAAATCGGCCGATATCGCGTTTTCGGCCCTCAGAAGCGCCGAAATCGCGTTTTCTCGCTGAGCCCAGTGGACGGTGACTCGGTATGAAAACTGCACGGAGGAGCTGTTTTATCGTTTCTACCGTGCAGTTCGACATGTAAACTGCCCAGAAACCGAATCTGCTGACAGATCGAAAATCGGCCGATATCGCGTTTTCGGCCCTCAGAAGCGCCGAAATCGCGTTTTCTCGCTGAGCCCAGTGGACGGTGACTCGGTATGAAAACTGCACGGAGGAGCTGTTTTATCGTTTCTACCGTGCAGTTCGACATGTAAACTGCCCAGAAACCGAATCTGCTGACAGATCGCAAATCGGCCGATATCGCGTTTTCGGCCCTCAGAAGCGCCGAAATCGCGTTTTCTCGCTGAGCCCAGTGGACGGTGACTCGGTATGAAAACTGCACGGAGGAGCTGTTTTATCGTTTCTACCGTGCAGTTCGACATGTAAACTGCCCAGAAACCGAATCTGCTGACAGATCGAAAATCGGCCGATATCGCGTTTTCGGCCCTCAGAAGCGCCGAAATCGCGTTTTCTCGCTGAGCCCAGTGGACGGTGACTCGGTATGAAAACTGCACGGAGGAGCTGTTTTATCGTTTCTACCGTGCAGTTCGACATGTAAACTGCCCAGAAACCGAATCTGCTGACAGATCGCAAATCGGCCGATATCGCGTTTTCGGCCCTCAGAAGCGCCGAAATCGCGTTTTCTCGCTGAGCCCAGTGGACGGTGACTCGGTATGAAAACTGCACGGAGGAGCTGTTTTATCGTTTCTACCGTGCAGTTCGACATGTAAACTGCCCAGAAACCGAATCTGCTGACAGATCGCAAATCGGCCGATATCGCGTTTTCGGCCCTCAAAGCGCCGAAATCGCGTTTTCTCGCTGAGCCCAGTGGACGGTGACTCGGTATGAAAACTGCACGGAGGAGCTGTTTTATCGTTTCTACCGTGCAGTTCGACATGTAAACTGCCCAGAAACCGAATCTGCTGACAGATCGCAAATCGGCCGATATCGCGTTTTCGGCCCTCAGAAGCGCCGAAATCGCGTTTTCTCGCTGAGCCCAGTGGACGGTGACTCGGTATGAAAACTGCACGGAGGAGCTGTTTTATCGTTTCTACCGTGCAGTTCGACATGTAAACTGCCCAGAAACCGAATCTGCTGACAGATCGAAAATCGGCCGATATCGCGTTTTCGGCCCTCAGAAGCGCCGAAATCGCGTTTTCTCGCTGAGCCCAGTGGACGGTGACTCGGTATGAAAACTGCACGGAGGAGCTGTTTTATCGTTTTCTACCGTGCAGTTCGACATGTAAACTGCCCAGAAACCGAATCTGCTGACAGATCGCAAATCGGCCGATATCGCGTTTTCGGCCCTCAGAAGCGCCGAAATCGCGTTTTCTCGCTGAGCCCAGTGGACGGTGACTCGGTATGAAAACTGCACGGAGGAGCTGTTTTATCGTTTCTACCGTGCAGTTCGACATGTAAACTGCCCAGAAACCGAATCTGCTGACAGATCGCAAATCGGCCGATATCGCGTTTTCGGCCCTCAGAAGCGCCGAAATCGCGTTTTCTCGCTGAGCCCAGTGGACGGTGACTCGGTATGAAAACTGCACGGAGGAGCTGTTTTATCGTTTCTACCGTGCAGTTCGACATGTAAACTGCCCAGAAACCGAATCTGCTGACAGATCGCAAATCGGCCGATATCGCGTTTTCGGCCCTCAGAAGCGCCGAAATCGCGTTTTCTCGCTGAGCCCAGTGGACGGTGACTCGGTATGAAAACTGCACGGAGGAGCTGTTTTATCGTTTCTACCGTGCAGTTCGACATGTAAACTGCCCAGAAACCGAATCTGCTGACAGATCGCAAATCGGCCGATATCGCGTTTTCGGCCCTCAGAAGCGCCGAAATCGCGTTTTCTCGCTGAGCCCAGTGGACGGTGACTCGGTATGAAAACTGCACGGAGGAGCTGTTTTATCGTTTCTACCGTGCAGTTCGACATGTAAACTGCCCAGAAACCGAATCTGCTGACAGATCGCAAATCGGCCGATATCGCGTTTTCGGCCCTCAGAAGCGCCGAAATCGCGTTTTCTCGCTGAGCCCAGTGGACGGTGACTCGGTATGAAAACTGCACGGAGGAGCTGTTTTATCGTTTCTACCGTGCAGTTCGACATGTAAACTGCCCAGAAACCGAATCTGCTGACAGATCGCAAATCGGCCGATATCGCGTTTTCGGCCCTCAGAAGCGCCGAAATCGCGTTTTCTCGCTGAGCCCAGTGGACGGTGACTCGGTATGAAAACTGCACGGAGGAGCTGTTTTATCGTTTCTACCGTGCAGTTCGACATGTAAACTGCCCAGAAACCGAATCTGCTGACAGATCGCAAATCGGCCGATATCGCGTTTTCGGCCCTCAGAAGCGCCGAAATCGCGTTTTCTCGCTGAGCCCAGTGGACGGTGACTCGGTATGAAAACTGCACGGAGGAGCTGTTTTATCGTTTCTACCGTGCAGTTCGACATGTAAACTGCCCAGAAACCGAATCTGCTGACAGATCGAAAATCGGCCGATATCGCGTTTTCGGCCCTCAGAAGCGCCGAAATCGCGTTTTCTCGCTGAGCCCAGTGGACGGTGACTCGGTATGAAAACTGCACGGAGGAGCTGTTTTATCGTTTCTACCGTGCAGTTCGACATGTAAACTGCCCAGAAACCGAATCTGCTGACAGATCGCAAATCGGCCGATATCGCGTTTTCGGCCCTCAGAAGCGCCGAAATCGCGTTTTCTCGCTGAGCCCAGTGGACGGTGACTCGGTATGAAAACTGCACGGAGGAGCTGTTTTATCGTTTCTACCGTGCAGTTCGACATGTAAACTGCCCAGAAACCGAATCTGCTGACAGATCGCAAATCGGCCGATATCGCGTTTTCGGCCCTCAGAAGCGCCGAAATCGCGTTTTCTCGCTGAGCCCAGTGGACGGTGACTCGGTATGAAAACTGCACGGAGGAGCTGTTTTATCGTTTCTACCGTGCAGTTCGACATGTAAACTGCCCAGAAACCGAATCTGCTGACAGATCGCAAATCGGCCGATATCGCGTTTTCGGCCCTCAGAAGCGCCGAAATCGCGTTTTCTCGCTCGCTGAGCCCAGTGGACGGTGACTCGGTATGAAAACTGCACGGAGGAGCTGTTTTATCGTTTCTACCGTGCAGTTCGACATGTAAACTGCCCAGAAACCGAATCTGCTGACAGATCGCAAATCGGCCGATATCGCGTTTTCGGCCCTCAGAAGCGCCGAAATCGCGTTTTCTCGCTGAGCCCAGTGGACGGTGACTCGGTATGAAAACTGCACGGAGGAGCTGTTTTATCGTTTCTACCGTGCAGTTCGACATGTAAACTGCCCAGAAACCGAATCTGCTGACAGATCGAGGCCGATATCGCGTTTTCGGCCCTCAGAAGCGCCGAAATCGCGTTTTCTCGCTGAGCCGTGGACGGTGACTCGGTATGAAAACTGCACGGAGGAGCTGTTTTATCGTTTCTACCGTGCAGTTCGACATGTAAACTGCCCAGAAACCGAATCTGCTGACAGATCGCAAATCGGCCGATATCGCGTTTTCGGCCCTCAGAAGCGCCGAAATCGCGTTTTCTCGCTGAGCCCAGTGGACGGTGACTCGGTATGAAAACTGCACGGAGGAGCTGTTTTATCGTTTCTACCGTGCAGTTCGACATGTAAACTGCCCAGAAACCGAATCTGCTGACAGATCGCAAATCGGCCGATATCGCGTTTTCGGCCCTCAGAAGCGCCGAAATCGCGTTTTCTCGCTGAGCCCAGTGGACGGTGACTCGGTATGAAAACTGCACGGAGGAGCTGTTTTATCGTTTCTACCGTGCAGTTCGACATGTAAACTGCCCAGAAACCGAATCTGCTGACAGATCGCAAATCGGCCGATATCGCGTTTTCGGCCCTCAGAAGCGCCGAAATCGCGTTTTCTCGCTGAGCCCAGTGGACGGTGACTCGGTATGAAAACTGCACGGAGGAGCTGTTTTATCGTTTCTACCGTGCAGTTCGACATGTAAACTGCCCAGAAACCGAATCTGCTGACAGATCGCAAATCGGCCGATATCGCGTTTTCGGCCCTCAGAAGCGCCGAAATCGCGTTTTCTCGCTGAGCCCAGTGGACGGTGACTCGGTATGAAAACTGCACGGAGGAGCTGTTTTATCGTTTCTACCGTGCAGTTCGACATGTAAACTGCCCAGAAACCGAATCTGCTGACAGATCGCAAATCGGCCGATATCGCGTTTTCGGCCCTCAGAAGCGCCGAAATCGCGTTTTCTCGCTGAGCCCAGTGGACGGTGACTCGGTATGAAAACTGCACGGAGGAGCTGTTTTATCGTTTCTACCGTGCAGTTCGACATGTAAACTGCCCAGAAACCGAATCTGCTGACAGATCGCAAATCGGCCGATATCGCGTTTTCGGCCCTCAGAAGCGCCGAAATCGCGTTTTCTCGCTGAGCCCAGTGGACGGTGACTCGGTATGAAAACTGCACGGAGGAGCTGTTTTATCGTTTCTACCGTGCAGTTCGACATGTAAACTGCCCAGAAACCGAATCTGCTGACAGATCGCAAATCGGCCGATATCGCGTTTTCGGCCCTCAGAAGCGCCGAAATCGCGTTTTCTCGCTGAGCCCAGTGGACGGTGACTCGGTATGAAAACTGCACGGAGGAGCTGTTTTATCGTTTCTACCGTGCAGTTCGACATGTAAACTGCCCAGAAACCGAATCTGCTGACAGATCGAAAATCGGCCGATATCGCGTTTTCGGCCCTCAGAAGCGCCGAAATCGCGTTTTCTCGCTGAGCCCAGTGGACGGTGACTCGGTATGAAAACTGCACGGAGGAGCTGTTTTATCGTTTCTACCGTGCAGTTCGACATGTAAACTGCCCAGAAACCGAATCTGCTGACAGATCGCAAATCGGCCGATATCGCGTTTTCGGCCCTCAGAAGCGCCGAAATCGCGTTTTCTCGCTGAGCCCAGTGGACGGTGACTCGGTATGAAAACTGCACGGAGGAGCTGTTTTATCGTTTCTACCGTGCAGTTCGACATGTAAACTGCCCAGAAACCGAATCTGCTGACAGATCGAAAATCGGCCGATATCGCGTTTTCGGCCCTCAGAAGCGCCGAAATCGCGTTTTCTCGCTGAGCCCAGTGGACGGTGACTCGGTATGAAAACTGCACGGAGGAGCTGTTTTATCGTTTCTACCGTGCAGTTCGACATGTAAACTGCCCAGAAACCGAATCTGCTGACAGATCGCAAATCGGCCGATATCGCGTTTTCGGCCCTCAGAAGCGCCGAAATCGCGTTTTCTCGCTGAGCCCAGTGGACGGTGACTCGGTATGAAAACTGCACGGAGGAGCTGTTTTATCGTTTCTACCGTGCAGTTCGACATGTAAACTGCCCAGAAACCGAATCTGCTGACAGATCGCAAATCGGCCGATATCGCGTTTTCGGCCCTCAGAAGCGCCGAAATCGCGTTTTCTCGCTGAGCCCAGTGGACGGTGACTCGGTATGAAAACTGCACGGAGGAGCTGTTTTATCGTTTCTACCGTGCAGTTCGACATGTAAACTGCCCAGAAACCGAATCTGCTGACAGATCGCAAATCGGCCGATATCGCGTTTTCGGCCCTCAGAAGCGCCGAAATCGCGTTTTCTCGCTGAGCCCAGTGGACGGTGACTCGGTATGAAAACTGCACGGAGGAGCTGTTTTATCGTTTCTACCGTGCAGTTCGACATGTAAACTGCCCAGAAACCGAATCTGCTGACAGATCGCAAATCGGCCGATATCGCGTTTTCGGCCCTCAGAAGCGCCGAAATCGCGTTTTCTCGCTGAGCCCAGTGGACGGTGACTCGGTATGAAAACTGCACGGAGGAGCTGTTTTATCGTTTCTACCGTGCAGTTCGACATGTAAACTGCCCAGAAACCGAATCTGCTGACAGATCGCAAATCGGCCGATATCGCGTTTTCGGCCCTCAGAAGCGCCGAAATCGCGTTTTCTCGCTGAGCCAGTGGACGGTGACTCGGTATGAAAACTGCACGGAGGAGCTGTTTTATCGTTTCTACCGTGCAGTTCGACATGTAAACTGCCCAGAAACCGAATCTGCTGACAGATCGCAAATCGGCCGATATCGCGTTTTCGGCCCTCAGAAGCGCCGAAATCGCGTTTTCTCGCTGAGCCCAGTGGACGGTGACTCGGTATGAAAACTGCACGGAGGAGCTGTTTTATCGTTTCTACCGTGCAGTTCGACATGTAAACTGCCCAGAAACCGAATCTGCTGACAGATCGCAAATCGGCCGATATCGCGTTTTCGGCCCTCAGAAGCGCCGAAATCGCGTTTTCTCGCTGAGCCCAGTGGACGGTGACTCGGTATGAAAACTGCACGGAGGAGCTGTTTTATCGTTTCTACCGTGCAGTTCGACATGTAAACTGCCCAGAAACCGAATCTGCTGACAGATCGCAAATCGGCCGATATCGCGTTTTCGGCCCTCAGAAGCGCCGAAATCGCGTTTTCTCGCTGAGCCCAGTGGACGGTGACTCGGTATGAAAACTGCACGGAGGAGCTGTTTTATCGTTTCTACCGTGCAGTTCGACATGTAAACTGCCCAGAAACCGAATCTGCTGACAGATCGAAAATCGGCCGATATCGCGTTTTCGGCCCTCAGAAGCGCCGAAATCGCGTTTTCTCGCTGAGCCCAGTGGACGGTGACTCGGTATGAAAACTGCACGGAGGAGCTGTTTTATCGTTTCTACCGTGCAGTTCGACATGTAAACTGCCCAGAAACCGAATCTGCTGACAGATCGCAAATCGGCCGATATCGCGTTTTCGGCCCTCAGAAGCGCCGAAATCGCGTTTTCTCGCTGAGCCCAGTGGACGGTGACTCGGTATGAAAACTGCACGGAGGAGCTGTTTTATCGTTTCTACCGTGCAGTTCGACATGTAAACTGCCCAGAAACCGAATCTGCTGACAGATCGCAAATCGGCCGATATCGCGTTTTCGGCCCTCAGAAGCGCCGAAATCGCGTTTTCTCGCTGAGCCCAGTGGACGGTGACTCGGTATGAAAACTGCACGGAGGAGCTGTTTTATCGTTTCTACCGTGCAGTTCGACATGTAAACTGCCCAGAAACCGAATCTGCTGACAGATCGAAAATCGGCCGATATCGCGTTTTCGGCCCTCAGAAGCGCCGAAATCGCGTTTTCTCGCTGAGCCCAGTGGACGGTGACTCGGTATGAAAACTGCACGGAGGAGCTGTTTTATCGTTTCTACCGTGCAGTTCGACATGTAAACTGCCCAGAAACCGAATCTGCTGACAGATCGCAAATCGGCCGATATCGCGTTTTCGGCCCTCAGAAGCGCCGAAATCGCGTTTTCTCGCTGAGCCCAGTGGACGGTGACTCGGTATGAAAACTGCACGGAGGAGCTGTTTTATCGTTTCTACCGTGCAGTTCGACATGTAAACTGCCCAGAAACCGAATCTGCTGACAGATCGAAAATCGGCCGATATCGCGTTTTCGGCCCTCAGAAGCGCCGAAATCGCGTTTTCTCGCTGAGCCCAGTGGACGGTGACTCGGTATGAAAACTGCACGGAGGAGCTGTTTTATCGTTTCTACCGTGCAGTTCGACATGTAAACTGCCCAGAAACCGAATCTGCTGACAGATCGCAAATCGGCCGATATCGCGTTTTCGGCCCTCAGAAGCGCCGAAATCGCGTTTTCTCGCTGAGCCCAGTGGACGGTGACTCGGTATGAAAACTGCACGGAGGAGCTGTTTTATCGTTTCTACCGTGCAGTTCGACATGTAAACTGCCCAGAAACCGAATCTGCTGACAGATCGCAAATCGGCCGATATCGCGTTTTCGGCCCTCAGAAGCGCCGAAATCGCGTTTTCTCGCTGAGCCCAGTGGACGGTGACTCGGTATGAAAACTGCACGGAGGAGCTGTTTTATCGTTTCTACCGTGCAGTTCGACATGTAAACTGCCCAGAAACCGAATCTGCTGACAGATCGAAAATCGGCCGATATCGCGTTTTCGGCCCTCAGAAGCGCCGAAATCGCGTTTTCTCGCTGAGCCCAGTGGACGGTGACTCGGTATGAAAACTGCACGGAGGAGCTGTTTTATCGTTTCTACCGTGCAGTTCGACATGTAAACTGCCCAGAAACCGAATCTGCTGACAGATCGCAAATCGGCCGATATCGCGTTTTCGGCCCTCAGAAGCGCCGAAATCGCGTTTTCTCGCTGAGCCCAGTGGACGGTGACTCGGTATGAAAACTGCACGGAGGAGCTGTTTTATCGTTTCTACCGTGCAGTTCGACATGTAAACTGCCCAGAAACCGAATCTGCTGACAGATCGCAAATCGGCCGATATCGCGTTTTCGGCCCTCAGAAGCGCCGAAATCGCGTTTTCTCGCTGAGCCCAGTGGACGGTGACTCGGTATGAAAACTGCACGGAGGAGCTGTTTTATCGTTTCTACCGTGCAGTTCGACATGTAAACTGCCCAGAAACCGAATCTGCTGACAGATCGAAAATCGGCCGATATCGCGTTTTCGGCCCTCAGAAGCGCCGAAATCGCGTTTTCTCGCTGAGCCCAGTGGACGGTGACTCGGTATGAAAACTGCACGGAGGAGCTGTTTTATCGTTTCTACCGTGCAGTTCGACATGTAAACTGCCCAGAAACCGAATCTGCTGACAGATCGCAAATCGGCCGATATCGCGTTTTCGGCCCTCAGAAGCGCCGAAATCGCGTTTTCTCGCTGAGCCCAGTGGACGGTGACTCGGTATGAAAACTGCACGGAGGAGCTGTTTTATCGTTTCTACCGTGCAGTTCGACATGTAAACTGCCCAGAAACCGAATCTGCTGACAGATCGAAAATCGGCCGATATCGCGTTTTCGGCCCTCAGAAGCGCCGAAATCGCGTTTTCTCGCTGAGCCCAGTGGACGGTGACTCGGTATGAAAACTGCACGGAGGAGCTGTTTTATCGTTTCTACCGTGCAGTTCGACATGTAAACTGCCCAGAAACCGAATCTGCTGACAGATCGCAAATCGGCCGATATCGCGTTTTCGGCCTCAGAAGCGCCGAAATCGCGTTTTCTCGCTGAGCCCAGTGGACGGTGACTCGGTATGAAAACTGCACGGAGGAGCTGTTTTATCGTTTCTACCGTGCAGTTCGACATGTAAACTGCCCAGAAACCGAATCTGCTGACAGATCGCAAATCGGCCGATATCGCGTTTTCGGCCCTCAGAAGCGCCGAAATCGCGTTTTCTCGCTGAGCCCAGTGGACGGTGACTCGGTATGAAAACTGCACGGAGGAGCTGTTTTATCGTTTCTACCGTGCAGTTCGACATGTAAACTGCCCAGAAACCGAATCTGCTGACAGATCGCAAATCGGCCGATATCGCGTTTTCGGCCCTCAGAAGCGCCGAAATCGCGTTTTCTCGCTGAGCCCAGTGGACGGTGACTCGGTATGAAAACTGCACGGAGGAGCTGTTTTATCGTTTCTACCGTGCAGTTCGACATGTAAACTGCCCAGAAACCGAATCTGCTGACAGATCGAAAATCGGCCGATATCGCGTTTTCGGCCCTCAGAAGCGCCGAAATCGCGTTTTCTCGCTGAGCCCAGTGGACGGTGACTCGGTATGAAAACTGCACGGAGGAGCTGTTTTATCGTTTCTACCGTGCAGTTCGACATGTAAACTGCCCAGAAACCGAATCTGCTGACAGATCGCAAATCGGCCGATATCGCGTTTTCGGCCCTCAGAAGCGCCGAAATCGCGTTTTCTCGCTGAGCCCAGTGGACGGTGACTCGGTATGAAAACTGCACGGAGGAGCTGTTTTATCGTTTCTACCGTGCAGTTCGACATGTAAACTGCCCAGAAACCGAATCTGCTGACAGATCGCAAATCGGCCGATATCGCGTTTTCGGCCCTCAGAAGCGCCGAAATCGCGTTTTCTCGCTGAGCCCAGTGGACGGTGACTCGGTATGAAAACTGCACGGAGGAGCTGTTTTATCGTTTCTACCGTGCAGTTCGACATGTAAACTGCCCAGAAACCGAATCTGCTGACAGATCGCAAATCGCCGATATCGCGTTTTCGGCCCTCAGAAGCGCCGAAATCGCGTTTTCTCGCTGAGCCCAGTGGACGGTGACTCGGTATGAAAACTGCACGGAGGAGCTGTTTTATCGTTTCTACCGTGCAGTTCGACATGTAAACTGCCCAGAAACCGAATCTGCTGACAGATCGCAAATCGGCCGATATCGCGTTTTCGGCCCTCAGAAGCGCCGAAATCGCGTTTTCTCGCTGAGCCCAGTGGACGGTGACTCGGTATGAAAACTGCACGGAGGAGCTGTTTTATCGTTTCTACCGTGCAGTTCGACATGTAAACTGCCCAGAAACCGAATCTGCTGACAGATCGCAAATCGGCCGATATCGCGTTTTCGGCCCTCAGAAGCGCCGAAATCGCGTTTTCTCGCTGAGCCCAGTGGACGGTGACTCGGTATGAAAACTGCACGGAGGAGCTGTTTTATCGTTTCTACCGTGCAGTTCGACATGTAAACTGCCCAGAAACCGAATCTGCTGACAGATCGCAAATCGGCCGATATCGCGTTTTCGGCCCTCAGAAGCGCCGAAATCGCGTTTTCTCGCTGAGCCCAGTGGACGGTGACTCGGTATGAAAACTGCACGGAGGAGCTGTTTTATCGTTTCTACCGTGCAGTTCGACATGTAAACTGCCCAGAAACCGAATCTGCTGACAGATCGCAAATCGGCCGATATCGCGTTTTCGGCCCTCAGAAGCGCCGAAATCGCGTTTTCTCGCTGAGCCCAGTGGACGGTGACTCGGTATGAAAACTGCACGGAGGAGCTGTTTTATCGTTTCTACCGTGCAGTTCGACATGTAAACTGCCCAGAAACCGAATCTGCTGACAGATCGCAAATCGGCCGATATCGCGTTTTCGGCCCTCAGAAGCGCCGAAATCGCGTTTTCTCGCTGAGCCCAGTGGACGGTGACTCGGTATGAAAACTGCACGGAGGAGCTGTTTTATCGTTTCTACCGTGCAGTTCGACATGTAAACTGCCCAGAAACCGAATCTGCTGACAGATCGCAAATCGGCCGATATCGCGTTTTCGGCCCTCAGAAGCGCCGAAATCGCGTTTTCTCGCTGAGCCCAGTGGACGGTGACTCGGTATGAAAACTGCACGGAGGAGCTGTTTTATCGTTTCTACCGTGCAGTTCGACATGTAAACTGCCCAGAAACCGAATCTGCTGACAGATCGAAAATCGGCCGATATCGCGTTTTCGGCCCTCAGAAGCGCCGAAATCGCGTTTTCTCGCTGAGCCCAGTGGACGGTGACTCGGTATGAAAACTGCACGGAGGAGCTGTTTTATCGTTTCTACCGTGCAGTTCGACATGTAAACTGCCCAGAAACCGAATCTGCTGACAGATCGCAAATCGGCCGATATCGCGTTTTCGGCCCTCAGAAGCGCCGAAATCGCGTTTTCTCGCTGAGCCCAGTGGACGGTGACTCGGTATGAAAACTGCACGGAGGAGCTGTTTTATCGTTTCTACCGTGCAGTTCGACATGTAAACTGCCCAGAAACCGAATCTGCTGACAGATCGCAAATCGGCCGATATCGCGTTTTCGGCCCTCAGAAGCGCCGAAATCGCGTTTTCTCGCTGAGCCCAGTGGACGGTGACTCGGTATGAAAACTGCACGGAGGAGCTGTTTTATCGTTTCTACCGTGCAGTTCGACATGTAAACTGCCCAGAAACCGAATCTGCTGACAGATCGCAAATCGGCCGATATCGCGTTTTCGGCCCTCAGAAGCGCCGAAATCGCGTTTTCTCGCTGAGCCCAGTGGACGGTGACTCGGTATGAAAACTGCACGGAGGAGCTGTTTTATCGTTTCTACCGTGCAGTTCGACATGTAAACTGCCCAGAAACCGAATCTGCTGACAGATCGAAAATCGGCCGATATCGCGTTTTCGGCCCTCAGAAGCGCCGAAATCGCGTTTTCTCGCTGAGCCCAGTGGACGGTGACTCGGTATGAAAACTGCACGGAGGAGCTGTTTTATCGTTTCTACCGTGCAGTTCGACATGTAAACTGCCCAGAAACCGAATCTGCTGACAGATCGCAAATCGGCCGATATCGCGTTTTCGGCCCTCAGAAGCGCCGAAATCGCGTTTTCTCGCTGAGCCCAGTGGACGGTGACTCGGTATGAAAACTGCACGGAGGAGCTGTTTTATCGTTTCTACCGTGCAGTTCGACATGTAAACTGCCCAGAAACCGAATCTGCTGACAGATCGCAAATCGCGCGGCCCTCAGATATCGCGTTTTCGGCCCGCAGAAGTGCCGAAATCGCGTTTTCTCGCTGAGCCGAGTGGACGGTGACTCGGTATGAAAACTGCACGGAGGAGCTGTTTTATCGTTTCTACCGTGCAGTTCGACATGTAAACTGCCCAGAAACCGAATCTGCTGACAGATCGAAAATCGGCCGATATCGCGTTTTCGGCCCTCAGAAGCGCCGAAATCGCGTTTTCTCGCTGAGCCCAGTGGACGGTGACTCGGTATGAAAACTGCACGGAGGAGCTGTTTTATCGTTTCTACCGTGCAGTTCGACATGTAAACTGCCCAGAAACCGAATCTGCTGACAGATCGCAAATCGGCCGATATCGCGTTTTCGGCCCTCAGAAGCGCCGAAATCGCGTTTTCTCGCTGAGCCCAGTGGACGGTGACTCGGTATGAAAACTGCACGGAGGAGCTGTTTTATCGTTTCTACCGTGCAGTTCGACATGTAAACTGCCCAGAAACCGAATCTGCTGACAGATCGCAAATCGGCCGATATCGCGTTTTCGGCCCTCAGAAGCGCCGAAATCGCGTTTTCTCGCTGAGCCCAGTGGACGGTGACTCGGTATGAAAACTGCACGGAGGAGCTGTTTTATCGTTTCTACCGTGCAGTTCGACATGTAAACTGCCCAGAAACCGAATCTGCTGACAGATCGCAAATCGGCCGATATCGCGTTTTCGGCCCTCAGAAGCGCCGAAATCGCGTTTTCTCGCTGAGCCCAGTGGACGGTGACTCGGTATGAAAACTGCACGGAGGAGCTGTTTTATCGTTTCTACCGTGCAGTTCGACATGTAAACTGCCCAGAAACCGAATCTGCTGACAGATCGCAAATCGGCCGATATCGCGTTTTCGGCCCTCAGAAGCGCCGAAATCGCGTTTTCTCGCTGAGCCCAGTGGACGGTGACTCGGTATGAAAACTGCACGGAGGAGCTGTTTTATCGTTTCTACCGTGCAGTTCGACATGTAAACTGCCCAGAAACCGAATCTGCTGACAGATCGCAAATCGGCCGATATCGCGTTTTCGGCCCTCAGAAGCGCCGAAATCGCGTTTTCTCGCTGAGCCCAGTGGACGGTGACTCGGTATGAAAACTGCACGGAGGAGCTGTTTTATCGTTTCTACCGTGCAGTTCGACATGTAAACTGCCCAGAAACCGAATCTGCTGACAGATCGCAAATCGGCCGATATCGCGTTTTCGGCCCTCAGAAGCGCCGAAATCGCGTTTTCTCGCTGAGCCCAGTGGACGGTGACTCGGTATGAAAACTGCACGGAGGAGCTGTTTTATCGTTTCTACCGTGCAGTTCGACATGTAAACTGCCCAGAAACCGAATCTGCTGACAGATCGCAAATCGGCCGATATCGCGTTTTCGGCCCTCAGAAGCGCCGAAATCGCGTTTTCTCGCTGAGCCCAGTGGACGGTGACTCGGTATGAAAACTGCACGGAGGAGCTGTTTTATCGTTTCTACCGTGCAGTTCGACATGTAAACTGCCCAGAAACCGAATCTGCTGACAGATCGCAAATCGGCCGATATCGCGTTTTCGGCCCTCAGAAGCGCCGAAATCGCGTTTTCTCGCTGAGCCCAGTGGACGGTGACTCGGTATGAAAACTGCACGGAGGAGCTGTTTTATCGTTTCTACCGTGCAGTTCGACATGTAAACTGCCCAGAAACCGAATCTGCTGACAGATCGCAAATCGGCCGATATCGCGTTTTCGGCCCTCAGAAGCGCCGAAATCGCGTTTTCTCGCTGAGCCCAGTGGACGGTGACTCGGTATGAAAACTGCACGGAGGAGCTGTTTTATCGTTTCTACCGTGCAGTTCGACATGTAAACTGCCCAGAAACCGAATCTGCTGACAGATCGCAAATCGGCCGATATCGCGTTTTCGGCCCTCAGAAGCGCCGAAATCGCGTTTTCTCGCTGAGCCCAGTGGACGGTGACTCGGTATGAAAACTGCACGGAGGAGCTGTTTTATCGTTTCTACCGTGCAGTTCGACATGTAAACTGCCCAGAAACCGAATCTGCTGACAGATCGCAAATCGGCCGATATCGCGTTTTCGGCCCTCAGAAGCGCCGAAATCGCGTTTTCTCGCTGAGCCCAGTGGACGGTGACTCGGTATGAAAACTGCACGGAGGAGCTGTTTTATCGTTTCTACCGTGCAGTTCGACATGTAAACTGCCCAGAAACCGAATCTGCTGACAGATCGCAAATCGGCCGATATCGCGTTTTCGGCCCTCAGAAGCGCCGAAATCGCGTTTTCTCGCTGAGCCCAGTGGACGGTGACTCGGTATGAAAACTGCACGGAGGAGCTGTTTTATCGTTTCTACCGTGCAGTTCGACATGTAAACTGCCCAGAAACCGAATCTGCTGACAGATCGCAAATCGGCCGATATCGCGTTTTCGGCCCTCAGAAGCGCCGAAATCGCGTTTTCTCGCTGAGCCCAGTGGACGGTGACTCGGTATGAAAACTGCACGGAGGAGCTGTTTTATCGTTTCTACCGTGCAGTTCGACATGTAAACTGCCCAGAAACCGAATCTGCTGACAGATCGCAAATCGGCCGATATCGCGTTTTCGGCCCTCAGAAGCGCCGAAATCGCGTTTTCTCGCTGAGCCCAGTGGACGGTGACTCGGTATGAAAACTGCACGGAGGAGCTGTTTTATCGTTTCTACCGTGCAGTTCGACATGTAAACTGCCCAGAAACCGAATCTGCTGACAGATCGCAAATCGGCCGATATCGCGTTTTCGGCCCTCAGAAGCGCCGAAATCGCGTTTTCTCGCTGAGCCCAGTGGACGGTGACTCGGTATGAAAACTGCACGGAGGAGCTGTTTTATCGTTTCTACCGTGCAGTTCGACATGTAAACTGCCCAGAAACCGAATCTGCTGACAGATCGCAAATCGGCCGATATCGCGTTTTCGGCCCTCAGAAGCGCCGAAATCGCGTTTTCTCGCTGAGCCCAGTGGACGGTGACTCGGTATGAAAACTGCACGGAGGAGCTGTTTTATCGTTTCTACCGTGCAGTTCGACATGTAAACTGCCCAGAAACCGAATCTGCTGACAGATCGCAAATCGGCCGATATCGCGTTTTCGGCCCTCAGAAGCGCCGAAATCGCGTTTTCTCGCTGAGCCCAGTGGACGGTGACTCGGTATGAAAACTGCACGGAGGAGCTGTTTTATCGTTTCTACCGTGCAGTTCGACATGTAAACTGCCCAGAAACCGAATCTGCTGACAGATCGAAAATCGGCCGATATCGCGTTTTCGGCCCTCAGAAGCGCCGAAATCGCGTTTTCTCGCTGAGCCCAGTGGACGGTGACTCGGTATGAAAACTGCACGGAGGAGCTGTTTTATCGTTTCTACCGTGCAGTTCGACATGTAAACTGCCCAGAAACCGAATCTGCTGACAGATCGCAAATCGGCCGATATCGCGTTTTCGGCCCTCAGAAGCGCCGAAATCGCGTTTTCTCGCTGAGCCCAGTGGACGGTGACTCGGTATGAAAACTGCACGGAGGAGCTGTTTTATCGTTTCTACCGTGCAGTTCGACATGTAAACTGCCCAGAAACCGAATCTGCTGACAGATCGCAAATCGGCCGATATCGCGTTTTCGGCCCTCAGAAGCGCCGAAATCGCGTTTTCTCGCTGAGCCCAGTGGACGGTGACTCGGTATGAAAACTGCACGGAGGAGCTGTTTTATCGTTTCTACCGTGCAGTTCGACATGTAAACTGCCCAGAAACCGAATCTGCTGACAGATCGCAAATCGGCCGATATCGCGTTTTCGGCCCTCAGAAGCGCCGAAATCGCGTTTTCTCGCTGAGCCCAGTGGACGGTGACTCGGTATGAAAACTGCACGGAGGAGCTGTTTTATCGTTTCTACCGTGCAGTTCGACATGTAAACTGCCCAGAAACCGAATCTGCTGACAGATCGCAAATCGGCCGATATCGCGTTTTCGGCCCTCAGAAGCGCCGAAATCGCGTTTTCTCGCTGAGCCCAGTGGACGGTGACTCGGTATGAAAACTGCACGGAGGAGCTGTTTTATCGTTTCTACCGTGCAGTTCGACATGTAAACTGCCCAGAAACCGAATCTGCTGACAGATCGAAAATCGGCCGATATCGCGTTTTCGGCCCTCAGAAGCGCCGAAATCGCGTTTTCTCGCTGAGCCCAGTGGACGGTGACTCGGTATGAAAACTGCACGGAGGAGCTGTTTTATCGTTTCTACCGTGCAGTTCGACATGTAAACTGCCCAGAAACCGAATCTGCTGACAGATCGCAAATCGGCCGATATCGCGTTTTCGGCCCTCAGAAGCGCCGAAATCGCGTTTTCTCGCTGAGCCCAGTGGACGGTGACTCGGTATGAAAACTGCACGGAGGAGCTGTTTTATCGTTTCTACCGTGCAGTTCGACATGTAAACTGCCCAGAAACCGAATCTGCTGACAGATCGCAAATCGGCCGATATCGCGTTTTCGGCCCTCAGAAGCGCCGAAATCGCGTTTTCTCGCTGAGCCCAGTGGACGGTGACTCGGTATGAAAACTGCACGGAGGAGCTGTTTTATCGTTTCTACCGTGCAGTTCGACATGTAAACTGCCCAGAAACCGAATCTGCTGACAGATCGCAAATCGGCCGATATCGCGTTTTCGGCCCTCAGAAGCGCCGAAATCGCGTTTTCTCGCTGAGCCCAGTGGACGGTGACTCGGTATGAAAACTGCACGGAGGAGCTGTTTTATCGTTTCTACCGTGCAGTTCGACATGTAAACTGCCCAGAAACCGAATCTGCTGACAGATCGCAAATCGGCCGATATCGCGTTTTCGGCCCTCAGAAGCGCCGAAATCGCGTTTTCTCGCTGAGCCCAGTGGACGGTGACTCGGTATGAAAACTGCACGGAGGAGCTGTTTTATCGTTTCTACCGTGCAGTTCGACATGTAAACTGCCCAGAAACCGAATCTGCTGACAGATCGCAAATCGGCCGATATCGCGTTTTCGGCCCTCAGAAGCGCCGAAATCGCGTTTTCTCGCTGAGCCCAGTGGACGGTGACTCGGTATGAAAACTGCACGGAGGAGCTGTTTTATCGTTTCTACCGTGCAGTTCGACATGTAAACTGCCCAGAAACCGAATCTGCTGACAGATCGCAAATCGGCCGATATCGCGTTTTCGGCCCTCAGAAGCGCCGAAATCGCGTTTTCTCGCTGAGCCCAGTGGACGGTGACTCGGTATGAAAACTGCACGGAGGAGCTGTTTTATCGTTTCTACCGTGCAGTTCGACATGTAAACTGCCCAGAAACCGAATCTGCTGACAGATCGAAAATCGGCCGATATCGCGTTTTCGGCCCTCAGAAGCGCCGAAATCGCGTTTTCTCGCTGAGCCCAGTGGACGGTGACTCGGTATGAAAACTGCACGGAGGAGCTGTTTTATCGTTTCTACCGTGCAGTTCGACATGTAAACTGCCCAGAAACCGAATCTGCTGACAGATCGCAAATCGGCCGATATCGCGTTTTCGGCCCTCAGAAGCGCCGAAATCGCGTTTTCTCGCTGAGCCCAGTGGACGGTGACTCGGTATGAAAACTGCACGGAGGAGCTGTTTTATCGTTTCTACCGTGCAGTTCGACATGTAAACTGCCCAGAAACCGAATCTGCTGACAGATCGCAAATCGGCCGATATCGCGTTTTCGGCCCTCAGAAGCGCCGAAATCGCGTTTTCTCGCTGAGCCCAGTGGACGGTGACTCGGTATGAAAACTGCACGGAGGAGCTGTTTTATCGTTTCTACCGTGCAGTTCGACATGTAAACTGCCCAGAAACCGAATCTGCTGACAGATCGAAAATCGGCCGATATCGCGTTTTCGGCCCTCAGAAGCGCCGAAATCGCGTTTTCTCGCTGAGCCCAGTGGACGGTGACTCGGTATGAAAACTGCACGGAGGAGCTGTTTTATCGTTTCTACCGTGCAGTTCGACATGTAAACTGCCCAGAAACCGAATCTGCTGACAGATCGCAAATCGGCCGATATCGCGTTTTCGGCCCTCAGAAGCGCCGAAATCGCGTTTTCTCGCTGAGCCCAGTGGACGGTGACTCGGTATGAAAACTGCACGGAGGAGCTGTTTTATCGTTTCTACCGTGCAGTTCGACATGTAAACTGCCCAGAAACCGAATCTGCTGACAGATCGCAAATCGGCCGATATCGCGTTTTCGGCCCTCAGAAGCGCCGAAATCGCGTTTTCTCGCTGAGCCCAGTGGACGGTGACTCGGTATGAAAACTGCACGGAGGAGCTGTTTTATCGTTTCTACCGTGCAGTTCGACATGTAAACTGCCCAGAAACCGAATCTGCTGACAGATCGCAAATCGGCCGATATCGCGTTTTCGGCCCTCAGAAGCGCCGAAATCGCGTTTTCTCGCTGAGCCCAGTGGACGGTGACTCGGTATGAAAACTGCACGGAGGAGCTGTTTTATCGTTTCTACCGTGCAGTTCGACATGTAAACTGCCCAGAAACCGAATCTGCTGACAGATCGCAAATCGGCCGATATCGCGTTTTCGGCCCTCAGAAGCGCCGAAATCGCGTTTTCTCGCTGAGCCCAGTGGACGGTGACTCGGTATGAAAACTGCACGGAGGAGCTGTTTTATCGTTTCTACCGTGCAGTTCGACATGTAAACTGCCCAGAAACCGAATCTGCTGACAGATCGCAAATCGGCCGATATCGCGTTTTCGGCCCTCAGAAGCGCCGAAATCGCGTTTTCTCGCTGAGCCCAGTGGACGGTGACTCGGTATGAAAACTGCACGGAGGAGCTGTTTTATCGTTTCTACCGTGCAGTTCGACATGTAAACTGCCCAGAAACCGAATCTGCTGACAGATCGCAAATCGGCCGATATCGCGTTTTCGGCCCTCAGAAGCGCCGAAATCGCGTTTTCTCGCTGAGCCCAGTGGACGGTGACTCGGTATGAAAACTGCACGGAGGAGCTGTTTTATCGTTTCTACCGTGCAGTTCGACATGTAAACTGCCCAGAAACCGAATCTGCTGACAGATCGCAAATCGGCCGATATCGCGTTTTCGGCCCTCAGAAGCGCCGAAATCGCGTTTTCTCGCTGAGCCGAGTGGACGGTGACTCGGTATGAAAACTGCACGGAGGAGCTGTTTTATCGTTTCTACCGTGCAGTTCGATGTGTAAACTGCCCAGAAACCGAATCTGCTGACAGATCGCAAATCGGCCGATATCGCGTTTTCGGCCCTCAGAAGCGCCGAAATCGCGTTTTCTCGCTGAGCCCAGTGGACGGTGACTCGGTATGAAAACTGCACGGAGGAGCTGTTTTATCGTTTCTACCGTGCAGTTCGACATGTAAACTGCCCAGAAACCGAATCTGCTGACAGATCGCAAATCGGCCGATATCGCGTTTTCGGCCCTCAGAAGCGCCGAAATCGCGTTTTCTCGCTGAGCCCAGTGGACGGTGACTCGGTATGAAAACTGCACGGAGGAGCTGTTTTATCGTTTCTACCGTGCAGTTCGACATGTAAACTGCCCAGAAACCGAATCTGCTGACAGATCGCAAATCGGCCGATATCGCGTTTTCGGCCCTCAGAAGCGCCGAAATCGCGTTTTCTCGCTGAGCCCAGTGGACGGTGACTCGGTATGAAAACTGCACGGAGGAGCTGTTTTATCGTTTCTACCGTGCAGTTCGACATGTAAACTGCCCAGAAACCGAATCTGCTGACAGATCGCAAATCGGCCGATATCGCGTTTTCGGCCCTCAGAAGCGCCGAAATCGCGTTTTCTCGCTGAGCCCAGTGGACGGTGACTCGGTATGAAAACTGCACGGAGGAGCTGTTTTATCGTTTCTACCGTGCAGTTCGACATGTAAACTGCCCAGAAACCGAATCTGCTGACAGATCGCAAATCGGCCGATATCGCGTTTTCGGCCCTCAGAAGCGCCGAAATCGCGTTTTCTCGCTGAGCCCAGTGGACGGTGACTCGGTATGAAAACTGCACGGAGGAGCTGTTTTATCGTTTCTACCGTGCAGTTCGACATGTAAACTGCCCAGAAACCGAATCTGCTGACAGATCGCAAATCGGCCGATATCGCGTTTTCGGCCCTCAGAAGCGCCGAAATCGCGTTTTCTCGCTGAGCCCAGTGGACGGTGACTCGGTATGAAAACTGCACGGAGGAGCTGTTTTATCGTTTCTACCGTGCAGTTCGACATGTAAACTGCCCAGAAACCGAATCTGCTGACAGATCGCAAATCGGCCGATATCGCGTTTTCGGCCCTCAGAAGCGCCGAAATCGCGTTTTCTCGCTGAGCCCAGTGGACGGTGACTCGGTATGAAAACTGCACGGAGGAGCTGTTTTATCGTTTCTACCGTGCAGTTCGACATGTAAACTGCCCAGAAACCGAATCTGCTGACAGATCGCAAATCGGCCGATATCGCGTTTTCGGCCCTCAGAAGCGCCGAAATCGCGTTTTCTCGCTGAGCCCAGTGGACGGTGACTCGGTATGAAAACTGCACGGAGGAGCTGTTTTATCGTTTCTACCGTGCAGTTCGACATGTAAACTGCCCAGAAACCGAATCTGCTGACAGATCGCAAATCGGCCGATATCGCGTTTTCGGCCCTCAGAAGCGCCGAAATCGCGTTTTCTCGCTGAGCCCAGTGGACGGTGACTCGGTATGAAAACTGCACGGAGGAGCTGTTTTATCGTTTCTACCGTGCAGTTCGACATGTAAACTGCCCAGAAACCGAATCTGCTGACAGATCGCAAATCGGCCGATATCGCGTTTTCGGCCCTCAGAAGCGCCGAAATCGCGTTTTCTCGCTGAGCCCAGTGGACGGTGACTCGGTATGAAAACTGCACGGAGGAGCTGTTTTATCGTTTCTACCGTGCAGTTCGACATGTAAACTGCCCAGAAACCGAATCTGCTGACAGATCGCAAATCGGCCGATATCGCGTTTTCGGCCCTCAGAAGCGCCGAAATCGCGTTTTCTCGCTGAGCCCAGTGGACGGTGACTCGGTATGAAAACTGCACGGAGGAGCTGTTTTATCGTTTCTACCGTGCAGTTCGACATGTAAACTGCCCAGAAACCGAATCTGCTGACAGATCGCAAATCGGCCGATATCGCGTTTTCGGCCCTCAGAAGCGCCGAAATCGCGTTTTCTCGCTGAGCCCAGTGGACGGTGACTCGGTATGAAAACTGCACGGAGGAGCTGTTTTATCGTTTCTACCGTGCAGTTCGACATGTAAACTGCCCAGAAACCGAATCTGCTGACAGATCGCAAATCGGCCGATATCGCGTTTTCGGCCCTCAGAAGCGCCGAAATCGCGTTTTCTCGCTGAGCCCAGTGGACGGTGACTCGGTATGAAAACTGCACGGAGGAGCTGTTTTATCGTTTCTACCGTGCAGTTCGACATGTAAACTGCCCAGAAACCGAATCTGCTGACAGATCGCAAATCGGCCGATATCGCGTTTTCGGCCCTCAGAAGCGCCGAAATCGCGTTTTCTCGCTGAGCCCAGTGGACGGTGACTCGGTATGAAAACTGCACGGAGGAGCTGTTTTATCGTTTCTACCGTGCAGTTCGACATGTAAACTGCCCAGAAACCGAATCTGCTGACAGATCGCAAATCGGCCGATATCGCGTTTTCGGCCCTCAGAAGCGCCGAAATCGCGTTTTCTCGCTGAGCCCAGTGGACGGTGACTCGGTATGAAAACTGCACGGAGGAGCTGTTTTATCGTTTCTACCGTGCAGTTCGACATGTAAACTGCCCAGAAACCGAATCTGCTGACAGATCGCAAATCGGCCGATATCGCGTTTTCGGCCCTCAGAAGCGCCGAAATCGCGTTTTCTCGCTGAGCCCAGTGGACGGTGACTCGGTATGAAAACTGCACGGAGGAGCTGTTTTATCGTTTCTACCGTGCAGTTCGACATGTAAACTGCCCAGAAACCGAATCTGCTGACAGATCGCAAATCGGCCGATATCGCGTTTTCGGCCCTCAGAAGCGCCGAAATCGCGTTTTCTCGCTGAGCCCAGTGGACGGTGACTCGGTATGAAAACTGCACGGAGGAGCTGTTTTATCGTTTCTACCGTGCAGTTCGACATGTAAACTGCCCAGAAACCGAATCTGCTGACAGATCGAAAATCGGCCGATATCGCGTTTTCGGCCCTCAGAAGCGCCGAAATCGCGTTTTCTCGCTGAGCCGAGTGGACGGTGACTCGGTATGAAAACTGCACGGAGGAGCTGTTTTATCGTTTCTACCGTGCAGTTCGACATGTAAACTGCCCAGAAACCGAATCTGCTGACAGATCGCAAATCGGCCGATATCGCGTTTTCGGCCCTCAGAAGCGCCGAAATCGCGTTTTCTCGCTGAGCCCAGTGGACGGTGACTCGGTATGAAAACTGCACGGAGGAGCTGTTTTATCGTTTCTACCGTGCAGTTCGACATGTAAACTGCCCAGAAACCGAATCTGCTGACAGATCGCAAATCGGCCGATATCGCGTTTTCGGCCCTCAGAAGCGCCGAAATCGCGTTTTCTCGCTGAGCCCAGTGGACGGTGACTCGGTATGAAAACTGCACGGAGGAGCTGTTTTATCGTTTCTACCGTGCAGTTCGACATGTAAACTGCCCAGAAACCGAATCTGCTGACAGATCGCAAATCGGCCGATATCGCGTTTTCGGCCCTCAGAAGCGCCGAAATCGCGTTTTCTCGCTGAGCCCAGTGGACGGTGACTCGGTATGAAAACTGCACGGAGGAGCTGTTTTATCGTTTCTACCGTGCAGTTCGACATGTAAACTGCCCAGAAACCGAATCTGCTGACAGATCGCAAATCGGCCGATATCGCGTTTTCGGCCCTCAGAAGCGCCGAAATCGCGTTTTCTCGCTGAGCCCAGTGGACGGTGACTCGGTATGAAAACTGCACGGAGGAGCTGTTTTATCGTTTCTACCGTGCAGTTCGACATGTAAACTGCCCAGAAACCGAATCTGCTGACAGATCGCAAATCGGCCGATATCGCGTTTTCGGCCCTCAGAAGCGCCGAAATCGCGTTTTCTCGCTGAGCCCAGTGGACGGTGACTCGGTATGAAAACTGCACGGAGGAGCTGTTTTATCGTTTCTACCGTGCAGTTCGACATGTAAACTGCCCAGAAACCGAATCTGCTGACAGATCGCAAATCGGCCGATATCGCGTTTTCGGCCCTCAGAAGCGCCGAAATCGCGTTTTCTCGCTGAGCCCAGTGGACGGTGACTCGGTATGAAAACTGCACGGAGGAGCTGTTTTATCGTTTCTACCGTGCAGTTCGACATGTAAACTGCCCAGAAACCGAATCTGCTGACAGATCGCAAATCGGCCGATATCGCGTTTTCGGCCCTCAGAAGCGCCGAAATCGCGTTTTCTCGCTGAGCCCAGTGGACGGTGACTCGGTATGAAAACTGCACGGAGGAGCTGTTTTATCGTTTCTACCGTGCAGTTCGACATGTAAACTGCCCAGAAACCGAATCTGCTGACAGATCGCAAATCGGCCGATATCGCGTTTTCGGCCCTCAGAAGCGCCGAAATCGCGTTTTCTCGCTGAGCCCAGTGGACGGTGACTCGGTATGAAAACTGCACGGAGGAGCTGTTTTATCGTTTCTACCGTGCAGTTCGACATGTAAACTGCCCAGAAACCGAATCTGCTGACAGATCGCAAATCGGCCGATATCGCGTTTCGGCCCTCAGAAGCGCCGAAATCGCGTTTTCTCGCTGAGCCCAGTGGACGGTGACTCGGTATGAAAACTGCACGGAGGAGCTGTTTTATCGTTTCTACCGTGCAGTTCGACATGTAAACTGCCCAGAAACCGAATCTGCTGACAGATCGCAAATCGGCCGATATCGCGTTTTCGGCCCTCAGAAGCGCCGAAATCGCGTTTTCTCGCTGAGCCCAGTGGACGGTGACTCGGTATGAAAACTGCACGGAGGAGCTGTTTTATCGTTTCTACCGTGCAGTTCGACATGTAAACTGCCCAGAAACCGAATCTGCTGACAGATCGAAAATCGGCCGATATCGCGTTTTCGGCCCTCAGAAGCGCCGAAATCGCGTTTTCTCGCTGAGCCCAGTGGACGGTGACTCGGTATGAAAACTGCACGGAGGAGCTGTTTTATCGTTTCTACCGTGCAGTTCGACATGTAAACTGCCCAGAAACCGAATCTGCTGACAGATCGCAAATCGGCCGATATCGCGTTTTCGGCCCTCAGAAGCGCCGAAATCGCGTTTTCTCGCTGAGCCCAGTGGACGGTGACTCGGTATGAAAACTGCACGGAGGAGCTGTTTTATCGTTTCTACCGTGCAGTTCGACATGTAAACTGCCCAGAAACCGAATCTGCTGACAGATCGCAAATCGGCCGATATCGCGTTTTCGGCCCTCAGAAGCGCCGAAATCGCGTTTTCTCGCTGAGCCCAGTGGACGGTGACTCGGTATGAAAACTGCACGGAGGAGCTGTTTTATCGTTTCTACCGTGCAGTTCGACATGTAAACTGCCCAGAAACCGAATCTGCTGACAGATCGCAAATCGGCCGATATCGCGTTTTCGGCCCTCAGAAGCGCCGAAATCGCGTTTTCTCGCTGAGCCCAGTGGACGGTGACTCGGTATGAAAACTGCACGGAGGAGCTGTTTTATCGTTTCTACCGTGCAGTTCGACATGTAAACTGCCCAGAAACCGAATCTGCTGACAGATCGCAAATCGGCCGATATCGCGTTTTCGGCCCTCAGAAGCGCCGAAATCGCGTTTTCTCGCTGAGCCCAGTGGACGGTGACTCGGTATGAAAACTGCACGGAGGAGCTGTTTTATCGTTTCTACCGTGCAGTTCGACATGTAAACTGCCCAGAAACCGAATCTGCTGACAGATCGCAAATCGGCCGATATCGCGTTTTCGGCCCTCAGAAGCGCCGAAATCGCGTTTTCTCGCTGAGCCCAGTGGACGGTGACTCGGTATGAAAACTGCACGGAGGAGCTGTTTTATCGTTTCTACCGTGCAGTTCGACATGTAAACTGCCCAGAAACCGAATCTGCTGACAGATCGCAAATCGGCCGATATCGCGTTTTCGGCCCTCAGAAGCGCCGAAATCGCGTTTTCTCGCTGAGCCCAGTGGACGGTGACTCGGTATGAAAACTGCACGGAGGAGCTGTTTTATCGTTTCTACCGTGCAGTTCGACATGTAAACTGCCCAGAAACCGAATCTGCTGACAGATCGCAAATCGGCCGATATCGCGTTTTCGGCCCTCAGAAGCGCCGAAATCGCGTTTTCTCGCTGAGCCCAGTGGACGGTGACTCGGTATGAAAACTGCACGGAGGAGCTGTTTTATCGTTTCTACCGTGCAGTTCGACATGTAAACTGCCCAGAAACCGAATCTGCTGACAGATCGCAAATCGGCCGATATCGCGTTTTCGGCCCTCAGAAGCGCCGAAATCGCGTTTTCTCGCTGAGCCCAGTGGACGGTGACTCGGTATGAAAACTGCACGGAGGAGCTGTTTTATCGTTTCTACCGTGCAGTTCGACATGTAAACTGCCCAGAAACCGAATCT
The DNA here is from genome assembly GCA_033815515.1 of Cryptocheilus praepositus. NCBI lineage: Eukaryota > Metazoa > Arthropoda > Insecta > Hymenoptera > Pompilidae > Cryptocheilus > Cryptocheilus praepositus. The sequence goes on along the minus strand of JAWWQZ010000217.1, from coordinate 206,637 downwards.
GCTGACAGATCGCAAATCGGCCGATATCGCGTTTTCGGCCCTCAGAAGCGCCGAAATCGCGTTTTCTCGCTGAGCCCAGTGGACGGTGACTCGGTATGAAAACTGCACGGAGGAGCTGTTTTATCGTTTCTACCGTGCAGTTCGACATGTAAACTGCCCAGAAACCGAATCTGCTGACAGATCGCAAATCGGCCGATATCGCGTTTTCGGCCCTCAGAAGCGCCGAAATCGCGTTTTCTCGCTGAGCCCAGTGGACGGTGACTCGGTATGAAAACTGCACGGAGGAGCTGTTTTATCGTTTCTACCGTGCAGTTCGACATGTAAACTGCCCAGAAACCGAATCTGCTGACAGATCGCAAATCGGCCGATATCGCGTTTTCGGCCCTCAGAAGCGCCGAAATCGCGTTTTCTCGCTGAGCCCAGTGGACGGTGACTCGGTATGAAAACTGCACGGAGGAGCTGTTTTATCGTTTCTACCGTGCAGTTCGACATGTAAACTGCCCAGAAACCGAATCTGCTGACAGATCGCAAATCGGCCGATATCGCGTTTTCGGCCCTCAGAAGCGCCGAAATCGCGTTTTCTCGCTGAGCCCAGTGGACGGTGACTCGGTATGAAAACTGCACGGAGGAGCTGTTTTATCGTTTCTACCGTGCAGTTCGACATGTAAACTGCCCAGAAACCGAATCTGCTGACAGATCGCAAATCGGCCGATATCGCGTTTTCGGCCCTCAGAAGCGCCGAAATCGCGTTTTCTCGCTGAGCCCAGTGGACGGTGACTCGGTATGAAAACTGCACGGAGGAGCTGTTTTATCGTTTCTACCGTGCAGTTCGACATGTAAACTGCCCAGAAACCGAATCTGCTGACAGATCGCAAATCGGCCGATATCGCGTTTTCGGCCCTCAGAAGCGCCGAAATCGCGTTTTCTCGCTGAGCCCAGTGGACGGTGACTCGGTATGAAAACTGCACGGAGGAGCTGTTTTATCGTTTCTACCGTGCAGTTCGACATGTAAACTGCCCAGAAACCGAATCTGCTGACAGATCGAAAATCGGCCGATATCGCGTTTTCGGCCCTCAGAAGCGCCGAAATCGCGTTTTCTCGCTGAGCCCAGTGGACGGTGACTCGGTATGAAAACTGCACGGAGGAGCTGTTTTATCGTTTTCTACCGTGCAGTTCGACATGTAAACTGCCCAGAAACCGAATCTGCTGACAGATCGCAAATCGGCCGATATCGCGTTTTCGGCCCTCAGAAGCGCCGAAATCGCGTTTTCTCGCTGAGCCCAGTGGACGGTGACTCGGTATGAAAACTGCACGGAGGAGCTGTTTTATCGTTTCTACCGTGCAGTTCGACATGTAAACTGCCCAGAAACCGAATCTGCTGACAGATCGCAAATCGGCCGATATCGCGTTTTCGGCCCTCAGAAGCGCCGAAATCGCGTTTTCTCGCTGAGCCCAGTGGACGGTGACTCGGTATGAAAACTGCACGGAGGAGCTGTTTTATCGTTTCTACCGTGCAGTTCGACATGTAAACTGCCCAGAAACCGAATCTGCTGACAGATCGCAAATCGGCCGATATCGCGTTTTCGGCCCTCAGAAGCGCCGAAATCGCGTTTTCTCGCTGAGCCCAGTGGACGGTGACTCGGTATGAAAACTGCACGGAGGAGCTGTTTATCGTTTCTACCGTGCAGTTCGACATGTAAACTGCCCAGAAACCGAATCTGCTGACAGATCGCAAATCGGCCGATATCGCGTTTTCGGCCCTCAGAAGCGCCGAAATCGCGTTTTCTCGCTGAGCCCAGTGGACGGTGACTCGGTATGAAAACTGCACGGAGGAGCTGTTTTATCGTTTCTACCGTGCAGTTCGACATGTAAACTGCCCAGAAACCGAATCTGCTGACAGATCGCAAATCGGCCGATATCGCGTTTTCGGCCCTCAGAAGCGCCGAAATCGCGTTTTCTCGCTGAGCCCAGTGGACGGTGACTCGGTATGAAAACTGCACGGAGGAGCTGTTTTATCGTTTCTACCGTGCAGTTCGACATGTAAACTGCCCAGAAACCGAATCTGCTGACAGATCGCAAATCGGCCGATATCGCGTTTTCGGCCCTCAGAAGCGCCGAAATCGCGTTTTCTCGCTGAGCCCAGTGGACGGTGACTCGGTATGAAAACTGCACGGAGGAGCTGTTTTATCGTTTCTACCGTGCAGTTCGACATGTAAACTGCCCAGAAACCGAATCTGCTGACAGATCGCAAATCGGCCGATATCGCGTTTTCGGCCCTCAGAAGCGCCGAAATCGCGTTTTCTCGCTGAGCCCAGTGGACGGTGACTCGGTATGAAAACTGCACGGAGGAGCTGTTTTATCGTTTCTACCGTGCAGTTCGACATGTAAACTGCCCAGAAACCGAATCTGCTGACAGATCGCAAATCGGCCGATATCGCGTTTTCGGCCCTCAGAAGCGCCGAAATCGCGTTTTCTCGCTGAGCCCAGTGGACGGTGACTCGGTATGAAAACTGCACGGAGGAGCTGTTTTATCGTTTCTACCGTGCAGTTCGACATGTAAACTGCCCAGAAACCGAATCTGCTGACAGATCGCAAATCGGCCGATATCGCGTTTTCGGCCCTCAGAAGCGCCGAAATCGCGTTTTCTCGCTGAGCCCAGTGGACGGTGACTCGGTATGAAAACTGCACGGAGGAGCTGTTTTATCGTTTCTACCGTGCAGTTCGACATGTAAACTGCCCAGAAACCGAATCTGCTGACAGATCGCAAATCGGCCGATATCGCGTTTTCGGCCCTCAGAAGCGCCGAAATCGCGTTTTCTCGCTGAGCCCAGTGGACGGTGACTCGGTATGAAAACTGCACGGAGGAGCTGTTTTATCGTTTCTACCGTGCAGTTCGACATGTAAACTGCCCAGAAACCGAATCTGCTGACAGATCGCAAATCGGCCGATATCGCGTTTTCGGCCCTCAGAAGCGCCGAAATCGCGTTTTCTCGCTGAGCCCAGTGGACGGTGACTCGGTATGAAAACTGCACGGAGGAGCTGTTTTATCGTTTCTACCGTGCAGTTCGACATGTAAACTGCCCAGAAACCGAATCTGCTGACAGATCGCAAATCGGCCGATATCGCGTTTTCGGCCCTCAGAAGCGCCGAAATCGCGTTTTCTCGCTGAGCCCAGTGGACGGTGACTCGGTATGAAAACTGCACGGAGGAGCTGTTTTATCGTTTCTACCGTGCAGTTCGACATGTAAACTGCCCAGAAACCGAATCTGCTGACAGATCGCAAATCGGCCGATATCGCGTTTTCGGCCCTCAGAAGCGCCGAAATCGCGTTTTCTCGCTGAGCCCAGTGGACGGTGACTCGGTATGAAAACTGCACGGAGGAGCTGTTTTATCGTTTCTACCGTGCAGTTCGACATGTAAACTGCCCAGAAACCGAATCTGCTGACAGATCGAAAATCGGCCGATATCGCGTTTTCGGCCCTCAGAAGCGCCGAAATCGCGTTTTCTCGCTGAGCCCAGTGGACGGTGACTCGGTATGAAAACTGCACGGAGGAGCTGTTTTATCGTTTCTACCGTGCAGTTCGACATGTAAACTGCCCAGAAACCGAATCTGCTGACAGATCGCAAATCGGCCGATATCGCGTTTTCGGCCCTCAGAAGCGCCGAAATCGCGTTTTCTCGCTGAGCCCAGTGGACGGTGACTCGGTATGAAAACTGCACGGAGGAGCTGTTTTATCGTTTCTACCGTGCAGTTCGACATGTAAACTGCCCAGAAACCGAATCTGCTGACAGATCGCAAATCGGCCGATATCGCGTTTTCGGCCCTCAGAAGCGCCGAAATCGCGTTTTCTCGCTGAGCCCAGTGGACGGTGACTCGGTATGAAAACTGCACGGAGGAGCTGTTTTATCGTTTCTACCGTGCAGTTCGACATGTAAACTGCCCAGAAACCGAATCTGCTGACAGATCGCAAATCGGCCGATATCGCGTTTTCGGCCCTCAGAAGCGCCGAAATCGCGTTTTCTCGCTGAGCCCAGTGGACGGTGACTCGGTATGAAAACTGCACGGAGGAGCTGTTTTATCGTTTCTACCGTGCAGTTCGACATGTAAACTGCCCAGAAACCGAATCTGCTGACAGATCGCAAATCGGCCGATATCGCGTTTTCGGCCCTCAGAAGCGCCGAAATCGCGTTTCTCGCTGAGCCCAGTGGACGGTGACTCGGTATGAAAACTGCACGGAGGAGCTGTTTTATCGTTTCTACCGTGCAGTTCGACATGTAAACTGCCCAGAAACCGAATCTGCTGACAGATCGCAAATCGGCCGATATCGCGTTTTCGGCCCTCAGAAGCGCCGAAATCGCGTTTTCTCGCTGAGCCCAGTGGACGGTGACTCGGTATGAAAACTGCACGGAGGAGCTGTTTTATCGTTTCTACCGTGCAGTTCGACATGTAAACTGCCCAGAAACCGAATCTGCTGACAGATCGCAAATCGGCCGATATCGCGTTTTCGGCCCTCAGAAGCGCCGAAATCGCGTTTTCTCGCTGAGCCCAGTGGACGGTGACTCGGTATGAAAACTGCACGGAGGAGCTGTTTTATCGTTTCTACCGTGCAGTTCGACATGTAAACTGCCCAGAAACCGAATCTGCTGACAGATCGCAAATCGGCCGATATCGCGTTTTCGGCCCTCAGAAGCGCCGAAATCGCGTTTTCTCGCTGAGCCCAGTGGACGGTGACTCGGTATGAAAACTGCACGGAGGAGCTGTTTTATCGTTTCTACCGTGCAGTTCGACATGTAAACTGCCCAGAAACCGAATCTGCTGACAGATCGCAAATCGGCCGATATCGCGTTTTCGGCCCTCAGAAGCGCCGAAATCGCGTTTTCTCGCTGAGCCCAGTGGACGGTGACTCGGTATGAAAACTGCACGGAGGAGCTGTTTTATCGTTTCTACCGTGCAGTTCGACATGTAAACTGCCCAGAAACCGAATCTGCTGACAGATCGCAAATCGGCCGATATCGCGTTTTCGGCCCTCAGAAGCGCCGAAATCGCGTTTTCTCGCTGAGCCCAGTGGACGGTGACTCGGTATGAAAACTGCACGGAGGAGCTGTTTTATCGTTTCTACCGTGCAGTTCGACATGTAAACTGCCCAGAAACCGAATCTGCTGACAGATCGCAAATCGGCCGATATCGCGTTTTCGGCCCTCAGAAGCGCCGAAATCGCGTTTTCTCGCTGAGCCCAGTGGACGGTGACTCGGTATGAAAACTGCACGGAGGAGCTGTTTTATCGTTTCTACCGTGCAGTTCGACATGTAAACTGCCCAGAAACCGAATCTGCTGACAGATCGCAAATCGGCCGATATCGCGTTTTCGGCCCTCAGAAGCGCCGAAATCGCGTTTTCTCGCTGAGCCCAGTGGACGGTGACTCGGTATGAAAACTGCACGGAGGAGCTGTTTTATCGTTTCTACCGTGCAGTTCGACATGTAAACTGCCCAGAAACCGAATCTGCTGACAGATCGCAAATCGGCCGATATCGCGTTTTCGGCCCTCAGAAGCGCCGAAATCGCGTTTTCTCGCTGAGCCCAGTGGACGGTGACTCGGTATGAAAACTGCACGGAGGAGCTGTTTTATCGTTTCTACCGTGCAGTTCGACATGTAAACTGCCCAGAAACCGAATCTGCTGACAGATCGCAAATCGGCCGATATCGCGTTTTCGGCCCTCAGAAGCGCCGAAATCGCGTTTTCTCGCTGAGCCCAGTGGACGGTGACTCGGTATGAAAACTGCACGGAGGAGCTGTTTTATCGTTTCTACCGTGCAGTTCGACATGTAAACTGCCCAGAAACCGAATCTGCTGACAGATCGCAAATCGGCCGATATCGCGTTTTCGGCCCTCAGAAGCGCCGAAATCGCGTTTTCTCGCTGAGCCCAGTGGACGGTGACTCGGTATGAAAACTGCACGGAGGAGCTGTTTTATCGTTTCTACCGTGCAGTTCGACATGTAAACTGCCCAGAAACCGAATCTGCTGACAGATCGCAAATCGGCCGATATCGCGTTTTCGGCCCTCAGAAGCGCCGAAATCGCGTTTTCTCGCTGAGCCCAGTGGACGGTGACTCGGTATGAAAACTGCACGGAGGAGCTGTTTTATCGTTTCTACCGTGCAGTTCGACATGTAAACTGCCCAGAAACCGAATCTGCTGACAGATCGAAAATCGGCCGATATCGCGTTTTCGGCCCTCAGAAGCGCCGAAATCGCGTTTTCTCGCTGAGCCCAGTGGACGGTGACTCGGTATGAAAACTGCACGGAGGAGCTGTTTTATCGTTTCTACCGTGCAGTTCGACATGTAAACTGCCCAGAAACCGAATCTGCTGACAGATCGCAAATCGGCCGATATCGCGTTTTCGGCCCTCAGAAGCGCCGAAATCGCGTTTTCTCGCTGAGCCCAGTGGACGGTGACTCGGTATGAAAACTGCACGGAGGAGCTGTTTTATCGTTTCTACCGTGCAGTTCGACATGTAAACTGCCCAGAAACCGAATCTGCTGACAGATCGCAAATCGGCCGATATCGCGTTTTCGGCCCTCAGAAGCGCCGAAATCGCGTTTTCTCGCTGAGCCCAGTGGACGGTGACTCGGTATGAAAACTGCACGGAGGAGCTGTTTTATCGTTTCTACCGTGCAGTTCGACATGTAAACTGCCCAGAAACCGAATCTGCTGACAGATCGCAAATCGGCCGATATCGCGTTTTCGGCCCTCAGAAGCGCCGAAATCGCGTTTTCTCGCTGAGCCCAGTGGACGGTGACTCGGTATGAAAACTGCACGGAGGAGCTGTTTTATCGTTTCTACCGTGCAGTTCGACATGTAAACTGCCCAGAAACCGAATCTGCTGACAGATCGCAAATCGGCCGATATCGCGTTTTCGGCCCTCAGAAGCGCCGAAATCGCGTTTTCTCGCTGAGCCCAGTGGACGGTGACTCGGTATGAAAACTGCACGGAGGAGCTGTTTTATCGTTTCTACCGTGCAGTTCGACATGTAAACTGCCCAGAAACCGAATCTGCTGACAGATCGCAAATCGGCCGATATCGCGTTTTCGGCCCTCAGAAGCGCCGAAATCGCGTTTTCTCGCTGAGCCCAGTGGACGGTGACTCGGTATGAAAACTGCACGGAGGAGCTGTTTTATCGTTTCTACCGTGCAGTTCGACATGTAAACTGCCCAGAAACCGAATCTGCTGACAGATCGCAAATCGGCCGATATCGCGTTTTCGGCCCTCAGAAGCGCCGAAATCGCGTTTTCTCGCTGAGCCCAGTGGACGGTGACTCGGTATGAAAACTGCACGGAGGAGCTGTTTTATCGTTTCTACCGTGCAGTTCGACATGTAAACTGCCCAGAAACCGAATCTGCTGACAGATCGCAAATCGGCCGATATCGCGTTTTCGGCCCTCAGAAGCGCCGAAATCGCGTTTTCTCGCTGAGCCCAGTGGACGGTGACTCGGTATGAAAACTGCACGGAGGAGCTGTTTTATCGTTTCTACCGTGCAGTTCGACATGTAAACTGCCCAGAAACCGAATCTGCTGACAGATCGCAAATCGGCCGATATCGCGTTTTCGGCCCTCAGAAGCGCCGAAATCGCGTTTTCTCGCTGAGCCCAGTGGACGGTGACTCGGTATGAAAACTGCACGGAGGAGCTGTTTTATCGTTTCTACCGTGCAGTTCGACATGTAAACTGCCCAGAAACCGAATCTGCTGACAGATCGCAAATCGGCCGATATCGCGTTTTCGGCCCTCAGAAGCGCCGAAATCGCGTTTTCTCGCTGAGCCCAGTGGACGGTGACTCGGTATGAAAACTGCACGGAGGAGCTGTTTTATCGTTTCTACCGTGCAGTTCGACATGTAAACTGCCCAGAAACCGAATCTGCTGACAGATCGCAAATCGGCCGATATCGCGTTTTCGGCCCTCAGAAGCGCCGAAATCGCGTTTTCTCGCTGAGCCCAGTGGACGGTGACTCGGTATGAAAACTGCACGGAGGAGCTGTTTTATCGTTTCTACCGTGCAGTTCGACATGTAAACTGCCCAGAAACCGAATCTGCTGACAGATCGCAAATCGGCCGATATCGCGTTTTCGGCCCTCAGAAGCGCCGAAATCGCGTTTTCTCGCTGAGCCCAGTGGACGGTGACTCGGTATGAAAACTGCACGGAGGAGCTGTTTTATCGTTTCTACCGTGCAGTTCGACATGTAAACTGCCCAGAAACCGAATCTGCTGACAGATCGCAAATCGGCCGATATCGCGTTTTCGGCCCTCAGAAGCGCCGAAATCGCGTTTTCTCGCTGAGCCCAGTGGACGGTGACTCGGTATGAAAACTGCACGGAGGAGCTGTTTTATCGTTTCTACCGTGCAGTTCGACATGTAAACTGCCCAGAAACCGAATCTGCTGACAGATCGCAAATCGGCCGATATCGCGTTTTCGGCCCTCAGAAGCGCCGAAATCGCGTTTTCTCGCTGAGCCCAGTGGACGGTGACTCGGTATGAAAACTGCACGGAGGAGCTGTTTTATCGTTTCTACCGTGCAGTTCGACATGTAAACTGCCCAGAAACCGAATCTGCTGACAGATCGCAAATCGGCCGATATCGCGTTTTCGGCCCTCAGAAGCGCCGAAATCGCGTTTTCTCGCTGAGCCCAGTGGACGGTGACTCGGTATGAAAACTGCACGGAGGAGCTGTTTTATCGTTTCTACCGTGCAGTTCGACATGTAAACTGCCCAGAAACCGAATCTGCTGACAGATCGCAAATCGGCCGATATCGCGTTTTCGGCCCTCAGAAGCGCCGAAATCGCGTTTTCTCGCTGAGCCCAGTGGACGGTGACTCGGTATGAAAACTGCACGGAGGAGCTGTTTTATCGTTTCTACCGTGCAGTTCGACATGTAAACTGCCCAGAAACCGAATCTGCTGACAGATCGCAAATCGGCCGATATCGCGTTTTCGGCCCTCAGAAGCGCCGAAATCGCGTTTTCTCGCTGAGCCCAGTGGACGGTGACTCGGTATGAAAACTGCACGGAGGAGCTGTTTTATCGTTTCTACCGTGCAGTTCGACATGTAAACTGCCCAGAAACCGAATCTGCTGACAGATCGCAAATCGGCCGATATCGCGTTTTCGGCCCTCAGAAGCGCCGAAATCGCGTTTTCTCGCTGAGCCCAGTGGACGGTGACTCGGTATGAAAACTGCACGGAGGAGCTGTTTTATCGTTTCTACCGTGCAGTTCGACATGTAAACTGCCCAGAAACCGAATCTGCTGACAGATCGCAAATCGGCCGATATCGCGTTTTCGGCCCTCAGAAGCGCCGAAATCGCGTTTTCTCGCTGAGCCCAGTGGACGGTGACTCGGTATGAAAACTGCACGGAGGAGCTGTTTTATCGTTTCTACCGTGCAGTTCGACATGTAAACTGCCCAGAAACCGAATCTGCTGACAGATCGAAAATCGGCCGATATCGCGTTTTCGGCCCTCAGAAGCGCCGAAATCGCGTTTTCTCGCTGAGCCCAGTGGACGGTGACTCGGTATGAAAACTGCACGGAGGAGCTGTTTTATCGTTTCTACCGTGCAGTTCGACATGTAAACTGCCCAGAAACCGAATCTGCTGACAGATCGCAAATCGGCCGATATCGCGTTTTCGGCCCTCAGAAGCGCCGAAATCGCGTTTTCTCGCTGAGCCCAGTGGACGGTGACTCGGTATGAAAACTGCACGGAGGAGCTGTTTTATCGTTTCTACCGTGCAGTTCGACATGTAAACTGCCCAGAAACCGAATCTGCTGACAGATCGCAAATCGGCCGATATCGCGTTTTCGGCCCTCAGAAGCGCCGAAATCGCGTTTTCTCGCTGAGCCCAGTGGACGGTGACTCGGTATGAAAACTGCACGGAGGAGCTGTTTTATCGTTTCTACCGTGCAGTTCGACATGTAAACTGCCCAGAAACCGAATCTGCTGACAGATCGCAAATCGGCCGATATCGCGTTTTCGGCCCTCAGAAGCGCCGAAATCGCGTTTTCTCGCTGAGCCCAGTGGACGGTGACTCGGTATGAAAACTGCACGGAGGAGCTGTTTTATCGTTTCTACCGTGCAGTTCGACATGTAAACTGCCCAGAAACCGAATCTGCTGACAGATCGCAAATCGGCCGATATCGCGTTTTCGGCCCTCAGAAGCGCCGAAATCGCGTTTTCTCGCTGAGCCCAGTGGACGGTGACTCGGTATGAAAACTGCACGGAGGAGCTGTTTTATCGTTTCTACCGTGCAGTTCGACATGTAAACTGCCCAGAAACCGAATCTGCTGACAGATCGCAAATCGGCCGATATCGCGTTTTCGGCCCTCAGAAGCGCCGAAATCGCGTTTTCTCGCTGAGCCCAGTGGACGGTGACTCGGTATGAAAACTGCACGGAGGAGCTGTTTTATCGTTTCTACCGTGCAGTTCGACATGTAAACTGCCCAGAAACCGAATCTGCTGACAGATCGCAAATCGGCCGATATCGCGTTTTCGGCCCTCAGAAGCGCCGAAATCGCGTTTTCTCGCTGAGCCCAGTGGACGGTGACTCGGTATGAAAACTGCACGGAGGAGCTGTTTTATCGTTTCTACCGTGCAGTTCGACATGTAAACTGCCCAGAAACCGAATCTGCTGACAGATCGCAAATCGGCCGATATCGCGTTTTCGGCCCTCAGAAGCGCCGAAATCGCGTTTTCTCGCTGAGCCCAGTGGACGGTGACTCGGTATGAAAACTGCACGGAGGAGCTGTTTTATCGTTTCTACCGTGCAGTTCGACATGTAAACTGCCCAGAAACCGAATCTGCTGACAGATCGCAAATCGGCCGATATCGCGTTTTCGGCCCTCAGAAGCGCCGAAATCGCGTTTTCTCGCTGAGCCCAGTGGACGGTGACTCGGTATGAAAACTGCACGGAGGAGCTGTTTTATCGTTTCTACCGTGCAGTTCGACATGTAAACTGCCCAGAAACCGAATCTGCTGACAGATCGCAAATCGGCCGATATCGCGTTTTCGGCCCTCAGAAGCGCCGAAATCGCGTTTTCTCGCTGAGCCCAGTGGACGGTGACTCGGTATGAAAACTGCACGGAGGAGCTGTTTTATCGTTTCTACCGTGCAGTTCGACATGTAAACTGCCCAGAAACCGAATCTGCTGACAGATCGCAAATCGGCCGATATCGCCCGATATCGCGTTTTCGGCCCTCAGAAGCGCCGAAATCGCGTTTTCTCGCTGAGCCCAGTGGACGGTGACTCGGTATGAAAACTGCACGGAGGAGCTGTTTTATCGTTTCTACCGTGCAGTTCGACATGTAAACTGCCCAGAAACCGAATCTGCTGACAGATCGAAAATCGGCCGATATCGCGTTTTCGGCCCTCAGAAGCGCCGAAATCGCGTTTTCTCGCTGAGCCCAGTGGACGGTGACTCGGTATGAAAACTGCACGGAGGAGCTGTTTTATCGTTTCTACCGTGCAGTTCGACATGTAAACTGCCCAGAAACCGAATCTGCTGACAGATCGCAAATCGGCCGATATCGCGTTTTCGGCCCTCAGAAGCGCCGAAATCGCGTTTTCTCGCTGAGCCCAGTGGACGGTGACTCGGTATGAAAACTGCACGGAGGAGCTGTTTTATCGTTTCTACCGTGCAGTTCGACATGTAAACTGCCCAGAAACCGAATCTGCTGACAGATCGAAAATCGGCCGATATCGCGTTTTCGGCCCTCAGAAGCGCCGAAATCGCGTTTTCTCGCTGAGCCCAGTGGACGGTGACTCGGTATGAAAACTGCACGGAGGAGCTGTTTTATCGTTTCTACCGTGCAGTTCGACATGTAAACTGCCCAGAAACCGAATCTGCTGACAGATCGCAAATCGGCCGATATCGCGTTTTCGGCCCTCAGAAGCGCCGAAATCGCGTTTTCTCGCTGAGCCCAGTGGACGGTGACTCGGTATGAAAACTGCACGGAGGAGCTGTTTTATCGTTTCTACCGTGCAGTTCGACATGTAAACTGCCCAGAAACCGAATCTGCTGACAGATCGCAAATCGGCCGATATCGCGTTTTCGGCCCTCAGAAGCGCCGAAATCGCGTTTTCTCGCTGAGCCCAGTGGACGGTGACTCGGTATGAAAACTGCACGGAGGAGCTGTTTTATCGTTTCTACCGTGCAGTTCGACATGTAAACTGCCCAGAAACCGAATCTGCTGACAGATCGCAAATCGGCCGATATCGCGTTTTCGGCCCTCAGAAGCGCCGAAATCGCGTTTTCTCGCTGAGCCCAGTGGACGGTGACTCGGTATGAAAACTGCACGGAGGAGCTGTTTTATCGTTTCTACCGTGCAGTTCGACATGTAAACTGCCCAGAAACCGAATCTGCTGACAGATCGCAAATCGGCCGATATCGCGTTTTCGGCCCTCAGAAGCGCCGAAATCGCGTTTTCTCGCTGAGCCCAGTGGACGGTGACTCGGTATGAAAACTGCACGGAGGAGCTGTTTTATCGTTTCTACCGTGCAGTTCGACATGTAAACTGCCCAGAAACCGAATCTGCTGACAGATCGCAAATCGGCCGATATCGCGTTTTCGGCCCTCAGAAGCGCCGAAATCGCGTTTTCTCGCTGAGCCCAGTGGACGGTGACTCGGTATGAAAACTGCACGGAGGAGCTGTTTTATCGTTTCTACCGTGCAGTTCGACATGTAAACTGCCCAGAAACCGAATCTGCTGACAGATCGCAAATCGGCCGATATCGCGTTTTCGGCCCTCAGAAGCGCCGAAATCGCGTTTTCTCGCTGAGCCCAGTGGACGGTGACTCGGTATGAAAACTGCACGGAGGAGCTGTTTTATCGTTTCTACCGTGCAGTTCGACATGTAAACTGCCCAGAAACCGAATCTGCTGACAGATCGCAAATCGGCCGATATCGCGTTTTCGGCCCTCAGAAGCGCCGAAATCGCGTTTTCTCGCTGAGCCCAGTGGACGGTGACTCGGTATGAAAACTGCACGGAGGAGCTGTTTTATCGTTTCTACCGTGCAGTTCGACATGTAAACTGCCCAGAAACCGAATCTGCTGACAGATCGCAAATCGGCCGATATCGCGTTTTCGGCCCTCAGAAGCGCCGAAATCGCGTTTTCTCGCTGAGCCCAGTGGACGGTGACTCGGTATGAAAACTGCACGGAGGAGCTGTTTTATCGTTTCTACCGTGCAGTTCGACATGTAAACTGCCCAGAAACCGAATCTGCTGACAGATCGCAAATCGGCCGATATCGCGTTTTCGGCCCTCAGAAGCGCCGAAATCGCGTTTTCTCGCTGAGCCCAGTGGACGGTGACTCGGTATGAAAACTGCACGGAGGAGCTGTTTTATCGTTTCTACCGTGCAGTTCGACATGTAAACTGCCCAGAAACCGAATCTGCTGACAGATCGAAAATCGGCCGATATCGCGTTTTCGGCCCTCAGAAGCGCCGAAATCGCGTTTTCTCGCTGAGCCCAGTGGACGGTGACTCGGTATGAAAACTGCACGGAGGAGCTGTTTTATCGTTTCTACCGTGCAGTTCGACATGTAAACTGCCCAGAAACCGAATCTGCTGACAGATCGCAAATCGGCCGATATCGCGTTTTCGGCCCTCAGAAGCGCCGAAATCGCGTTTTCTCGCTGAGCCCAGTGGACGGTGACTCGGTATGAAAACTGCACGGAGGAGCTGTTTTATCGTTTCTACCGTGCAGTTCGACATGTAAACTGCCCAGAAACCGAATCTGCTGACAGATCGCAAATCGGCCGATATCGCGTTTTCGGCCCTCAGAAGCGCCGAAATCGCGTTTTCTCGCTGAGCCCAGTGGACGGTGACTCGGTATGAAAACTGCACGGAGGAGCTGTTTTATCGTTTCTACCGTGCAGTTCGACATGTAAACTGCCCAGAAACCGAATCTGCTGACAGATCGCAAATCGGCCGATATCGCGTTTTCGGCCCTCAGAAGCGCCGAAATCGCGTTTTCTCGCTGAGCCCAGTGGACGGTGACTCGGTATGAAAACTGCACGGAGGAGCTGTTTTATCGTTTCTACCGTGCAGTTCGACATGTAAACTGCCCAGAAACCGAATCTGCTGACAGATCGCAAATCGGCCGATATCGCGTTTTCGGCCCTCAGAAGCGCCGAAATCGCGTTTTCTCGCTGAGCCCAGTGGACGGTGACTCGGTATGAAAACTGCACGGAGGAGCTGTTTTATCGTTTCTACCGTGCAGTTCGACATGTAAACTGCCCAGAAACCGAATCTGCTGACAGATCGCAAATCGGCCGATATCGCGTTTTCGGCCCTCAGAAGCGCCGAAATCGCGTTTTCTCGCTGAGCCCAGTGGACGGTGACTCGGTATGAAAACTGCACGGAGGAGCTGTTTTATCGTTTCTACCGTGCAGTTCGACATGTAAACTGCCCAGAAACCGAATCTGCTGACAGATCGCAAATCGGCCGATATCGCGTTTTCGGCCCTCAGAAGCGCCGAAATCGCGTTTTCTCGCTGAGCCCAGTGGACGGTGACTCGGTATGAAAACTGCACGGAGGAGCTGTTTTATCGTTTCTACCGTGCAGTTCGACATGTAAACTGCCCAGAAACCGAATCTGCTGACAGATCGCAAATCGGCCGATATCGCGTTTTCGGCCCTCAGAAGCGCCGAAATCGCGTTTTCTCGCTGAGCCCAGTGGACGGTGACTCGGTATGAAACTGCACGGAGGAGCTGTTTTATCGTTTCTACCGTGCAGTTCGACATGTAAACTGCCCAGAAACCGAATCTGCTGACAGATCGCAAATCGGCCGATATCGCGTTTTCGGCCCTCAGAAGCGCCGAAATCGCGTTTTCTCGCTGAGCCCAGTGGACGGTGACTCGGTATGAAAACTGCACGGAGGAGCTGTTTTATCGTTTCTACCGTGCAGTTCGACATGTAAACTGCCCAGAAACCGAATCTGCTGACAGATCGAAAATCGGCCGATATCGCGTTTTCGGCCCTCAGAAGCGCCGAAATCGCGTTTTCTCGCTGAGCCCAGTGGACGGTGACTCGGTATGAAAACTGCACGGAGGAGCTGTTTTATCGTTTCTACCGTGCAGTTCGACATGTAAACTGCCCAGAAACCGAATCTGCTGACAGATCGCAAATCGGCCGATATCGCGTTTTCGGCCCTCAGAAGCGCCGAAATCGCGTTTTCTCGCTGAGCCCAGTGGACGGTGACTCGGTATGAAAACTGCACGGAGGAGCTGTTTTATCGTTTCTACCGTGCAGTTCGACATGTAAACTGCCCAGAAACCGAATCTGCTGACAGATCGCAAATCGGCCGATATCGCGTTTTCGGCCCTCAGAAGCGCCGAAATCGCGTTTTCTCGCTGAGCCCAGTGGACGGTGACTCGGTATGAAAACTGCACGGAGGAGCTGTTTTATCGTTTCTACCGTGCAGTTCGACATGTAAACTGCCCAGAAACCGAATCTGCTGACAGATCGCAAATCGGCCGATATCGCGTTTTCGGCCCTCAGAAGCGCCGAAATCGCGTTTTCTCGCTGAGCCCAGTGGACGGTGACTCGGTATGAAAACTGCACGGAGGAGCTGTTTTATCGTTTCTACCGTGCAGTTCGACATGTAAACTGCCCAGAAACCGAATCTGCTGACAGATCGCAAATCGGCCGATATCGCGTTTTCGGCCCTCAGAAGCGCCGAAATCGCGTTTTCTCGCTGAGCCCAGTGGACGGTGACTCGGTATGAAAACTGCACGGAGGAGCTGTTTTATCGTTTCTACCGTGCAGTTCGACATGTAAACTGCCCAGAAACCGAATCTGCTGACAGATCGCAAATCGGCCGATATCGCGTTTTCGGCCCTCAGAAGCGCCGAAATCGCGTTTTCTCGCTGAGCCCAGTGGACGGTGACTCGGTATGAAAACTGCACGGAGGAGCTGTTTTATCGTTTCTACCGTGCAGTTCGACATGTAAACTGCCCAGAAACCGAATCTGCTGACAGATCGCAAATCGGCCGATATCGCGTTTTCGGCCCTCAGAAGCGCCGAAATCGCGTTTTCTCGCTGAGCCCAGTGGACGGTGACTCGGTATGAAAACTGCACGGAGGAGCTGTTTTATCGTTTCTACCGTGCAGTTCGACATGTAAACTGCCCAGAAACCGAATCTGCTGACAGATCGCAAATCGGCCGATATCGCGTTTTCGGCCCTCAGAAGCGCCGAAATCGCGTTTTCTCGCTGAGCCCAGTGGACGGTGACTCGGTATGAAAACTGCACGGAGGAGCTGTTTTATCGTTTCTACCGTGCAGTTCGACATGTAAACTGCCCAGAAACCGAATCTGCTGACAGATCGCAAATCGGCCGATATCGCGTTTTCGGCCCTCAGAAGCGCCGAAATCGCGTTTTCTCGCTGAGCCCAGTGGACGGTGACTCGGTATGAAAACTGCACGGAGGAGCTGTTTTATCGTTTCTACCGTGCAGTTCGACATGTAAACTGCCCAGAAACCGAATCTGCTGACAGATCGCAAATCGGCCGATATCGCGTTTTCGGCCCTCAGAAGCGCCGAAATCGCGTTTTCTCGCTGAGCCCAGTGGACGGTGACTCGGTATGAAAACTGCACGGAGGAGCTGTTTTATCGTTTCTACCGTGCAGTTCGACATGTAAACTGCCCAGAAACCGAATCTGCTGACAGATCGCAAATCGGCCGATATCGCGTTTTCGGCCCTCAGAAGCGCCGAAATCGCGTTTTCTCGCTGAGCCCAGTGGACGGTGACTCGGTATGAAAACTGCACGGAGGAGCTGTTTTATCGTTTCTACCGTGCAGTTCGACATGTAAACTGCCCAGAAACCGAATCTGCTGACAGATCGCAAATCGGCCGATATCGCGTTTTCGGCCCTCAGAAGCGCCGAAATCGCGTTTTCTCGCTGAGCCCAGTGGACGGTGACTCGGTATGAAAACTGCACGGAGGAGCTGTTTTATCGTTTCTACCGTGCAGTTCGACATGTAAACTGCCCAGAAACCGAATCTGCTGACAGATCGTCGGCCGATATCGCGTTTTCGGCCCTCAGAAGCGCCGAAATCGCGTTTTCTCGCTGAGCCCAGTGGACGGTGACTCGGTATGAAAACGGCACGGAGGAGCTGTTTTATCGTTTCTACCGTGCAGTTCGACATGTAAACTGCCCAGAAACCGAATCTGCTGACAGATCGCAAATCGGCCGATATCGCGTTTTCGGCCCTCAGAAGCGCCGAAATCGCGTTTTCTCGCTGAGCCCAGTGGACGGTGACTCGGTATGAAAACTGCACGGAGGAGCTGTTTTATCGTTTCTACCGTGCAGTTCGACATGTAAACTGCCCAGAAACCGAATCTGCTGACAGATCGCAAATCGGCCGATATCGCGTTTTCGGCCCTCAGAAGCGCCGAAATCGCGTTTTCTCGCTGAGCCCAGTGGACGGTGACTCGGTATGAAAACTGCACGGAGGAGCTGTTTTATCGTTTCTACCGTGCAGTTCGACATGTAAACTGCCCAGAAACCGAATCTGCTGACAGATCGAAAATCGGCCGATATCGCGTTTTCGGCCCTCAGAAGCGCCGAAATCGCGTTTTCTCGCTGAGCCCAGTGGACGGTGACTCGGTATGAAAACTGCACGGAGGAGCTGTTTTATCGTTTCTACCGTGCAGTTCGACATGTAAACTGCCCAGAAACCGAATCTGCTGACAGATCGCAAATCGGCCGATATCGCGTTTTCGGCCCTCAGAAGCGCCGAAATCGCGTTTTCTCGCTGAGCCCAGTGGACGGTGACTCGGTATGAAAACTGCACGGAGGAGCTGTTTTATCGTTTCTACCGTGCAGTTCGACATGTAAACTGCCCAGAAACCGAATCTGCTGACAGATCGCAAATCGGCCGATATCGCGTTTTCGGCCCTCAGAAGCGCCGAAATCGCGTTTTCTCGCTGAGCCCAGTGGACGGTGACTCGGTATGAAAACTGCACGGAGGAGCTGTTTTATCGTTTCTACCGTGCAGTTCGACATGTAAACTGCCCAGAAACCGAATCTGCTGACAGATCGCAAATCGGCCGATATCGCGTTTTCGGCCCTCAGAAGCGCCGAAATCGCGTTTTCTCGCTGAGCCCAGTGGACGGTGACTCGGTATGAAAACTGCACGGAGGAGCTGTTTTATCGTTTCTACCGTGCAGTTCGACATGTAAACTGCCCAGAAACCGAATCTGCTGACAGATCGCAAATCGGCCGATATCGCGTTTTCGGCCCTCAGAAGCGCCGAAATCGCGTTTTCTCGCTGAGCCCAGTGGACGGTGACTCGGTATGAAAACTGCACGGAGGAGCTGTTTTATCGTTTCTACCGTGCAGTTCGACATGTAAACTGCCCAGAAACCGAATCTGCTGACAGATCGCAAATCGGCCGATATCGCGTTTTCGGCCCTCAGAAGCGCCGAAATCGCGTTTTCTCGCTGAGCCCAGTGGACGGTGACTCGGTATGAAAACTGCACGGAGGAGCTGTTTTATCGTTTCTACCGTGCAGTTCGACATGTAAACTGCCCAGAAACCGAATCTGCTGACAGATCGCAAATCGGCCGATATCGCGTTTTCGGCCCTCAGAAGCGCCGAAATCGCGTTTTCTCGCTGAGCCCAGTGGACGGTGACTCGGTATGAAAACTGCACGGAGGAGCTGTTTTATCGTTTCTACCGTGCAGTTCGACATGTAAACTGCCCAGAAACCGAATCTGCTGACAGATCGCAAATCGGCCGATATCGCGTTTTCGGCCCTCAGAAGCGCCGAAATCGCGTTTTCTCGCTGAGCCCAGTGGACGGTGACTCGGTATGAAAACTGCACGGAGGAGCTGTTTTATCGTTTCTACCGTGCAGTTCGACATGTAAACTGCCCAGAAACCGAATCTGCTGACAGATCGCAAATCGGCCGATATCGCGTTTTCGGCCCTCAGAAGCGCCGAAATCGCGTTTTCTCGCTGAGCCCAGTGGACGGTGACTCGGTATGAAAACTGCACGGAGGAGCTGTTTTATCGTTTCTACCGTGCAGTTCGACATGTAAACTGCCCAGAAACCGAATCTGCTGACAGATCGCAAATCGGCCGATATCGCGTTTTCGGCCCTCAGAAGCGCCGAAATCGCGTTTTCTCGCTGAGCCCAGTGGACGGTGACTCGGTATGAAAACTGCACGGAGGAGCTGTTTTATCGTTTCTACCGTGCAGTTCGACATGTAAACTGCCCAGAAACCGAATCTGCTGACAGATCGCAAATCGGCCGATATCGCGTTTTCGGCCCTCAGAAGCGCCGAAATCGCGTTTTCTCGCTGAGCCCAGTGGACGGTGACTCGGTATGAAAACTGCACGGAGGAGCTGTTTTATCGTTTCTACCGTGCAGTTCGACATGTAAACTGCCCAGAAACCGAATCTGCTGACAGATCGCAAATCGGCCGATATCGCGTTTTCGGCCCTCAGAAGCGCCGAAATCGCGTTTTCTCGCTGAGCCCAGTGGACGGTGACTCGGTATGAAAACTGCACGGAGGAGCTGTTTTATCGTTTCTACCGTGCAGTTCGACATGTAAACTGCCCAGAAACCGAATCTGCTGACAGATCGCAAATCGGCCGATATCGCGTTTTCGGCCCTCAGAAGCGCCGAAATCGCGTTTTCTCGCTGAGCCCAGTGGACGGTGACTCGGTATGAAAACTGCACGGAGGAGCTGTTTTATCGTTTCTACCGTGCAGTTCGACATGTAAACTGCCCAGAAACCGAATCTGCTGACAGATCGCAAATCGGCCGATATCGCGTTTTCGGCCCTCAGAAGCGCCGAAATCGCGTTTTCTCGCTGAGCCCAGTGGACGGTGACTCGGTATGAAAACTGCACGGAGGAGCTGTTTTATCGTTTCTACCGTGCAGTTCGACATGTAAACTGCCCAGAAACCGAATCTGCTGACAGATCGAAAATCGGCCGATATCGCGTTTTCGGCCCTCAGAAGCGCCGAAATCGCGTTTTCTCGCTGAGCCCAGTGGACGGTGACTCGGTATGAAAACTGCACGGAGGAGCTGTTTTATCGTTTCTACCGTGCAGTTCGACATGTAAACTGCCCAGAAACCGAATCTGCTGACAGATCGCAAATCGGCCGATATCGCGTTTTCGGCCCTCAGAAGCGCCGAAATCGCGTTTTCTCGCTGAGCCCAGTGGACGGTGACTCGGTATGAAAACTGCACGGAGGAGCTGTTTTATCGTTTCTACCGTGCAGTTCGACATGTAAACTGCCCAGAAACCGAATCTGCTGACAGATCGCAAATCGGCCGATATCGCGTTTTCGGCCCTCAGAAGCGCCGAAATCGCGTTTTCTCGCTGAGCCCAGTGGACGGTGACTCGGTATGAAAACTGCACGGAGGAGCTGTTTTATCGTTTCTACCGTGCAGTTCGACATGTAAACTGCCCAGAAACCGAATCTGCTGACAGATCGCAAATCGGCCGATATCGCGTTTTCGGCCCTCAGAAGCGCCGAAATCGCGTTTTCTCGCTGAGCCCAGTGGACGGTGACTCGGTATGAAAACTGCACGGAGGAGCTGTTTTATCGTTTCTACCGTGCAGTTCGACATGTAAACTGCCCAGAAACCGAATCTGCTGACAGATCGCAAATCGGCCGATATCGCGTTTTCGGCCCTCAGAAGCGCCGAAATCGCGTTTTCTCGCTGAGCCCAGTGGACGGTGACTCGGTATGAAAACTGCACGGAGGAGCTGTTTTATCGTTTCTACCGTGCAGTTCGACATGTAAACTGCCCAGAAACCGAATCTGCTGACAGATCGAAAATCGGCCGATATCGCGTTTTCGGCCCTCAGAAGCGCCGAAATCGCGTTTTCTCGCTGAGCCCAGTGGACGGTGACTCGGTATGAAAACTGCACGGAGGAGCTGTTTTATCGTTTCTACCGTGCAGTTCGACATGTAAACTGCCCAGAAACCGAATCTGCTGACAGATCGCAAATCGGCCGATATCGCGTTTTCGGCCCTCAGAAGCGCCGAAATCGCGTTTTCTCGCTGAGCCCAGTGGACGGTGACTCGGTATGAAAACTGCACGGAGGAGCTGTTTTATCGTTTCTACCGTGCAGTTCGACATGTAAACTGCCCAGAAACCGAATCTGCTGACAGATCGCAAATCGGCCGATATCGCGTTTTCGGCCCTCAGAAGCGCCGAAATCGCGTTTTCTCGCTGAGCCCAGTGGACGGTGACTCGGTATGAAAACTGCACGGAGGAGCTGTTTTATCGTTTCTACCGTGCAGTTCGACATGTAAACTGCCCAGAAACCGAATCTGCTGACAGATCGCAAATCGGCCGATATCGCGTTTTCGGCCCTCAGAAGCGCCGAAATCGCGTTTTCTCGCTGAGCCCAGTGGACGGTGACTCGGTATGAAAACTGCACGGAGGAGCTGTTTTATCGTTTCTACCGTGCAGTTCGACATGTAAACTGCCCAGAAACCGAATCTGCTGACAGATCGCAAATCGGCCGATATCGCGTTTTCGGCCCTCAGAAGCGCCGAAATCGCGTTTTCTCGCTGAGCCCAGTGGACGGTGACTCGGTATGAAAACTGCACGGAGGAGCTGTTTTATCGTTTCTACCGTGCAGTTCGACATGTAAACTGCCCAGAAACCGAATCTGCTGACAGATCGCAAATCGGCCGATATCGCGTTTTCGGCCCTCAGAA
This sequence comes from Cryptocheilus praepositus, assembly GCA_033815515.1. Taxonomy (NCBI): domain Eukaryota; kingdom Metazoa; phylum Arthropoda; class Insecta; order Hymenoptera; family Pompilidae; genus Cryptocheilus; species Cryptocheilus praepositus. The sequence goes on along the minus strand of JAWWQZ010000217.1, from coordinate 184,914 downwards.
GCGCCGAAATCGCGTTTTCTCGCTGAGCCCAGTGGACGGTGACTCGGTATGAAAACTGCACGGAGGAGCTGTTTTATCGTTTCTACCGTGCAGTTCGACATGTAAACTGCCCAGAAACCGAATCTGCTGACAGATCGCAAATCGGCCGATATCGCGTTTTCGGCCCTCAGAAGCGCCGAAATCGCGTTTTCTCGCTGAGCCCAGTGGACGGTGACTCGGTATGAAAACTGCACGGAGGAGCTGTTTTATCGTTTCTACCGTGCAGTTCGACATGTAAACTGCCCAGAAACCGAATCTGCTGACAGATCGCAAATCGGCCGATATCGCGTTTTCGGCCCTCAGAAGCGCCGAAATCGCGTTTTCTCGCTGAGCCCAGTGGACGGTGACTCGGTATGAAAACTGCACGGAGGAGCTGTTTTATCGTTTCTACCGTGCAGTTCGACATGTAAACTGCCCAGAAACCGAATCTGCTGACAGATCGCAAAATCGGCCGATATCGCGTTTTCGGCCCTCAGAAGCGCCGAAATCGCGTTTTCTCGCTGAGCCCAGTGGACGGTGACTCGGTATGAAAACTGCACGGAGGAGCTGTTTTATCGTTTCTACCGTGCAGTTCGACATGTAAACTGCCCAGAAACCGAATCTGCTGACAGATCGCAAATCGGCCGATATCGCGTTTTCGGCCCTCAGAAGCGCCGAAATCGCGTTTTCTCGCTGAGCCCAGTGGACGGTGACTCGGTATGAAAACTGCACGGAGGAGCTGTTTTATCGTTTCTACCGTGCAGTTCGACATGTAAACTGCCCAGAAACCGAATCTGCTGACAGATCGCAAATCGGCCGATATCGCGTTTTCGGCCCTCAGAAGCGCCGAAATCGCGTTTTCTCGCTGAGCCCAGTGGACGGTGACTCGGTATGAAAACTGCACGGAGGAGCTGTTTTATCGTTTCTACCGTGCAGTTCGACATGTAAACTGCCCAGAAACCGAATCTGCTGACAGATCGCAAATCGGCCGATATCGCGTTTTCGGCCCTCAGAAGCGCCGAAATCGCGTTTTCTCGCTGAGCCCAGTGGACGGTGACTCGGTATGAAAACTGCACGGAGGAGCTGTTTTATCGTTTCTACCGTGCAGTTCGACATGTAAACTGCCCAGAAACCGAATCTGCTGACAGATCGCAAATCGGCCGATATCGCGTTTTCGGCCCTCAGAAGCGCCGAAATCGCGTTTTCTCGCTGAGCCCAGTGGACGGTGACTCGGTATGAAAACTGCACGGAGGAGCTGTTTTATCGTTTCTACCGTGCAGTTCGACATGTAAACTGCCCAGAAACCGAATCTGCTGACAGATCGCAAATCGGCCGATATCGCGTTTTCGGCCCTCAGAAGCGCCGAAATCGCGTTTTCTCGCTGAGCCCAGTGGACGGTGACTCGGTATGAAAACTGCACGGAGGAGCTGTTTTATCGTTTCTACCGTGCAGTTCGACATGTAAACTGCCCAGAAACCGAATCTGCTGACAGATCGCAAATCGGCCGATATCGCGTTTTCGGCCCTCAGAAGCGCCGAAATCGCGTTTTCTCGCTGAGCCCAGTGGACGGTGACTCGGTATGAAAACTGCACGGAGGAGCTGTTTTATCGTTTCTACCGTGCAGTTCGACATGTAAACTGCCCAGAAACCGAATCTGCTGACAGATCGCAAATCGGCCGATATCGCGTTTTCGGCCCTCAGAAGCGCCGAAATCGCGTTTTCTCGCTGAGCCCAGTGGACGGTGACTCGGTATGAAAACTGCACGGAGGAGCTGTTTTATCGTTTCTACCGTGCAGTTCGACATGTAAACTGCCCAGAAACCGAATCTGCTGACAGATCGCAAATCGGCCGATATCGCGTTTTCGGCCCTCAGAAGCGCCGAAATCGCGTTTTCTCGCTGAGCCCAGTGGACGGTGACTCGGTATGAAAACTGCACGGAGGAGCTGTTTTATCGTTTCTACCGTGCAGTTCGACATGTAAACTGCCCAGAAACCGAATCTGCTGACAGATCGCAAATCGGCCGATATCGCGTTTTCGGCCCTCAGAAGCGCCGAAATCGCGTTTTCTCGCTGAGCCCAGTGGACGGTGACTCGGTATGAAAACTGCACGGAGGAGCTGTTTTATCGTTTCTACCGTGCAGTTCGACATGTAAACTGCCCAGAAACCGAATCTGCTGACAGATCGCAAATCGGCCGATATCGCGTTTTCGGCCCTCAGAAGCGCCGAAATCGCGTTTTCTCGCTGAGCCCAGTGGACGGTGACTCGGTATGAAAACTGCACGGAGGAGCTGTTTTATCGTTTCTACCGTGCAGTTCGACATGTAAACTGCCCAGAAACCGAATCTGCTGACAGATCGCAAATCGGCCGATATCGCGTTTTCGGCCCTCAGAAGCGCCGAAATCGCGTTTTCTCGCTGAGCCCAGTGGACGGTGACTCGGTATGAAAACTGCACGGAGGAGCTGTTTTATCGTTTCTACCGTGCAGTTCGACATGTAAACTGCCCAGAAACCGAATCTGCTGACAGATCGCAAATCGGCCGATATCGCGTTTTCGGCCCTCAGAAGCGCCGAAATCGCGTTTTCTCGCTGAGCCCAGTGGACGGTGACTCGGTATGAAAACTGCACGGAGGAGCTGTTTTATCGTTTCTACCGTGCAGTTCGACATGTAAACTGCCCAGAAACCGAATCTGCTGACAGATCGCAAATCGGCCGATATCGCGTTTTCGGCCCTCAGAAGCGCCGAAATCGCGTTTTCTCGCTGAGCCCAGTGGACGGTGACTCGGTATGAAAACTGCACGGAGGAGCTGTTTTATCGTTTCTACCGTGCAGTTCGACATGTAAACTGCCCAGAAACCGAATCTGCTGACAGATCGAAAATCGGCCGATATCGCGTTTTCGGCCCTCAGAAGCGCCGAAATCGCGTTTTCTCGCTGAGCCCAGTGGACGGTGACTCGGTATGAAAACTGCACGGAGGAGCTGTTTTATCGTTTCTACCGTGCAGTTCGACATGTAAACTGCCCAGAAACCGAATCTGCTGACAGATCGCAAATCGGCCGATATCGCGTTTTCGGCCCTCAGAAGCGCCGAAATCGCGTTTTCTCGCTGAGCCCAGTGGACGGTGACTCGGTATGAAAACTGCACGGAGGAGCTGTTTTATCGTTTCTACCGTGCAGTTCGACATGTAAACTGCCCAGAAACCGAATCTGCTGACAGATCGCAAATCGGCCGATATCGCGTTTTCGGCCCTCAGAAGCGCCGAAATCGCGTTTTCTCGCTGAGCCCAGTGGACGGTGACTCGGTATGAAAACTGCACGGAGGAGCTGTTTTATCGTTTCTACCGTGCAGTTCGACATGTAAACTGCCCAGAAACCGAATCTGCTGACAGATCGCAAATCGGCCGATATCGCGTTTTCGGCCCTCAGAAGCGCCGAAATCGCGTTTTCTCGCTGAGCCCAGTGGACGGTGACTCGGTATGAAAACTGCACGGAGGAGCTGTTTTATCGTTTCTACCGTGCAGTTCGACATGTAAACTGCCCAGAAACCGAATCTGCTGACAGATCGCAAATCGGCCGATATCGCGTTTTCGGCCCTCAGAAGCGCCGAAATCGCGTTTTCTCGCTGAGCCCAGTGGACGGTGACTCGGTATGAAAACTGCACGGAGGAGCTGTTTTATCGTTTCTACCGTGCAGTTCGACATGTAAACTGCCCAGAAACCGAATCTGCTGACAGATCGCAAATCGGCCGATATCGCGTTTTCGGCCCTCAGAAGCGCCGAAATCGCGTTTTCTCGCTGAGCCCAGTGGACGGTGACTCGGTATGAAAACTGCACGGAGGAGCTGTTTTATCGTTTCTACCGTGCAGTTCGACATGTAAACTGCCCAGAAACCGAATCTGCTGACAGATCGCAAATCGGCCGATATCGCGTTTTCGGCCCTCAGAAGCGCCGAAATCGCGTTTTCTCGCTGAGCCCAGTGGACGGTGACTCGGTATGAAAACTGCACGGAGGAGCTGTTTTATCGTTTCTACCGTGCAGTTCGACATGTAAACTGCCCAGAAACCGAATCTGCTGACAGATCGCAAATCGGCCGATATCGCGTTTTCGGCCCTCAGAAGCGCCGAAATCGCGTTTTCTCGCTGAGCCCAGTGGACGGTGACTCGGTATGAAAACTGCACGGAGGAGCTGTTTTATCGTTTCTACCGTGCAGTTCGACATGTAAACTGCCCAGAAACCGAATCTGCTGACAGATCGCAAATCGGCCGATATCGCGTTTTCGGCCCTCAGAAGCGCCGAAATCGCGTTTTCTCGCTGAGCCCAGTGGACGGTGACTCGGTATGAAAACTGCACGGAGGAGCTGTTTTATCGTTTCTACCGTGCAGTTCGACATGTAAACTGCCCAGAAACCGAATCTGCTGACAGATCGCAAATCGGCCGATATCGCGTTTTCGGCCCTCAGAAGCGCCGAAATCGCGTTTTCTCGCTGAGCCCAGTGGACGGTGACTCGGTATGAAAACTGCACGGAGGAGCTGTTTTATCGTTTCTACCGTGCAGTTCGACATGTAAACTGCCCAGAAACCGAATCTGCTGACAGATCGCAAATCGGCCGATATCGCGTTTTCGGCCCTCAGAAGCGCCGAAATCGCGTTTTCTCGCTGAGCCCAGTGGACGGTGACTCGGTATGAAAACTGCACGGAGGAGCTGTTTTATCGTTTCTACCGTGCAGTTCGACATGTAAACTGCCCAGAAACCGAATCTGCTGACAGATCGCAAATCGGCCGATATCGCGTTTTCGGCCCTCAGAAGCGCCGAAATCGCGTTTTCTCGCTGAGCCCAGTGGACGGTGACTCGGTATGAAAACTGCACGGAGGAGCTGTTTTATCGTTTCTACCGTGCAGTTCGACATGTAAACTGCCCAGAAACCGAATCTGCTGACAGATCGCAAATCGGCCGATATCGCGTTTTCGGCCCTCAGAAGCGCCGAAATCGCGTTTTCTCGCTGAGCCCAGTGGACGGTGACTCGGTATGAAAACTGCACGGAGGAGCTGTTTTATCGTTTCTACCGTGCAGTTCGACATGTAAACTGCCCAGAAACCGAATCTGCTGACAGATCGAAAATCGGCCGATATCGTTTTCGGCCCTCAGAAGCGCCGAAATCGCGTTTTCTCGCTGAGCCCAGTGGACGGTGACTCGGTATGAAAACTGCACGGAGGAGCTGTTTTATCGTTTCTACCGTGCAGTTCGACATGTAAACTGCCCAGAAACCGAATCTGCTGACAGATCGCAAATCGGCCGATATCGCGTTTTCGGCCCTCAGAAGCGCCGAAATCGCGTTTTCTCGCTGAGCCCAGTGGACGGTGACTCGGTATGAAAACTGCACGGAGGAGCTGTTTTATCGTTTCTACCGTGCAGTTCGACATGTAAACTGCCCAGAAACCGAATCTGCTGACAGATCGCAAATCGGCCGATATCGCGTTTTCGGCCCTCAGAAGCGCCGAAATCGCGTTTTCTCGCTGAGCCCAGTGGACGGTGACTCGGTATGAAAACTGCACGGAGGAGCTGTTTTATCGTTTCTACCGTGCAGTTCGACATGTAAACTGCCCAGAAACCGAATCTGCTGACAGATCGCAAATCGGCCGATATCGCGTTTTCGGCCCTCAGAAGCGCCGAAATCGCGTTTTCTCGCTGAGCCCAGTGGACGGTGACTCGGTATGAAAACTGCACGGAGGAGCTGTTTTATCGTTTCTACCGTGCAGTTCGACATGTAAACTGCCCAGAAACCGAATCTGCTGACAGATCGCAAATCGGCCGATATCGCGTTTTCGGCCCTCAGAAGCGCCGAAATCGCGTTTTCTCGCTGAGCCCAGTGGACGGTGACTCGGTATGAAAACTGCACGGAGGAGCTGTTTTATCGTTTCTACCGTGCAGTTCGACATGTAAACTGCCCAGAAACCGAATCTGCTGACAGATCGCAAATCGGCCGATATCGCGTTTTCGGCCCTCAGAAGCGCCGAAATCGCGTTTTCTCGCTGAGCCCAGTGGACGGTGACTCGGTATGAAAACTGCACGGAGGAGCTGTTTTATCGTTTCTACCGTGCAGTTCGACATGTAAACTGCCCAGAAACCGAATCTGCTGACAGATCGCAAATCGGCCGATATCGCGTTTTCGGCCCTCAGAAGCGCCGAAATCGCGTTTTCTCGCTGAGCCCAGTGGACGGTGACTCGGTATGAAAACTGCACGGAGGAGCTGTTTTATCGTTTCTACCGTGCAGTTCGACATGTAAACTGCCCAGAAACCGAATCTGCTGACAGATCGCAAATCGGCCGATATCGCGTTTTCGGCCCTCAGAAGCGCCGAAATCGCGTTTTCTCGCTGAGCCCAGTGGACGGTGACTCGGTATGAAAACTGCACGGAGGAGCTGTTTTATCGTTTCTACCGTGCAGTTCGACATGTAAACTGCCCAGAAACCGAATCTGCTGACAGATCGCAAATCGGCCGATATCGCGTTTTCGGCCCTCAGAAGCGCCGAAATCGCGTTTTCTCGCTGAGCCCAGTGGACGGTGACTCGGTATGAAAACTGCACGGAGGAGCTGTTTTATCGTTTCTACCGTGCAGTTCGACATGTAAACTGCCCAGAAACCGAATCTGCTGACAGATCGCAAATCGGCCGATATCGCGTTTTCGGCCCTCAGAAGCGCCGAAATCGCGTTTTCTCGCTGAGCCCAGTGGACGGTGACTCGGTATGAAAACTGCACGGAGGAGCTGTTTTATCGTTTCTACCGTGCAGTTCGACATGTAAACTGCCCAGAAACCGAATCTGCTGACAGATCGCAAATCGGCCGATATCGCGTTTTCGGCCCTCAGAAGCGCCGAAATCGCGTTTTCTCGCTGAGCCCAGTGGACGGTGACTCGGTATGAAAACTGCACGGAGGAGCTGTTTTATCGTTTCTACCGTGCAGTTCGACATGTAAACTGCCCAGAAACCGAATCTGCTGACAGATCGCAAATCGGCCGATATCGCGTTTTCGGCCCTCAGAAGCGCCGAAATCGCGTTTTCTCGCTGAGCCCAGTGGACGGTGACTCGGTATGAAAACTGCACGGAGGAGCTGTTTTATCGTTTCTACCGTGCAGTTCGACATGTAAACTGCCCAGAAACCGAATCTGCTGACAGATCGCAAATCGGCCGATATCGCGTTTTCGGCCCTCAGAAGCGCCGAAATCGCGTTTTCTCGCTGAGCCCAGTGGACGGTGACTCGGTATGAAAACTGCACGGAGGAGCTGTTTTATCGTTTCTACCGTGCAGTTCGACATGTAAACTGCCCAGAAACCGAATCTGCTGACAGATCGCAAATCGGCCGATATCGCGTTTTCGGCCCTCAGAAGCGCCGAAATCGCGTTTTCTCGCTGAGCCCAGTGGACGGTGACTCGGTATGAAAACTGCACGGAGGAGCTGTTTTATCGTTTCTACCGTGCAGTTCGACATGTAAACTGCCCAGAAACCGAATCTGCTGACAGATCGAAAATCGGCCGATATCGCGTTTTCGGCCCTCAGAAGCGCCGAAATCGCGTTTTCTCGCTGAGCCCAGTGGACGGTGACTCGGTATGAAAACTGCACGGAGGAGCTGTTTTATCGTTTCTACCGTGCAGTTCGACATGTAAACTGCCCAGAAACCGAATCTGCTGACAGATCGCAAATCGGCCGATATCGCGTTTTCGGCCCTCAGAAGCGCCGAAATCGCGTTTTCTCGCTGAGCCCAGTGGACGGTGACTCGGTATGAAAACTGCACGGAGGAGCTGTTTTATCGTTTCTACCGTGCAGTTCGACATGTAAACTGCCCAGAAACCGAATCTGCTGACAGATCGCAAATCGGCCGATATCGCGTTTTCGGCCCTCAGAAGCGCCGAAATCGCGTTTTCTCGCTGAGCCCAGTGGACGGTGACTCGGTATGAAAACTGCACGGAGGAGCTGTTTTATCGTTTCTACCGTGCAGTTCGACATGTAAACTGCCCAGAAACCGAATCTGCTGACAGATCGCAAATCGGCCGATATCGCGTTTTCGGCCCTCAGAAGCGCCGAAATCGCGTTTTCTCGCTGAGCCCAGTGGACGGTGACTCGGTATGAAAACTGCACGGAGGAGCTGTTTTATCGTTTCTACCGTGCAGTTCGACATGTAAACTGCCCAGAAACCGAATCTGCTGACAGATCGCAAATCGGCCGATATCGCGTTTTCGGCCCTCAGAAGCGCCGAAATCGCGTTTTCTCGCTGAGCCCAGTGGACGGTGACTCGGTATGAAAACTGCACGGAGGAGCTGTTTTATCGTTTCTACCGTGCAGTTCGACATGTAAACTGCCCAGAAACCGAATCTGCTGACAGATCGCAAATCGGCCGATATCGCGTTTTCGGCCCTCAGAAGCGCCGAAATCGCGTTTTCTCGCTGAGCCCAGTGGACGGTGACTCGGTATGAAAACTGCACGGAGGAGCTGTTTTATCGTTTCTACCGTGCAGTTCGACATGTAAACTGCCCAGAAACCGAATCTGCTGACAGATCGCAAATCGGCCGATATCGCGTTTTCGGCCCTCAGAAGCGCCGAAATCGCGTTTTCTCGCTGAGCCCAGTGGACGGTGACTCGGTATGAAAACTGCACGGAGGAGCTGTTTTATCGTTTCTACCGTGCAGTTCGACATGTAAACTGCCCAGAAACCGAATCTGCTGACAGATCGCAAATCGGCCGATATCGCGTTTTCGGCCCTCAGAAGCGCCGAAATCGCGTTTTCTCGCTGAGCCCAGTGGACGGTGACTCGGTATGAAAACTGCACGGAGGAGCTGTTTTATCGTTTCTACCGTGCAGTTCGACATGTAAACTGCCCAGAAACCGAATCTGCTGACAGATCGCAAATCGGCCGATATCGCGTTTTCGGCCCTCAGAAGCGCCGAAATCGCGTTTTCTCGCTGAGCCCAGTGGACGGTGACTCGGTATGAAAACTGCACGGAGGAGCTGTTTTATCGTTTCTACCGTGCAGTTCGACATGTAAACTGCCCAGAAACCGAATCTGCTGACAGATCGAAAATCGGCCGATATCGCGTTTTCGGCCCTCAGAAGCGCCGAAATCGCGTTTTCTCGCTGAGCCCAGTGGACGGTGACTCGGTATGAAAACTGCACGGAGGAGCTGTTTTATCGTTTCTACCGTGCAGTTCGACATGTAAACTGCCCAGAAACCGAATCTGCTGACAGATCGCAAATCGGCCGATATCGCGTTTTCGGCCCTCAGAAGCGCCGAAATCGCGTTTTCTCGCTGAGCCCAGTGGACGGTGACTCGGTATGAAAACTGCACGGAGGAGCTGTTTTATCGTTTCTACCGTGCAGTTCGACATGTAAACTGCCCAGAAACCGAATCTGCTGACAGATCGCAAATCGGCCGATATCGCGTTTTCGGCCCTCAGAAGCGCCGAAATCGCGTTTTCTCGCTGAGCCCAGTGGACGGTGACTCGGTATGAAAACTGCACGGAGGAGCTGTTTTATCGTTTCTACCGTGCAGTTCGACATGTAAACTGCCCAGAAACCGAATCTGCTGACAGATCGCAAATCGGCCGATATCGCGTTTTCGGCCCTCAGAAGCGCCGAAATCGCGTTTTCTCGCTGAGCCCAGTGGACGGTGACTCGGTATGAAAACTGCACGGAGGAGCTGTTTTATCGTTTCTACCGTGCAGTTCGACATGTAAACTGCCCAGAAACCGAATCTGCTGACAGATCGCAAATCGGCCGATATCGCGTTTTCGGCCCTCAGAAGCGCCGAAATCGCGTTTTCTCGCTGAGCCCAGTGGACGGTGACTCGGTATGAAAACTGCACGGAGGAGCTGTTTTATCGTTTCTACCGTGCAGTTCGACATGTAAACTGCCCAGAAACCGAATCTGCTGACAGATCGCAAATCGGCCGATATCGCGTTTTCGGCCCTCAGAAGCGCCGAAATCGCGTTTTCTCGCTGAGCCCAGTGGACGGTGACTCGGTATGAAAACTGCACGGAGGAGCTGTTTTATCGTTTCTACCGTGCAGTTCGACATGTAAACTGCCCAGAAACCGAATCTGCTGACAGATCGCAAATCGGCCGATATCGCGTTTTCGGCCCTCAGAAGCGCCGAAATCGCGTTTTCTCGCTGAGCCCAGTGGACGGTGACTCGGTATGAAAACTGCACGGAGGAGCTGTTTTATCGTTTCTACCGTGCAGTTCGACATGTAAACTGCCCAGAAACCGAATCTGCTGACAGATCGCAAATCGGCCGATATCGCGTTTTCGGCCCTCAGAAGCGCCGAAATCGCGTTTTCTCGCTGAGCCCAGTGGACGGTGACTCGGTATGAAAACTGCACGGAGGAGCTGTTTTATCGTTTCTACCGTGCAGTTCGACATGTAAACTGCCCAGAAACCGAATCTGCTGACAGATCGCAAATCGGCCGATATCGCGTTTTCGGCCCTCAGAAGCGCCGAAATCGCGTTTTCTCGCTGAGCCCAGTGGACGGTGACTCGGTATGAAAACTGCACGGAGGAGCTGTTTTATCGTTTCTACCGTGCAGTTCGACATGTAAACTGCCCAGAAACCGAATCTGCTGACAGATCGCAAATCGGCCGATATCGCGTTTTCGGCCCTCAGAAGCGCCGAAATCGCGTTTTCTCGCTGAGCCCAGTGGACGGTGACTCGGTATGAAAACTGCACGGAGGAGCTGTTTTATCGTTTCTACCGTGCAGTTCGACATGTAAACTGCCCAGAAACCGAATCTGCTGACAGATCGCAAATCGGCCGATATCGCGTTTTCGGCCCTCAGAAGCGCCGAAATCGCGTTTTCTCGCTGAGCCCAGTGGACGGTGACTCGGTATGAAAACTGCACGGAGGAGCTGTTTTATCGTTTCTACCGTGCAGTTCGACATGTAAACTGCCCAGAAACCGAATCTGCTGACAGATCGCAAATCGGCCGATATCGCGTTTTCGGCCCTCAGAAGCGCCGAAATCGCGTTTTCTCGCTGAGCCCAGTGGACGGTGACTCGGTATGAAAACTGCACGGAGGAGCTGTTTTATCGTTTCTACCGTGCAGTTCGACATGTAAACTGCCCAGAAACCGAATCTGCTGACAGATCGCAAATCGGCCGATATCGCGTTTTCGGCCCTCAGAAGCGCCGAAATCGCGTTTTCTCGCTGAGCCCAGTGGACGGTGACTCGGTATGAAAACTGCACGGAGGAGCTGTTTTATCGTTTCTACCGTGCAGTTCGACATGTAAACTGCCCAGAAACCGAATCTGCTGACAGATCGCAAATCGGCCGATATCGCGTTTTCGGCCCTCAGAAGCGCCGAAATCGCGTTTTCTCGCTGAGCCCAGTGGACGGTGACTCGGTATGAAAACTGCACGGAGGAGCTGTTTTATCGTTTCTACCGTGCAGTTCGACATGTAAACTGCCCAGAAACCGAATCTGCTGACAGATCGCAAATCGGCCGATATCGCGTTTTCGGCCCTCAGAAGCGCCGAAATCGCGTTTTCTCGCTGAGCCCAGTGGACGGTGACTCGGTATGAAAACTGCACGGAGGAGCTGTTTTATCGTTTCTACCGTGCAGTTCGACATGTAAACTGCCCAGAAACCGAATCTGCTGACAGATCGCAAATCGGCCGATATCGCGTTTTCGGCCCTCAGAAGCGCCGAAATCGCGTTTTCTCGCTGAGCCCAGTGGACGGTGACTCGGTATGAAAACTGCACGGAGGAGCTGTTTTATCGTTTCTACCGTGCAGTTCGACATGTAAACTGCCCAGAAACCGAATCTGCTGACAGATCGCAAATCGGCCGATATCGCGTTTTCGGCCCTCAGAAGCGCCGAAATCGCGTTTTCTCGCTGAGCCCAGTGGACGGTGACTCGGTATGAAAACTGCACGGAGGAGCTGTTTTATCGTTTCTACCGTGCAGTTCGACATGTAAACTGCCCAGAAACCGAATCTGCTGACAGATCGCAAATCGGCCGATATCGCGTTTTCGGCCCTCAGAAGCGCCGAAATCGCGTTTTCTCGCTGAGCCCAGTGGACGGTGACTCGGTATGAAAACTGCACGGAGGAGCTGTTTTATCGTTTCTACCGTGCAGTTCGACATGTAAACTGCCCAGAAACCGAATCTGCTGACAGATCGCAAATCGGCCGATATCGCGTTTTCGGCCCTCAGAAGCGCCGAAATCGCGTTTTCTCGCTGAGCCCAGTGGACGGTGACTCGGTATGAAAACTGCACGGAGGAGCTGTTTTATCGTTTCTACCGTGCAGTTCGACATGTAAACTGCCCAGAAACCGAATCTGCTGACAGATCGCAAATCGGCCGATATCGCGTTTTCGGCCCTCAGAAGCGCCGAAATCGCGTTTTCTCGCTGAGCCCAGTGGACGGTGACTCGGTATGAAAACTGCACGGAGGAGCTGTTTTATCGTTTCTACCGTGCAGTTCGACATGTAAACTGCCCAGAAACCGAATCTGCTGACAGATCGCAAATCGGCCGATATCGCGTTTTCGGCCCTCAGAAGCGCCGAAATCGCGTTTTCTCGCCGATATCGCGTTTTCGGCCCTCAGAAGCGCCGAAATCGCGTTTTCTCGCTGAGCCCAGTGGACGGTGACTCGGTATGAAAACTGCACGGAGGAGCTGTTTTATCGTTTCTACCGTGCAGTTCGACATGTAAACTGCCCAGAAACCGAATCTGCTGACAGATCGCAAATCGGCCGATATCGCGTTTTCGGCCCTCAGAAGCGCCGAAATCGCGTTTTCTCGCTGAGCCCAGTGGACGGTGACTCGGTATGAAAACTGCACGGAGGAGCTGTTTTATCGTTTCTACCGTGCAGTTCGACATGTAAACTGCCCAGAAACCGAATCTGCTGACAGATCGCAAATCGGCCGATATCGCGTTTTCGGCCCTCAGAAGCGCCGAAATCGCGTTTTCTCGCTGAGCCCAGTGGACGGTGACTCGGTATGAAAACTGCACGGAGGAGCTGTTTTATCGTTTCTACCGTGCAGTTCGACATGTAAACTGCCCAGAAACCGAATCTGCTGACAGATCGCAAATCGGCCGATATCGCGTTTTCGGCCCTCAGAAGCGCCGAAATCGCGTTTTCTCGCTGAGCCCAGTGGACGGTGACTCGGTATGAAAACTGCACGGAGGAGCTGTTTTATCGTTTCTACCGTGCAGTTCGACATGTAAACTGCCCAGAAACCGAATCTGCTGACAGATCGCAAATCGGCCGATATCGCGTTTTCGGCCCTCAGAAGCGCCGAAATCGCGTTTTCTCGCTGAGCCCAGTGGACGGTGACTCGGTATGAAAACTGCACGGAGGAGCTGTTTTATCGTTTCTACCGTGCAGTTCGACATGTAAACTGCCCAGAAACCGAATCTGCTGACAGATCGCAAATCGGCCGATATCGCGTTTTCGGCCCTCAGAAGCGCCGAAATCGCGTTTTCTCGCTGAGCCCAGTGGACGGTGACTCGGTATGAAAACTGCACGGAGGAGCTGTTTTATCGTTTCTACCGTGCAGTTCGACATGTAAACTGCCCAGAAACCGAATCTGCTGACAGATCGCAAATCGGCCGATATCGCGTTTTCGGCCCTCAGAAGCGCCGAAATCGCGTTTTCTCGCTGAGCCCAGTGGACGGTGACTCGGTATGAAAACTGCACGGAGGAGCTGTTTTATCGTTTCTACCGTGCAGTTCGACATGTAAACTGCCCAGAAACCGAATCTGCTGACAGATCGCAAATCGGCCGATATCGCGTTTTCGGCCCTCAGAAGCGCCGAAATCGCGTTTTCTCGCTGAGCCCAGTGGACGGTGACTCGGTATGAAAACTGCACGGAGGAGCTGTTTTATCGTTTCTACCGTGCAGTTCGACATGTAAACTGCCCAGAAACCGAATCTGCTGACAGATCGCAAATCGGCCGATATCGCGTTTTCGGCCCTCAGAAGCGCCGAAATCGCGTTTTCTCGCTGAGCCCAGTGGACGGTGACTCGGTATGAAAACTGCACGGAGGAGCTGTTTTATCGTTTCTACCGTGCAGTTCGACATGTAAACTGCCCAGAAACCGAATCTGCTGACAGATCGCAAATCGGCCGATATCGCGTTTTCGGCCCTCAGAAGCGCCGAAATCGCGTTTTCTCGCTGAGCCCAGTGGACGGTGACTCGGTATGAAAACTGCACGGAGGAGCTGTTTTATCGTTTCTACCGTGCAGTTCGACATGTAAACTGCCCAGAAACCGAATCTGCTGACAGATCGCAAATCGGCCGATATCGCGTTTTCGGCCCTCAGAAGCGCCGAAATCGCGTTTTCTCGCTGAGCCCAGTGGACGGTGACTCGGTATGAAAACTGCACGGAGGAGCTGTTTTATCGTTTCTACCGTGCAGTTCGACATGTAAACTGCCCAGAAACCGAATCTGCTGACAGATCGCAAATCGGCCGATATCGCGTTTTCGGCCCTCAGAAGCGCCGAAATCGCGTTTTCTCGCTGAGCCCAGTGGACGGTGACTCGGTATGAAAACTGCACGGAGGAGCTGTTTTATCGTTTCTACCGTGCAGTTCGACATGTAAACTGCCCAGAAACCGAATCTGCTGACAGATCGCAAATCGGCCGATATCGCGTTTTCGGCCCTCAGAAGCGCCGAAATCGCGTTTTCTCGCTGAGCCCAGTGGACGGTGACTCGGTATGAAAACTGCACGGAGGAGCTGTTTTATCGTTTCTACCGTGCAGTTCGACATGTAAACTGCCCAGAAACCGAATCTGCTGACAGATCGCAAATCGGCCGATATCGCGTTTTCGGCCCTCAGAAGCGCCGAAATCGCGTTTTCTCGCTGAGCCCAGTGGACGGTGACTCGGTATGAAAACTGCACGGAGGAGCTGTTTTATCGTTTCTACCGTGCAGTTCGACATGTAAACTGCCCAGAAACCGAATCTGCTGACAGATCGCAAATCGGCCGATATCGCGTTTTCGGCCCTCAGAAGCGCCGAAATCGCGTTTTCTCGCTGAGCCCAGTGGACGGTGACTCGGTATGAAAACTGCACGGAGGAGCTGTTTTATCGTTTCTACCGTGCAGTTCGACATGTAAACTGCCCAGAAACCGAATCTGCTGACAGATCGCAAATCGGCCGATATCGCGTTTTCGGCCCTCAGAAGCGCCGAAATCGCGTTTTCTCGCTGAGCCCAGTGGACGGTGACTCGGTATGAAAACTGCACGGAGGAGCTGTTTTATCGTTTCTACCGTGCAGTTCGACATGTAAACTGCCCAGAAACCGAATCTGCTGACAGATCGCAAATCGGCCGATATCGCGTTTTCGGCCCTCAGAAGCGCCGAAATCGCGTTTTCTCGCTGAGCCCAGTGGACGGTGACTCGGTATGAAAACTGCACGGAGGAGCTGTTTTATCGTTTCTACCGTGCAGTTCGACATGTAAACTGCCCAGAAACCGAATCTGCTGACAGATCGCAAATCGGCCGATATCGCGTTTTCGGCCCTCAGAAGCGCCGAAATCGCGTTTTCTCGCTGAGCCCAGTGGACGGTGACTCGGTATGAAAACTGCACGGAGGAGCTGTTTTATCGTTTCTACCGTGCAGTTCGACATGTAAACTGCCCAGAAACCGAATCTGCTGACAGATCGCAAATCGGCCGATATCGCGTTTTCGGCCCTCAGAAGCGCCGAAATCGCGTTTTCTCGCTGAGCCCAGTGGACGGTGACTCGGTATGAAAACTGCACGGAGGAGCTGTTTTATCGTTTCTACCGTGCAGTTCGACATGTAAACTGCCCAGAAACCGAATCTGCTGACAGATCGCAAATCGGCCGATATCGCGTTTTCGGCCCTCAGAAGCGCCGAAATCGCGTTTTCTCGCTGAGCCCAGTGGACGGTGACTCGGTATGAAAACTGCACGGAGGAGCTGTTTTATCGTTTCTACCGTGCAGTTCGACATGTAAACTGCCCAGAAACCGAATCTGCTGACAGATCGCAAATCGGCCGATATCGCGTTTTCGGCCCTCAGAAGCGCCGAAATCGCGTTTTCTCGCTGAGCCCAGTGGACGGTGACTCGGTATGAAAACTGCACGGAGGAGCTGTTTTATCGTTTCTACCGTGCAGTTCGACATGTAAACTGCCCAGAAACCGAATCTGCTGACAGATCGCAAATCGGCCGATATCGCGTTTTCGGCCCTCAGAAGCGCCGAAATCGCGTTTTCTCGCTGAGCCCAGTGGACGGTGACTCGGTATGAAAACTGCACGGAGGAGCTGTTTTATCGTTTCTACCGTGCAGTTCGACATGTAAACTGCCCAGAAACCGAATCTGCTGACAGATCGCAAATCGGCCGATATCGCGTTTTCGGCCCTCAGAAGCGCCGAAATCGCGTTTTCTCGCTGAGCCCAGTGGACGGTGACTCGGTATGAAAACTGCACGGAGGAGCTGTTTTATCGTTTCTACCGTGCAGTTCGACATGTAAACTGCCCAGAAACCGAATCTGCTGACAGATCGCAAATCGGCCGATATCGCGTTTTCGGCCCTCAGAAGCGCCGAAATCGCGTTTTCTCGCTGAGCCGAGTGGACGGTGACTCGGTATGAAAACTGCACGGAGGAGCTGTTTTATCGTTTCTACCGTGCAGTTCGACATGTAAACTGCCCAGAAACCGAATCTGCTGACAGATCGCAAATCGGCCGATATCGCGTTTTCGGCCCTCAGAAGCGCCGAAATCGCGTTTTCTCGCTGAGCCCAGTGGACGGTGACTCGGTATGAAAACTGCACGGAGGAGCTGTTTTATCGTTTCTACCGTGCAGTTCGACATGTAAACTGCCCAGAAACCGAATCTGCTGACAGATCGCAAATCGGCCGATATCGCGTTTTCGGCCCTCAGAAGCGCCGAAATCGCGTTTTCTCGCTGAGCCCAGTGGACGGTGACTCGGTATGAAAACTGCACGGAGGAGCTGTTTTATCGTTTCTACCGTGCAGTTCGACATGTAAACTGCCCAGAAACCGAATCTGCTGACAGATCGCAAATCGGCCGATATCGCGTTTTCGGCCCTCAGAAGCGCCGAAATCGCGTTTTCTCGCTGAGCCCAGTGGACGGTGACTCGGTATGAAAACTGCACGGAGGAGCTGTTTTATCGTTTCTACCGTGCAGTTCGACATGTAAACTGCCCAGAAACCGAATCTGCTGACAGATCGCAAATCGGCCGATATCGCGTTTTCGGCCCTCAGAAGCGCCGAAATCGCGTTTTCTCGCTGAGCCCAGTGGACGGTGACTCGGTATGAAAACTGCACGGAGGAGCTGTTTTATCGTTTCTACCGTGCAGTTCGACATGTAAACTGCCCAGAAACCGAATCTGCTGACAGATCGCAAATCGGCCGATATCGCGTTTTCGGCCCTCAGAAGCGCCGAAATCGCGTTTTCTCGCTGAGCCCAGTGGACGGTGACTCGGTATGAAAACTGCACGGAGGAGCTGTTTTATCGTTTCTACCGTGCAGTTCGACATGTAAACTGCCCAGAAACCGAATCTGCTGACAGATCGCAAATCGGCCGATATCGCGTTTTCGGCCCTCAGAAGCGCCGAAATCGCGTTTTCTCGCTGAGCCCAGTGGACGGTGACTCGGTATGAAAACTGCACGGAGGAGCTGTTTTATCGTTTCTACCGTGCAGTTCGACATGTAAACTGCCCAGAAACCGAATCTGCTGACAGATCGCAAATCGGCCGATATCGCGTTTTCGGCCCTCAGAAGCGCCGAAATCGCGTTTTCTCGCTGAGCCCAGTGGACGGTGACTCGGTATGAAAACTGCACGGAGGAGCTGTTTTATCGTTTCTACCGTGCAGTTCGACATGTAAACTGCCCAGAAACCGAATCTGCTGACAGATCGCAAATCGGCCGATATCGCGTTTTCGGCCCTCAGAAGCGCCGAAATCGCGTTTTCTCGCTGAGCCCAGTGGACGGTGACTCGGTATGAAAACTGCACGGAGGAGCTGTTTTATCGTTTCTACCGTGCAGTTCGACATGTAAACTGCCCAGAAACCGAATCTGCTGACAGATCGCAAATCGGCCGATATCGCGTTTTCGGCCCTCAGAAGCGCCGAAATCGCGTTTTCTCGCTGAGCCCAGTGGACGGTGACTCGGTATGAAAACTGCACGGAGGAGCTGTTTTATCGTTTCTACCGTGCAGTTCGACATGTAAACTGCCCAGAAACCGAATCTGCTGACAGATCGCAAATCGGCCGATATCGCGTTTTCGGCCCTCAGAAGCGCCGAAATCGCGTTTTCTCGCTGAGCCCAGTGGACGGTGACTCGGTATGAAAACTGCACGGAGGAGCTGTTTTATCGTTTCTACCGTGCAGTTCGACATGTAAACTGCCCAGAAACCGAATCTGCTGACAGATCGCAAATCGGCCGATATCGCGTTTTCGGCCCTCAGAAGCGCCGAAATCGCGTTTTCTCGCTGAGCCCAGTGGACGGTGACTCGGTATGAAAACTGCACGGAGGAGCTGTTTTATCGTTTCTACCGTGCAGTTCGACATGTAAACTGCCCAGAAACCGAATCTGCTGACAGATCGCAAATCGGCCGATATCGCGTTTTCGGCCCTCAGAAGCGCCGAAATCGCGTTTTCTCGCTGAGCCCAGTGGACGGTGACTCGGTATGAAAACTGCACGGAGGAGCTGTTTTATCGTTTCTACCGTGCAGTTCGACATGTAAACTGCCCAGAAACCGAATCTGCTGACAGATCGCAAATCGGCCGATATCGCGTTTTCGGCCCTCAGAAGCGCCGAAATCGCGTTTTCTCGCTGAGCCCAGTGGACGGTGACTCGGTATGAAAACTGCACGGAGGAGCTGTTTTATCGTTTCTACCGTGCAGTTCGACATGTAAACTGC
This sequence comes from Cryptocheilus praepositus, assembly GCA_033815515.1. Taxonomy (NCBI): domain Eukaryota; kingdom Metazoa; phylum Arthropoda; class Insecta; order Hymenoptera; family Pompilidae; genus Cryptocheilus; species Cryptocheilus praepositus. The sequence goes on along the minus strand of JAWWQZ010000217.1, from coordinate 166,008 downwards.
CCAGAAACCGAATCTGCTGACAGATCGCAAATCGGCCGATATCGCGTTTTCGGCCCTCAGAAGCGCCGAAATCGCGTTTTCTCGCTGAGCCCAGTGGACGGTGACTCGGTATGAAAACTGCACGGAGGAGCTGTTTTATCGTTTCTACCGTGCAGTTCGACATGTAAACTGCCCAGAAACCGAATCTGCTGACAGATCGCAAATCGGCCGATATCGCGTTTTCGGCCCTCAGAAGCGCCGAAATCGCGTTTTCTCGCTGAGCCCAGTGGACGGTGACTCGGTATGAAAACTGCACGGAGGAGCTGTTTTATCGTTTCTACCGTGCAGTTCGACATGTAAACTGCCCAGAAACCGAATCTGCTGACAGATCGCAAATCGGCCGATATCGCGTTTTCGGCCCTCAGAAGCGCCGAAATCGCGTTTTCTCGCTGAGCCCAGTGGACGGTGACTCGGTATGAAAACTGCACGGAGGAGCTGTTTTATCGTTTCTACCGTGCAGTTCGACATGTAAACTGCCCAGAAACCGAATCTGCTGACAGATCGCAAATCGGCCGATATCGCGTTTTCGGCCCTCAGAAGCGCCGAAATCGCGTTTTCTCGCTGAGCCCAGTGGACGGTGACTCGGTATGAAAACTGCACGGAGGAGCTGTTTTATCGTTTCTACCGTGCAGTTCGACATGTAAACTGCCCAGAAACCGAATCTGCTGACAGATCGCAAATCGGCCGATATCGCGTTTTCGGCCTCAGAAGCGCCGAAATCGCGTTTTCTCGCTGAGCCCAGTGGACGGTGACTCGGTATGAAAACTGCACGGAGGAGCTGTTTTATCGTTTCTACCGTGCAGTTCGACATGTAAACTGCCCAGAAACCGAATCTGCTGACAGATCGCAAATCGGCCGATATCGCGTTTTCGGCCCTCAGAAGCGCCGAAATCGCGTTTTCTCGCTGAGCCCAGTGGACGGTGACTCGGTATGAAAACTGCACGGAGGAGCTGTTTTATCGTTTCTACCGTGCAGTTCGACATGTAAACTGCCCAGAAACCGAATCTGCTGACAGATCGCAAATCGGCCGATATCGCGTTTTCGGCCCTCAGAAGCGCCGAAATCGCGTTTTCTCGCTGAGCCCAGTGGACGGTGACTCGGTATGAAAACTGCACGGAGGAGCTGTTTTATCGTTTCTACCGTGCAGTTCGACATGTAAACTGCCCAGAAACCGAATCTGCTGACAGATCGCAAATCGGCCGATATCGCGTTTTCGGCCCTCAGAAGCGCCGAAATCGCGTTTTCTCGCTGAGCCCAGTGGACGGTGACTCGGTATGAAAACTGCACGGAGGAGCTGTTTTATCGTTTCTACCGTGCAGTTCGACATGTAAACTGCCCAGAAACCGAATCTGCTGACAGATCGCAAATCGGCCGATATCGCGTTTTCGGCCCTCAGAAGCGCCGAAATCGCGTTTTCTCGCTGAGCCCAGTGGACGGTGACTCGGTATGAAAACTGCACGGAGGAGCTGTTTTATCGTTTCTACCGTGCAGTTCGACATGTAAACTGCCCAGAAACCGAATCTGCTGACAGATCGCAAATCGGCCGATATCGCGTTTTCGGCCCTCAGAAGCGCCGAAATCGCGTTTTCTCGCTGAGCCCAGTGGACGGTGACTCGGTATGAAAACTGCACGGAGGAGCTGTTTTATCGTTTCTACCGTGCAGTTCGACATGTAAACTGCCCAGAAACCGAATCTGCTGACAGATCGCAAATCGGCCGATATCGCGTTTTCGGCCCTCAGAAGCGCCGAAATCGCGTTTTCTCGCTGAGCCCAGTGGACGGTGACTCGGTATGAAAACTGCACGGAGGAGCTGTTTTATCGTTTCTACCGTGCAGTTCGACATGTAAACTGCCCAGAAACCGAATCTGCTGACAGATCGCAAATCGGCCGATATCGCGTTTTCGGCCCTCAGAAGCGCCGAAATCGCGTTTTCTCGCTGAGCCCAGTGGACGGTGACTCGGTATGAAAACTGCACGGAGGAGCTGTTTTATCGTTTCTACCGTGCAGTTCGACATGTAAACTGCCCAGAAACCGAATCTGCTGACAGATCGCAAATCGGCCGATATCGCGTTTTCGGCCCTCAGAAGCGCCGAAATCGCGTTTTCTCGCTGAGCCCAGTGGACGGTGACTCGGTATGAAAACTGCACGGAGGAGCTGTTTTATCGTTTCTACCGTGCAGTTCGACATGTAAACTGCCCAGAAACCGAATCTGCTGACAGATCGCAAATCGGCCGATATCGCGTTTTCGGCCCTCAGAAGCGCCGAAATCGCGTTTTCTCGCTGAGCCCAGTGGACGGTGACTCGGTATGAAAACTGCACGGAGGAGCTGTTTTATCGTTTCTACCGTGCAGTTCGACATGTAAACTGCCCAGAAACCGAATCTGCTGACAGATCGCAAATCGGCCGATATCGCGTTTTCGGCCCTCAGAAGCGCCGAAATCGCGTTTTCTCGCTGAGCCCAGTGGACGGTGACTCGGTATGAAAACTGCACGGAGGAGCTGTTTTATCGTTTCTACCGTGCAGTTCGACATGTAAACTGCCCAGAAACCGAATCTGCTGACAGATCGCAAATCGGCCGATATCGCGTTTTCGGCCCTCAGAAGCGCCGAAATCGCGTTTTCTCGCTGAGCCCAGTGGACGGTGACTCGGTATGAAAACTGCACGGAGGAGCTGTTTTATCGTTTCTACCGTGCAGTTCGACATGTAAACTGCCCAGAAACCGAATCTGCTGACAGATCGCAAATCGGCCGATATCGCGTTTTCGGCCCTCAGAAGCGCCGAAATCGCGTTTTCTCGCTGAGCCCAGTGGACGGTGACTCGGTATGAAAACTGCACGGAGGAGCTGTTTTATCGTTTCTACCGTGCAGTTCGACATGTAAACTGCCCAGAAACCGAATCTGCTGACAGATCGCAAATCGGCCGATATCGCGTTTTCGGCCCTCAGAAGCGCCGAAATCGCGTTTTCTCGCTGAGCCCAGTGGACGGTGACTCGGTATGAAAACTGCACGGAGGAGCTGTTTTATCGTTTCTACCGTGCAGTTCGACATGTAAACTGCCCAGAAACCGAATCTGCTGACAGATCGCAAATCGGCCGATATCGCGTTTTCGGCCCTCAGAAGCGCCGAAATCGCGTTTTCTCGCTGAGCCCAGTGGACGGTGACTCGGTATGAAAACTGCACGGAGGAGCTGTTTTATCGTTTCTACCGTGCAGTTCGACATGTAAACTGCCCAGAAACCGAATCTGCTGACAGATCGCAAATCGGCCGATATCGCGTTTTCGGCCCTCAGAAGCGCCGAAATCGCGTTTTCTCGCTGAGCCCAGTGGACGGTGACTCGGTATGAAAACTGCACGGAGGAGCTGTTTTATCGTTTCTACCGTGCAGTTCGACATGTAAACTGCCCAGAAACCGAATCTGCTGACAGATCGCAAATCGGCCGATATCGCGTTTTCGGCCCTCAGAAGCGCCGAAATCGCGTTTTCTCGCTGAGCCCAGTGGACGGTGACTCGGTATGAAAACTGCACGGAGGAGCTGTTTTATCGTTTCTACCGTGCAGTTCGACATGTAAACTGCCCAGAAACCGAATCTGCTGACAGATCGCAAATCGGCCGATATCGCGTTTTCGGCCCTCAGAAGCGCCGAAATCGCGTTTTCTCGCTGAGCCCAGTGGACGGTGACTCGGTATGAAAACTGCACGGAGGAGCTGTTTTATCGTTTCTACCGTGCAGTTCGACATGTAAACTGCCCAGAAACCGAATCTGCTGACAGATCGCAAATCGGCCGATATCGCGTTTTCGGCCCTCAGAAGCGCCGAAATCGCGTTTTCTCGCTGAGCCCAGTGGACGGTGACTCGGTATGAAAACTGCACGGAGGAGCTGTTTTATCGTTTCTACCGTGCAGTTCGACATGTAAACTGCCCAGAAACCGAATCTGCTGACAGATCGCAAATCGGCCGATATCGCGTTTTCGGCCCTCAGAAGCGCCGAAATCGCGTTTTCTCGCTGAGCCCAGTGGACGGTGACTCGGTATGAAAACTGCACGGAGGAGCTGTTTTATCGTTTCTACCGTGCAGTTCGACATGTAAACTGCCCAGAAACCGAATCTGCTGACAGATCGCAAATCGGCCGATATCGCGTTTTCGGCCCTCAGAAGCGCCGAAATCGCGTTTTCTCGCTGAGCCCAGTGGACGGTGACTCGGTATGAAAACTGCACGGAGGAGCTGTTTTATCGTTTCTACCGTGCAGTTCGACATGTAAACTGCCCAGAAACCGAATCTGCTGACAGATCGCAAATCGGCCGATATCGCGTTTTCGGCCCTCAGAAGCGCCGAAATCGCGTTTTCTCGCTGAGCCGAGTGGACGGTGACTCGGTATGAAAACTGCACGGAGGAGCTGTTTTATCGTTTCTACCGTGCAGTTCGACATGTAAACTGCCCAGAAACCGAATCTGCTGACAGATCGCAAATCGGCCGATATCGCGTTTTCGGCCCTCAGAAGCGCCGAAATCGCGTTTTCTCGCTGAGCCCAGTGGACGGTGACTCGGTATGAAAACTGCACGGAGGAGCTGTTTTATCGTTTCTACCGTGCAGTTCGACATGTAAACTGCCCAGAAACCGAATCTGCTGACAGATCGCAAATCGGCCGATATCGCGTTTTCGGCCCTCAGAAGCGCCGAAATCGCGTTTTCTCGCTGAGCCCAGTGGACGGTGACTCGGTATGAAAACTGCACGGAGGAGCTGTTTTATCGTTTCTACCGTGCAGTTCGACATGTAAACTGCCCAGAAACCGAATCTGCTGACAGATCGCAAATCGGCCGATATCGCGTTTTCGGCCCTCAGAAGCGCCGAAATCGCGTTTTCTCGCTGAGCCCAGTGGACGGTGACTCGGTATGAAAACTGCACGGAGGAGCTGTTTTATCGTTTCTACCGTGCAGTTCGACATGTAAACTGCCCAGAAACCGAATCTGCTGACAGATCGCAAATCGGCCGATATCGCGTTTTCGGCCCTCAGAAGCGCCGAAATCGCGTTTTCTCGCTGAGCCCAGTGGACGGTGACTCGGTATGAAAACTGCACGGAGGAGCTGTTTTATCGTTTCTACCGTGCAGTTCGACATGTAAACTGCCCAGAAACCGAATCTGCTGACAGATCGCAAATCGGCCGATATCGCGTTTTCGGCCCTCAGAAGCGCCGAAATCGCGTTTTCTCGCTGAGCCCAGTGGACGGTGACTCGGTATGAAAACTGCACGGAGGAGCTGTTTTATCGTTTCTACCGTGCAGTTCGACATGTAAACTGCCCAGAAACCGAATCTGCTGACAGATCGCAAATCGGCCGATATCGCGTTTTCGGCCCTCAGAAGCGCCGAAATCGCGTTTTCTCGCTGAGCCCAGTGGACGGTGACTCGGTATGAAAACTGCACGGAGGAGCTGTTTTATCGTTTCTACCGTGCAGTTCGACATGTAAACTGCCCAGAAACCGAATCTGCTGACAGATCGCAAATCGGCCGATATCGCGTTTTCGGCCCTCAGAAGCGCCGAAATCGCGTTTTCTCGCTGAGCCCAGTGGACGGTGACTCGGTATGAAAACTGCACGGAGGAGCTGTTTTATCGTTTCTACCGTGCAGTTCGACATGTAAACTGCCCAGAAACCGAATCTGCTGACAGATCGCAAATCGGCCGATATCGCGTTTTCGGCCCTCAGAAGCGCCGAAATCGCGTTTTCTCGCTGAGCCCAGTGGACGGTGACTCGGTATGAAAACTGCACGGAGGAGCTGTTTTATCGTTTCTACCGTGCAGTTCGACATGTAAACTGCCCAGAAACCGAATCTGCTGACAGATCGCAAATCGGCCGATATCGCGTTTTCGGCCCTCAGAAGCGCCGAAATCGCGTTTTCTCGCTGAGCCCAGTGGACGGTGACTCGGTATGAAAACTGCACGGAGGAGCTGTTTTATCGTTTCTACCGTGCAGTTCGACATGTAAACTGCCCAGAAACCGAATCTGCTGACAGATCGCAAATCGGCCGATATCGCGTTTTCGGCCCTCAGAAGCGCCGAAATCGCGTTTTCTCGCTGAGCCCAGTGGACGGTGACTCGGTATGAAAACTGCACGGAGGAGCTGTTTTATCGTTTCTACCGTGCAGTTCGACATGTAAACTGCCCAGAAACCGAATCTGCTGACAGATCGCAAATCGGCCGATATCGCGTTTTCGGCCCTCAGAAGCGCCGAAATCGCGTTTTCTCGCTGAGCCCAGTGGACGGTGACTCGGTATGAAAACTGCACGGAGGAGCTGTTTTATCGTTTCTACCGTGCAGTTCGACATGTAAACTGCCCAGAAACCGAATCTGCTGACAGATCGCAAATCGGCCGATATCGCGTTTTCGGCCCTCAGAAGCGCCGAAATCGCGTTTTCTCGCTGAGCCCAGTGGACGGTGACTCGGTATGAAAACTGCACGGAGGAGCTGTTTTATCGTTTCTACCGTGCAGTTCGACATGTAAACTGCCCAGAAACCGAATCTGCTGACAGATCGCAAATCGGCCGATATCGCGTTTTCGGCCCTCAGAAGCGCCGAAATCGCGTTTTCTCGCTGAGCCCAGTGGACGGTGACTCGGTATGAAAACTGCACGGAGGAGCTGTTTTATCGTTTCTACCGTGCAGTTCGACATGTAAACTGCCCAGAAACCGAATCTGCTGACAGATCGCAAATCGGCCGATATCGCGTTTTCGGCCCTCAGAAGCGCCGAAATCGCGTTTTCTCGCTGAGCCCAGTGGACGGTGACTCGGTATGAAAACTGCACGGAGGAGCTGTTTTATCGTTTCTACCGTGCAGTTCGACATGTAAACTGCCCAGAAACCGAATCTGCTGACAGATCGCAAATCGGCCGATATCGCGTTTTCGGCCCTCAGAAGCGCCGAAATCGCGTTTTCTCGCTGAGCCCAGTGGACGGTGACTCGGTATGAAAACTGCACGGAGGAGCTGTTTTATCGTTTCTACCGTGCAGTTCGACATGTAAACTGCCCAGAAACCGAATCTGCTGACAGATCGCAAATCGGCCGATATCGCGTTTTCGGCCCTCAGAAGCGCCGAAATCGCGTTTTCTCGCTGAGCCCAGTGGACGGTGACTCGGTATGAAAACTGCACGGAGGAGCTGTTTTATCGTTTCTACCGTGCAGTTCGACATGTAAACTGCCCAGAAACCGAATCTGCTGACAGATCGCAAATCGGCCGATATCGCGTTTTCGGCCCTCAGAAGCGCCGAAATCGCGTTTTCTCGCTGAGCCCAGTGGACGGTGACTCGGTATGAAAACTGCACGGAGGAGCTGTTTTATCGTTTCTACCGTGCAGTTCGACATGTAAACTGCCCAGAAACCGAATCTGCTGACAGATCGCAAATCGGCCGATATCGCGTTTTCGGCCCTCAGAAGCGCCGAAATCGCGTTTTCTCGCTGAGCCCAGTGGACGGTGACTCGGTATGAAAACTGCACGGAGGAGCTGTTTTATCGTTTCTACCGTGCAGTTCGACATGTAAACTGCCCAGAAACCGAATCTGCTGACAGATCGCAAATCGGCCGATATCGCGTTTTCGGCCCTCAGAAGCGCCGAAATCGCGTTTTCTCGCTGAGCCCAGTGGACGGTGACTCGGTATGAAAACTGCACGGAGGAGCTGTTTTATCGTTTCTACCGTGCAGTTCGACATGTAAACTGCCCAGAAACCGAATCTGCTGACAGATCGCAAATCGGCCGATATCGCGTTTTCGGCCCTCAGAAGCGCCGAAATCGCGTTTTCTCGCTGAGCCCAGTGGACGGTGACTCGGTATGAAAACTGCACGGAGGAGCTGTTTTATCGTTTCTACCGTGCAGTTCGACATGTAAACTGCCCAGAAACCGAATCTGCTGACAGATCGCAAATCGGCCGATATCGCGTTTTCGGCCCTCAGAAGCGCCGAAATCGCGTTTTCTCGCTGAGCCCAGTGGACGGTGACTCGGTATGAAAACTGCACGGAGGAGCTGTTTTATCGTTTCTACCGTGCAGTTCGACATGTAAACTGCCCAGAAACCGAATCTGCTGACAGATCGCAAATCGGCCGATATCGCGTTTTCGGCCCTCAGAAGCGCCGAAATCGCGTTTTCTCGCTGAGCCCAGTGGACGGTGACTCGGTATGAAAACTGCACGGAGGAGCTGTTTTATCGTTTCTACCGTGCAGTTCGACATGTAAACTGCCCAGAAACCGAATCTGCTGACAGATCGCAAATCGGCCGATATCGCGTTTTCGGCCCTCAGAAGCGCCGAAATCGCGTTTTCTCGCTGAGCCGAGTGGACGGTGACTCGGTATGAAAACTGCACGGAGGAGCTGTTTTATCGTTTCTACCGTGCAGTTCGACATGTAAACTGCCCAGAAACCGAATCTGCTGACAGATCGCAAATCGGCCGATATCGCGTTTTCGGCCCTCAGAAGCGCCGAAATCGCGTTTTCTCGCTGAGCCCAGTGGACGGTGACTCGGTATGAAAACTGCACGGAGGAGCTGTTTTATCGTTTCTACCGTGCAGTTCGACATGTAAACTGCCCAGAAACCGAATCTGCTGACAGATCGCAAATCGGCCGATATCGCGTTTTCGGCCCTCAGAAGCGCCGAAATCGCGTTTTCTCGCTGAGCCCAGTGGACGGTGACTCGGTATGAAAACTGCAGGGGGTTTATCGTTTCTACCGTGCAGTTCGACATGAGGAGCTGTTTTATCGTTTCTACCGTGCAGTTCGACATGTAAACTGCCCAGAAACCGAATCTGCTGACAGATCGCAAATCGGCCGATATCGCGTTTTCGGCCCTCAGAAGCGCCGAAATCGCGTTTTCTCGCTGAGCCCAGTGGACGGTGACTCGGTATGAAAACTGCACGGAGGAGCTGTTTTATCGTTTCTACCGTGCAGTTCGACATGTAAACTGCCCAGAAACCGAATCTGCTGACAGATCGCAAATCGGCCGATATCGCGTTTTCGGCCCTCAGAAGCGCCGAAATCGCGTTTTCTCGCTGAGCCCAGTGGACGGTGACTCGGTATGAAAACTGCACGGAGGAGCTGTTTTATCGTTTCTACCGTGCAGTTCGACATGTAAACTGCCCAGAAACCGAATCTGCTGACAGATCGCAAATCGGCCGATATCGCGTTTTCGGCCCTCAGAAGCGCCGAAATCGCGTTTTCTCGCTGAGCCCAGTGGACGGTGACTCGGTATGAAAACTGCACGGAGGAGCTGTTTTATCGTTTCTACCGTGCAGTTCGACATGTAAACTGCCCAGAAACCGAATCTGCTGACAGATCGCAAATCGGCCGATATCGCGTTTTCGGCCCTCAGAAGCGCCGAAATCGCGTTTTCTCGCTGAGCCCAGTGGACGGTGACTCGGTATGAAAACTGCACGGAGGAGCTGTTTTATCGTTTCTACCGTGCAGTTCGACATGTAAACTGCCCAGAAACCGAATCTGCTGACAGATCGCAAATCGGCCGATATCGCGTTTTCGGCCCTCAGAAGCGCCGAAATCGCGTTTTCTCGCTGAGCCCAGTGGACGGTGACTCGGTATGAAAACTGCACGGAGGAGCTGTTTTATCGTTTCTACCGTGCAGTTCGACATGTAAACTGCCCAGAAACCGAATCTGCTGACAGATCGCAAATCGGCCGATATCGCGTTTTCGGCCCTCAGAAGCGCCGAAATCGCGTTTTCTCGCTGAGCCCAGTGGACGGTGACTCGGTATGAAAACTGCACGGAGGAGCTGTTTTATCGTTTCTACCGTGCAGTTCGACATGTAAACTGCCCAGAAACCGAATCTGCTGACAGATCGCAAATCGGCCGATATCGCGTTTTCGGCCCTCAGAAGCGCCGAAATCGCGTTTTCTCGCTGAGCCCAGTGGACGGTGACTCGGTATGAAAACTGCACGGAGGAGCTGTTTTATCGTTTCTACCGTGCAGTTCGACATGTAAACTGCCCAGAAACCGAATCTGCTGACAGATCGCAAATCGGCCGATATCGCGTTTTCGGCCCTCAGAAGCGCCGAAATCGCGTTTTCTCGCTGAGCCCAGTGGACGGTGACTCGGTATGAAAACTGCACGGAGGAGCTGTTTTATCGTTTCTACCGTGCAGTTCGACATGTAAACTGCCCAGAAACCGAATCTGCTGACAGATCGCAAATCGGCCGATATCGCGTTTTCGGCCCTCAGAAGCGCCGAAATCGCGTTTTCTCGCTGAGCCCAGTGGACGGTGACTCGGTATGAAAACTGCACGGAGGAGCTGTTTTATCGTTTCTACCGTGCAGTTCGACATGTAAACTGCCCAGAAACCGAATCTGCTGACAGATCGCAAATCGGCCGATATCGCGTTTTCGGCCCTCAGAAGCGCCGAAATCGCGTTTTCTCGCTGAGCCCAGTGGACGGTGACTCGGTATGAAAACTGCACGGAGGAGCTGTTTTATCGTTTCTACCGTGCAGTTCGACATGTAAACTGCCCAGAAACCGAATCTGCTGACAGATCGCAAATCGGCCGATATCGCGTTTTCGGCCCTCAGAAGCGCCGAAATCGCGTTTTCTCGCTGAGCCCAGTGGACGGTGACTCGGTATGAAAACTGCACGGAGGAGCTGTTTTATCGTTTCTACCGTGCAGTTCGACATGTAAACTGCCCAGAAACCGAATCTGCTGACAGATCGCAAATCGGCCGATATCGCGTTTTCGGCCCTCAGAAGCGCCGAAATCGCGTTTTCTCGCTGAGCCCAGTGGACGGTGACTCGGTATGAAAACTGCACGGAGGAGCTGTTTTATCGTTTCTACCGTGCAGTTCGACATGTAAACTGCCCAGAAACCGAATCTGCTGACAGATCGCAAATCGGCCGATATCGCGTTTTCGGCCCTCAGAAGCGCCGAAATCGCGTTTTCTCGCTGAGCCCAGTGGACGGTGACTCGGTATGAAAACTGCACGGAGGAGCTGTTTTATCGTTTCTACCGTGCAGTTCGACATGTAAACTGCCCAGAAACCGAATCTGCTGACAGATCGCAAATCGGCCGATATCGCGTTTTCGGCCCTCAGAAGCGCCGAAATCGCGTTTTCTCGCTGAGCCCAGTGGACGGTGACTCGGTATGAAAACTGCACGGAGGAGCTGTTTTATCGTTTCTACCGTGCAGTTCGACATGTAAACTGCCCAGAAACCGAATCTGCTGACAGATCGCAAATCGGCCGATATCGCGTTTTCGGCCCTCAGAAGCGCCGAAATCGCGTTTTCTCGCTGAGCCCAGTGGACGGTGACTCGGTATGAAAACTGCACGGAGGAGCTGTTTTATCGTTTCTACCGTGCAGTTCGACATGTAAACTGCCCAGAAACCGAATCTGCTGACAGATCGCAAATCGGCCGATATCGCGTTTTCGGCCCTCAGAAGCGCCGAAATCGCGTTTTCTCGCTGAGCCCAGTGGACGGTGACTCGGTATGAAAACTGCACGGAGGAGCTGTTTTATCGTTTCTACCGTGCAGTTCGACATGTAAACTGCCCAGAAACCGAATCTGCTGACAGATCGCAAATCGGCCGATATCGCGTTTTCGGCCCTCAGAAGCGCCGAAATCGCGTTTTCTCGCTGAGCCCAGTGGACGGTGACTCGGTATGAAAACTGCACGGAGGAGCTGTTTTATCGTTTCTACCGTGCAGTTCGACATGTAAACTGCCCAGAAACCGAATCTGCTGACAGATCGCAAATCGGCCGATATCGCGTTTTCGGCCCTCAGAAGCGCCGAAATCGCGTTTTCTCGCTGAGCCCAGTGGACGGTGACTCGGTATGAAAACTGCACGGAGGAGCTGTTTTATCGTTTCTACCGTGCAGTTCGACATGTAAACTGCCCAGAAACCGAATCTGCTGACAGATCGCAAATCGGCCGATATCGCGTTTTCGGCCCTCAGAAGCGCCGAAATCGCGTTTTCTCGCTGAGCCCAGTGGACGGTGACTCGGTATGAAAACTGCACGGAGGAGCTGTTTTATCGTTTCTACCGTGCAGTTCGACATGTAAACTGCCCAGAAACCGAATCTGCTGACAGATCGCAAATCGGCCGATATCGCGTTTTCGGCCCTCAGAAGCGCCGAAATCGCGTTTTCTCGCTGAGCCCAGTGGACGGTGACTCGGTATGAAAACTGCACGGAGGAGCTGTTTTATCGTTTCTACCGTGCAGTTCGACATGTAAACTGCCCAGAAACCGAATCTGCTGACAGATCGCAAATCGGCCGATATCGCGTTTTCGGCCCTCAGAAGCGCCGAAATCGCGTTTTCTCGCTGAGCCCAGTGGACGGTGACTCGGTATGAAAACTGCACGGAGGAGCTGTTTTATCGTTTCTACCGTGCAGTTCGACATGTAAACTGCCCAGAAACCGAATCTGCTGACAGATCGCAAATCGGCCGATATCGCGTTTTCGGCCCTCAGAAGCGCCGAAATCGCGTTTTCTCGCTGAGCCCAGTGGACGGTGACTCGGTATGAAAACTGCACGGAGGAGCTGTTTTATCGTTTCTACCGTGCAGTTCGACATGTAAACTGCCCAGAAACCGAATCTGCTGACAGATCGCAAATCGGCCGATATCGCGTTTTCGGCCCTCAGAAGCGCCGAAATCGCGTTTTCTCGCTGAGCCCAGTGGACGGTGACTCGGTATGAAAACTGCACGGAGGAGCTGTTTTATCGTTTCTACCGTGCAGTTCGACATGTAAACTGCCCAGAAACCGAATCTGCTGACAGATCGCAAATCGGCCGATATCGCGTTTTCGGCCCTCAGAAGCGCCGAAATCGCGTTTTCTCGCTGAGCCCAGTGGACGGTGACTCGGTATGAAAACTGCACGGAGGAGCTGTTTTATCGTTTCTACCGTGCAGTTCGACATGTAAACTGCCCAGAAACCGAATCTGCTGACAGATCGCAAATCGGCCGATATCGCGTTTTCGGCCCTCAGAAGCGCCGAAATCGCGTTTTCTCGCTGAGCCCAGTGGACGGTGACTCGGTATGAAAACTGCACGGAGGAGCTGTTTTATCGTTTCTACCGTGCAGTTCGACATGTAAACTGCCCAGAAACCGAATCTGCTGACAGATCGCAAATCGGCCGATATCGCGTTTTCGGCCCTCAGAAGCGCCGAAATCGCGTTTTCTCGCTGAGCCCAGTGGACGGTGACTCGGTATGAAAACTGCACGGAGGAGCTGTTTTATCGTTTCTACCGTGCAGTTCGACATGTAAACTGCCCAGAAACCGAATCTGCTGACAGATCGCAAATCGGCCGATATCGCGTTTTCGGCCCTCAGAAGCGCCGAAATCGCGTTTTCTCGCTGAGCCCAGTGGACGGTGACTCGGTATGAAAACTGCACGGAGGAGCTGTTTTATCGTTTCTACCGTGCAGTTCGACATGTAAACTGCCCAGAAACCGAATCTGCTGACAGATCGCAAATCGGCCGATATCGCGTTTTCGGCCCTCAGAAGCGCCGAAATCGCGTTTTCTCGCTGAGCCCAGTGGACGGTGACTCGGTATGAAAACTGCACGGAGGAGCTGTTTTATCGTTTCTACCGTGCAGTTCGACATGTAAACTGCCCAGAAACCGAATCTGCTGACAGATCGCAAATCGGCCGATATCGCGTTTTCGGCCCTCAGAAGCGCCGAAATCGCGTTTTCTCGCTGAGCCCAGTGGACGGTGACTCGGTATGAAAACTGCACGGAGGAGCTGTTTTATCGTTTCTACCGTGCAGTTCGACATGTAAACTGCCCAGAAACCGAATCTGCTGACAGATCGCAAATCGGCCGATATCGCGTTTTCGGCCCTCAGAAGCGCCGAAATCGCGTTTTCTCGCTGAGCCCAGTGGACGGTGACTCGGTATGAAAACTGCACGGAGGAGCTGTTTTATCGTTTCTACCGTGCAGTTCGACATGTAAACTGCCCAGAAACCGAATCTGCTGACAGATCGCAAATCGGCCGATATCGCGTTTTCGGCCCTCAGAAGCGCCGAAATCGCGTTTTCTCGCTGAGCCCAGTGGACGGTGACTCGGTATGAAAACTGCACGGAGGAGCTGTTTTATCGTTTCTACCGTGCAGTTCGACATGTAAACTGCCCAGAAACCGAATCTGCTGACAGATCGCAAATCGGCCGATATCGCGTTTTCGGCCCTCAGAAGCGCCGAAATCGCGTTTTCTCGCTGAGCCCAGTGGACGGTGACTCGGTATGAAAACTGCACGGAGGAGCTGTTTTATCGTTTCTACCGTGCAGTTCGACATGTAAACTGCCCAGAAACCGAATCTGCTGACAGATCGCAAATCGGCCGATATCGCGTTTTCGGCCCTCAGAAGCGCCGAAATCGCGTTTTCTCGCTGAGCCCAGTGGACGGTGACTCGGTATGAAAACTGCACGGAGGAGCTGTTTTATCGTTTCTACCGTGCAGTTCGACATGTAAACTGCCCAGAAACCGAATCTGCTGACAGATCGCAAATCGGCCGATATCGCGTTTTCGGCCCTCAGAAGCGCCGAAATCGCGTTTTCTCGCTGAGCCCAGTGGACGGTGACTCGGTATGAAAACTGCACGGAGGAGCTGTTTTATCGTTTCTACCGTGCAGTTCGACATGTAAACTGCCCAGAAACCGAATCTGCTGACAGATCGCAAATCGGCCGATATCGCGTTTTCGGCCCTCAGAAGCGCCGAAATCGCGTTTTCTCGCTGAGCCCAGTGGACGGTGACTCGGTATGAAAACTGCACGGAGGAGCTGTTTTATCGTTTCTACCGTGCAGTTCGACATGTAAACTGCCCAGAAACCGAATCTGCTGACAGATCGCAAATCGGCCGATATCGCGTTTTCGGCCCTCAGAAGCGCCGAAATCGCGTTTTCTCGCTGAGCCCAGTGGACGGTGACTCGGTATGAAAACTGCACGGAGGAGCTGTTTTATCGTTTCTACCGTGCAGTTCGACATGTAAACTGCCCAGAAACCGAATCTGCTGACAGATCGCAAATCGGCCGATATCGCGTTTTCGGCCCTCAGAAGCGCCGAAATCGCGTTTTCTCGCTGAGCCCAGTGGACGGTGACTCGGTATGAAAACTGCACGGAGGAGCTGTTTTATCGTTTCTACCGTGCAGTTCGACATGTAAACTGCCCAGAAACCGAATCTGCTGACAGATCGCAAATCGGCCGATATCGCGTTTTCGGCCCTCAGAAGCGCCGAAATCGCGTTTTCTCGCTGAGCCCAGTGGACGGTGACTCGGTATGAAAACTGCACGGAGGAGCTGTTTTATCGTTTCTACCGTGCAGTTCGACATGTAAACTGCCCAGAAACCGAATCTGCTGACAGATCGCAAATCGGCCGATATCGCGTTTTCGGCCCTCAGAAGCGCCGAAATCGCGTTTTCTCGCTGAGCCCAGTGGACGGTGACTCGGTATGAAAACTGCACGGAGGAGCTGTTTTATCGTTTCTACCGTGCAGTTCGACATGTAAACTGCCCAGAAACCGAATCTGCTGACAGATCGCAAATCGGCCGATATCGCGTTTTCGGCCCTCAGAAGCGCCGAAATCGCGTTTTCTCGCTGAGCCCAGTGGACGGTGACTCGGTATGAAAACTGCACGGAGGAGCTGTTTTATCGTTTCTACCGTGCAGTTCGACATGTAAACTGCCCAGAAACCGAATCTGCTGACAGATCGCAAATCGGCCGATATCGCGTTTTCGGCCCTCAGAAGCGCCGAAATCGCGTTTTCTCGCTGAGCCCAGTGGACGGTGACTCGGTATGAAAACTGCACGGAGGAGCTGTTTTATCGTTTCTACCGTGCAGTTCGACATGTAAACTGCCCAGAAACCGAATCTGCTGACAGATCGCAAATCGGCCGATATCGCGTTTTCGGCCCTCAGAAGCGCCGAAATCGCGTTTTCTCGCTGAGCCCAGTGGACGGTGACTCGGTATGAAAACTGCACGGAGGAGCTGTTTTATCGTTTCTACCGTGCAGTTCGACATGTAAACTGCCCAGAAACCGAATCTGCTGACAGATCGCAAATCGGCCGATATCGCGTTTTCGGCCCTCAGAAGCGCCGAAATCGCGTTTTCTCGCTGAGCCCAGTGGACGGTGACTCGGTATGAAAACTGCACGGAGGAGCTGTTTTATCGTTTCTACCGTGCAGTTCGACATGTAAACTGCCCAGAAACCGAATCTGCTGACAGATCGCAAATCGGCCGATATCGCGTTTTCGGCCCTCAGAAGCGCCGAAATCGCGTTTTCTCGCTGAGCCCAGTGGACGGTGACTCGGTATGAAAACTGCACGGAGGAGCTGTTTTATCGTTTCTACCGTGCAGTTCGACATGTAAACTGCCCAGAAACCGAATCTGCTGACAGATCGCAAATCGGCCGATATCGCGTTTTCGGCCCTCAGAAGCGCCGAAATCGCGTTTTCTCGCTGAGCCCAGTGGACGGTGACTCGGTATGAAAACTGCACGGAGGAGCTGTTTTATCGTTTCTACCGTGCAGTTCGACATGTAAACTGCCCAGAAACCGAATCTGCTGACAGATCGCAAATCGGCCGATATCGCGTTTTCGGCCCTCAGAAGCGCCGAAATCGCGTTTTCTCGCTGAGCCCAGTGGACGGTGACTCGGTATGAAAACTGCACGGAGGAGCTGTTTTATCGTTTCTACCGTGCAGTTCGACATGTAAACTGCCCAGAAACCGAATCTGCTGACAGATCGCAAATCGGCCGATATCGCGTTTTCGGCCCTCAGAAGCGCCGAAATCGCGTTTTCTCGCTGAGCCCAGTGGACGGTGACTCGGTATGAAAACTGCACGGAGGAGCTGTTTTATCGTTTCTACCGTGCAGTTCGACATGTAAACTGCCCAGAAACCGAATCTGCTGACAGATCGCAAATCGGCCGATATCGCGTTTTCGGCCCTCAGAAGCGCCGAAATCGCGTTTTCTCGCTGAGCCCAGTGGACGGTGACTCGGTATGAAAACTGCACGGAGGAGCTGTTTTATCGTTTCTACCGTGCAGTTCGACATGTAAACTGCCCAGAAACCGAATCTGCTGACAGATCGCAAATCGGCCGATATCGCGTTTTCGGCCCTCAGAAGCGCCGAAATCGCGTTTTCTCGCTGAGCCCAGTGGACGGTGACTCGGTATGAAAACTGCACGGAGGAGCTGTTTTATCGTTTCTACCGTGCAGTTCGACATGTAAACTGCCCAGAAACCGAATCTGCTGACAGATCGCAAATCGGCCGATATCGCGTTTTCGGCCCTCAGAAGCGCCGAAATCGCGTTTTCTCGCTGAGCCCAGTGGACGGTGACTCGGTATGAAAACTGCACGGAGGAGCTGTTTTATCGTTTCTACCGTGCAGTTCGACATGTAAACTGCCCAGAAACCGAATCTGCTGACAGATCGCAAATCGGCCGATATCGCGTTTTCGGCCCTCAGAAGCGCCGAAATCGCGTTTTCTCGCTGAGCCCAGTGGACGGTGACTCGGTATGAAAACTGCACGGAGGAGCTGTTTTATCGTTTCTACCGTGCAGTTCGACATGTAAACTGCCCAGAAACCGAATCTGCTGACAGATCGCAAATCGGCCGATATCGCGTTTTCGGCCCTCAGAAGCGCCGAAATCGCGTTTTCTCGCTGAGCCCAGTGGACGGTGACTCGGTATGAAAACTGCACGGAGGAGCTGTTTTATCGTTTCTACCGTGCAGTTCGACATGTAAACTGCCCAGAAACCGAATCTGCTGACAGATCGCAAATCGGCCGATATCGCGTTTTCGGCCCTCAGAAGCGCCGAAATCGCGTTTTCTCGCTGAGCCCAGTGGACGGTGACTCGGTATGAAAACTGCACGGAGGAGCTGTTTTATCGTTTCTACCGTGCAGTTCGACATGTAAACTGCCCAGAAACCGAATCTGCTGACAGATCGCAAATCGGCCGATATCGCGTTTTCGGCCCTCAGAAGCGCCGAAATCGCGTTTTCTCGCTGAGCCCAGTGGACGGTGACTCGGTATGAAAACTGCACGGAGGAGCTGTTTTATCGTTTCTACCGTGCAGTTCGACATGTAAACTGCCCAGAAACCGAATCTGCTGACAGATCGCAAATCGGCCGATATCGCGTTTTCGGCCCTCAGAAGCGCCGAAATCGCGTTTTCTCGCTGAGCCCAGTGGACGGTGACTCGGTATGAAAACTGCACGGAGGAGCTGTTTTATCGTTTCTACCGTGCAGTTCGACATGTAAACTGCCCAGAAACCGAATCTGCTGACAGATCGCAATCGGCCGATATCGCGTTTTCGGCCCTCAGAAGCGCCGAAATCGCGTTTTCTCGCTGAGCCCAGTGGACGGTGACTCGGTATGAAAACTGCACGGAGGAGCTGTTTTATCGTTTCTACCGTGCAGTTCGACATGTAAACTGCCCAGAAACCGAATCTGCTGACAGATCGCAAATCGGCCGATATCGCGTTTTCGGCCCTCAGAAGCGCCGAAATCGCGTTTTCTCGCTGAGCCCAGTGGACGGTGACTCGGTATGAAAACTGCACGGAGGAGCTGTTTTATCGTTTCTACCGTGCAGTTCGACATGTAAACTGCCCAGAAACCGAATCTGCTGACAGATCGCAAATCGGCCGATATCGCGTTTTCGGCCCTCAGAAGCGCCGAAATCGCGTTTTCTCGCTGAGCCCAGTGGACGGTGACTCGGTATGAAAACTGCACGGAGGAGCTGTTTTATCGTTTCTACCGTGCAGTTCGACATGTAAACTGCCCAGAAACCGAATCTGCTGACAGATCGCAAATCGGCCGATATCGCGTTTTCGGCCCTCAGAAGCGCCGAAATCGCGTTTTCTCGCTGAGCCCAGTGGACGGTGACTCGGTATGAAAACTGCACGGAGGAGCTGTTTTATCGTTTCTACCGTGCAGTTCGACATGTAAACTGCCCAGAAACCGAATCTGCTGACAGATCGCAAATCGGCCGATATCGCGTTTTCGGCCCTCAGAAGCGCCGAAATCGCGTTTTCTCGCTGAGCCCAGTGGACGGTGACTCGGTATGAAAACTGCACGGAGGAGCTGTTTTATCGTTTCTACCGTGCAGTTCGACATGTAAACTGCCCAGAAACCGAATCTGCTGACAGATCGCAAATCGGCCGATATCGCGTTTTCGGCCCTCAGAAGCGCCGAAATCGCGTTTTCTCGCTGAGCCCAGTGGACGGTGACTCGGTATGAAAACTGCACGGAGGAGCTGTTTTATCGTTTCTACCGTGCAGTTCGACATGTAAACTGCCCAGAAACCGAATCTGCTGACAGATCGCAAATCGGCCGATATCGCGTTTTCGGCCCTCAGAAGCGCCGAAATCGCGTTTTCTCGCTGAGCCCAGTGGACGGTGACTCGGTATGAAAACTGCACGGAGGAGCTGTTTTATCGTTTCTACCGTGCAGTTCGACATGTAAACTGCCCAGAAACCGAATCTGCTGACAGATCGCAAATCGGCCGATATCGCGTTTTCGGCCCTCAGAAGCGCCGAAATCGCGTTTTCTCGCTGAGCCCAGTGGACGGTGACTCGGTATGAAAACTGCACGGAGGAGCTGTTTTATCGTTTCTACCGTGCAGTTCGACATGTAAACTGCCCAGAAACCGAATCTGCTGACAGATCGCAAAATCGGCCGATATCGCGTTTTCGGCCCTCAGAAGCGCCGAAATCGCGTTTTCTCGCTGAGCCCAGTGGACGGTGACTCGGTATGAAAACTGCACGGAGGAGCTGTTTTATCGTTTCTACCGTGCAGTGACATGTAAACTGCCCAGAAACCGAATCTGCTGACAGATCGCAAATCGGCCGATATCGCGTTTTCGGCCCTCAGAAGCGCCGAAATCGCGTTTTCTCGCTGAGCCCAGTGGACGGTGACTCGGTATGAAAACTGCACGGAGGAGCTGTTTTATCGTTTCTACCGTGCAGTTCGACATGTAAACTGCCCAGAAACCGAATCTGCTGACAGATCGCAAATCGGCCGATATCGCGTTTTCGGCCCTCAGAAGCGCCGAAATCGCGTTTTCTCGCTGAGCCCAGTGGACGGTGACTCGGTATGAAAACTGCACGGAGGAGCTGTTTTATCGTTTCTACCGTGCAGTTCGACATGTAAACTGCCCAGAAACCGAATCTGCTGACAGATCGCAAATCGGCCGATATCGCGTTTTCGGCCCTCAGAAGCGCCGAAATCGCGTTTTCTCGCTGAGCCCAGTGGACGGTGACTCGGTATGAAAACTGCACGGAGGAGCTGTTTTATCGTTTCTACCGTGCAGTTCGACATGTAAACTGCCCAGAAACCGAATCTGCTGACAGATCGCAAATCGGCCGATATCGCGTTTTCGGCCCTCAGAAGCGCCGAAATCGCGTTTTCTCGCTGAGCCCAGTGGACGGTGACTCGGTATGAAAACTGCACGGAGGAGCTGTTTTATCGTTTCTACCGTGCAGTTCGACATGTAAACTGCCCAGAAACCGAATCTGCTGACAGATCGCAAATCGGCCGATATCGCGTTTTCGGCCCTCAGAAGCGCCGAAATCGCGTTTTCTCGCTGAGCCCAGTGGACGGTGACTCGGTATGAAAACTGCACGGAGGAGCTGTTTTATCGTTTCTACCGTGCAGTTCGACATGTAAACTGCCCAGAAACCGAATCTGCTGACAGATCGCAAATCGGCCGATATCGCGTTTTCGGCCCTCAGAAGCGCCGAAATCGCGTTTTCTCGCTGAGCCCAGTGGACGGTGACTCGGTATGAAAACTGCACGGAGGAGCTGTTTTATCGTTTCTACCGTGCAGTTCGACATGTAAACTGCCCAGAAACCGAATCTGCTGACAGATCGCAAATCGGCCGATATCGCGTTTTCGGCCCTCAGAAGCGCCGAAATCGCGTTTTCTCGCTGAGCCCAGTGGACGGTGACTCGGTATGAAAACTGCACGGAGGAGCTGTTTTATCGTTTCTACCGTGCAGTTCGACATGTAAACTGCCCAGAAACCGAATCTGCTGACAGATCGCAAATCGGCCGATATCGCGTTTTCGGCCCTCAGAAGCGCCGAAATCGCGTTTTCTCGCTGAGCCCAGTGGACGGTGACTCGGTATGAAAACTGCACGGAGGAGCTGTTTTATCGTTTCTACCGTGCAGTTCGACATGTAAACTGCCCAGAAACCGAATCTGCTGACAGATCGCAAATCGGCCGATATCGCGTTTTCGGCCCTCAGAAGCGCCGAAATCGCGTTTTCTCGCTGAGCCCAGTGGACGGTGACTCGGTATGAAAACTGCACGGAGGAGCTGTTTTATCGTTTCTACCGTGCAGTTCGACATGTAAACTGCCCAGAAACCGAATCTGCTGACAGATCGCAAATCGGCCGATATCGCGTTTTCGGCCCTCAGAAGCGCCGAAATCGCGTTTTCTCGCTGAGCCCAGTGGACGGTGACTCGGTATGAAAACTGCACGGAGGAGCTGTTTTATCGTTTCTACCGTGCAGTTCGACATGTAAACTGCCCAGAAACCGAATCTGCTGACAGATCGCAAATCGGCCGATATCGCGTTTTCGGCCCTCAGAAGCGCCGAAATCGCGTTTTCTCGCTGAGCCCAGTGGACGGTGACTCGGTATGAAAACTGCACGGAGGAGCTGTTTTATCGTTTCTACCGTGCAGTTCGACATGTAAACTGCCCAGAAACCGAATCTGCTGACAGATCGCAAATCGGCCGATATCGCGTTTTCGGCCCTCAGAAGCGCCGAAATCGCGTTTTCTCGCTGAGCCCAGTGGACGGTGACTCGGTATGAAAACTGCACGGAGGAGCTGATTTATCGTTTCTACCGTGCAGTTCGACATGTAAACTGCCCAGAAACCGAATCTGCTGACAGATCGCAAATCGGCCGATATCGCGTTTTCGGCCCTCAGAAGCGCCGAAA
This sequence comes from Cryptocheilus praepositus, assembly GCA_033815515.1. NCBI lineage: Eukaryota > Metazoa > Arthropoda > Insecta > Hymenoptera > Pompilidae > Cryptocheilus > Cryptocheilus praepositus. The sequence continues at coordinate 144,064 of JAWWQZ010000217.1, read as the reverse complement.
TCGCGTTTTCTCGCTGAGCCCAGTGGACGGTGACTCGGTATGAAAACTGCACGGAGGAGCTGTTTTATCGTTTCTACCGTGCAGTTCGACATGTAAACTGCCCAGAAACCGAATCTGCTGACAGATCGCAAATCGGCCGATATCGCGTTTTCGGCCCTCAGAAGCGCCGAAATCGCGTTTTCTCGCTGAGCCCAGTGGACGGTGACTCGGTATGAAAACTGCACGGAGGAGCTGTTTTATCGTTTCTACCGTGCAGTTCGACATGTAAACTGCCCAGAAACCGAATCTGCTGACAGATCGCAAATCGGCCGATATCGCGTTTTCGGCCCTCAGAAGCGCCGAAATCGCGTTTTCTCGCTGAGCCCAGTGGACGGTGACTCGGTATGAAAACTGCACGGAGGAGCTGTTTTATCGTTTCTACCGTGCAGTTCGACATGTAAACTGCCCAGAAACCGAATCTGCTGACAGATCGCAAATCGGCCGATATCGCGTTTTCGGCCCTCAGAAGCGCCGAAATCGCGTTTTCTCGCTGAGCCCAGTGGACGGTGACTCGGTATGAAAACTGCACGGAGGAGCTGTTTTATCGTTTCTACCGTGCAGTTCGACATGTAAACTGCCCAGAAACCGAATCTGCTGACAGATCGCAAATCGGCCGATATCGCGTTTTCGGCCCTCAGAAGCGCCGAAATCGCGTTTTCTCGCTGAGCCCAGTGGACGGTGACTCGGTATGAAAACTGCACGGAGGAGCTGTTTTATCGTTTCTACCGTGCAGTTCGACATGTAAACTGCCCAGAAACCGAATCTGCTGACAGATCGCAAATCGGCCGATATCGCGTTTTCGGCCCTCAGAAGCGCCGAAATCGCGTTTTCTCGCTGAGCCCAGTGGACGGTGACTCGGTATGAAAACTGCACGGAGGAGCTGTTTTATCGTTTCTACCGTGCAGTTCGACATGTAAACTGCCCAGAAACCGAATCTGCTGACAGATCGCAAATCGGCCGATATCGCGTTTTCGGCCCTCAGAAGCGCCGAAATCGCGTTTTCTCGCTGAGCCCAGTGGACGGTGACTCGGTATGAAAACTGCACGGAGGAGCTGTTTTATCGTTTCTACCGTGCAGTTCGACATGTAAACTGCCCAGAAACCGAATCTGCTGACAGATCGCAAATCGGCCGATATCGCGTTTTCGGCCCTCAGAAGCGCCGAAATCGCGTTTTCTCGCTGAGCCCAGTGGACGGTGACTCGGTATGAAAACTGCACGGAGGAGCTGTTTTATCGTTTCTACCGTGCAGTTCGACATGTAAACTGCCCAGAAACCGAATCTGCTGACAGATCGCAAATCGGCCGATATCGCGTTTTCGGCCCTCAGAAGCGCCGAAATCGCGTTTTCTCGCTGAGCCCAGTGGACGGTGACTCGGTATGAAAACTGCACGGAGGAGCTGTTTTATCGTTTCTACCGTGCAGTTCGACATGTAAACTGCCCAGAAACCGAATCTGCTGACAGATCGCAAATCGGCCGATATCGCGTTTTCGGCCCTCAGAAGCGCCGAAATCGCGTTTTCTCGCTGAGCCCAGTGGACGGTGACTCGGTATGAAAACTGCACGGAGGAGCTGTTTTATCGTTTCTACCGTGCAGTTCGACATGTAAACTGCCCAGAAACCGAATCTGCTGACAGATCGCAAATCGGCCGATATCGCGTTTTCGGCCCTCAGAAGCGCCGAAATCGCGTTTTCTCGCTGAGCCCAGTGGACGGTGACTCGGTATGAAAACTGCACGGAGGAGCTGTTTTATCGTTTCTACCGTGCAGTTCGACATGTAAACTGCCCAGAAACCGAATCTGCTGACAGATCGCAAATCGGCCGATATCGCGTTTTCGGCCCTCAGAAGCGCCGAAATCGCGTTTTCTCGCTGAGCCCAGTGGACGGTGACTCGGTATGAAAACTGCACGGAGGAGCTGTTTTATCGTTTCTACCGTGCAGTTCGACATGTAAACTGCCCAGAAACCGAATCTGCTGACAGATCGCAAATCGGCCGATATCGCGTTTTCGGCCCTCAGAAGCGCCGAAATCGCGTTTTCTCGCTGAGCCCAGTGGACGGTGACTCGGTATGAAAACTGCACGGAGGAGCTGTTTTATCGTTTCTACCGTGCAGTTCGACATGTAAACTGCCCAGAAACCGAATCTGCTGACAGATCGCAAATCGGCCGATATCGCGTTTTCGGCCCTCAGAAGCGCCGAAATCGCGTTTTCTCGCTGAGCCCAGTGGACGGTGACTCGGTATGAAAACTGCACGGAGGAGCTGTTTTATCGTTTCTACCGTGCAGTTCGACATGTAAACTGCCCAGAAACCGAATCTGCTGACAGATCGCAAATCGGCCGATATCGCGTTTTCGGCCCTCAGAAGCGCCGAAATCGCGTTTTCTCGCTGAGCCCAGTGGACGGTGACTCGGTATGAAAACTGCACGGAGGAGCTGTTTTATCGTTTCTACCGTGCAGTTCGACATGTAAACTGCCCAGAAACCGAATCTGCTGACAGATCGCAAATCGGCCGATATCGCGTTTTCGGCCCTCAGAAGCGCCGAAATCGCGTTTTCTCGCTGAGCCCAGTGGACGGTGACTCGGTATGAAAACTGCACGGAGGAGCTGTTTTATCGTTTCTACCGTGCAGTTCGACATGTAAACTGCCCAGAAACCGAATCTGCTGACAGATCGCAAATCGGCCGATATCGCGTTTTCGGCCCTCAGAAGCGCCGAAATCGCGTTTTCTCGCTGAGCCCAGTGGACGGTGACTCGGTATGAAAACTGCACGGAGGAGCTGTTTTATCGTTTCTACCGTGCAGTTCGACATGTAAACTGCCCAGAAACCGAATCTGCTGACAGATCGCAAATCGGCCGATATCGCGTTTTCGGCCCTCAGAAGCGCCGAAATCGCGTTTTCTCGCTGAGCCCAGTGGACGGTGACTCGGTATGAAAACTGCACGGAGGAGCTGTTTTATCGTTTCTACCGTGCAGTTCGACATGTAAACTGCCCAGAAACCGAATCTGCTGACAGATCGCAAATCGGCCGATATCGCGTTTTCGGCCCTCAGAAGCGCCGAAATCGCGTTTTCTCGCTGAGCCCAGTGGACGGTGACTCGGTATGAAAACTGCACGGAGGAGCTGTTTTATCGTTTCTACCGTGCAGTTCGACATGTAAACTGCCCAGAAACCGAATCTGCTGACAGATCGCAAATCGGCCGATATCGCGTTTTCGGCCCTCAGAAGCGCCGAAATCGCGTTTTCTCGCTGAGCCCAGTGGACGGTGACTCGGTATGAAAACTGCACGGAGGAGCTGTTTTATCGTTTCTACCGTGCAGTTCGACATGTAAACTGCCCAGAAACCGAATCTGCTGACAGATCGCAAATCGGCCGATATCGCGTTTTCGGCCCTCAGAAGCGCCGAAATCGCGTTTTCTCGCTGAGCCCAGTGGACGGTGACTCGGTATGAAAACTGCACGGAGGAGCTGTTTTATCGTTTCTACCGTGCAGTTCGACATGTAAACTGCCCAGAAACCGAATCTGCTGACAGATCGCAAATCGGCCGATATCGCGTTTTCGGCCCTCAGAAGCGCCGAAATCGCGTTTTCTCGCTGAGCCCAGTGGACGGTGACTCGGTATGAAAACTGCACGGAGGAGCTGTTTTATCGTTTCTACCGTGCAGTTCGACATGTAAACTGCCCAGAAACCGAATCTGCTGACAGATCGCAAATCGGCCGATATCGCGTTTTCGGCCCTCAGAAGCGCCGAAATCGCGTTTTCTCGCTGAGCCCAGTGGACGGTGACTCGGTATGAAAACTGCACGGAGGAGCTGTTTTATCGTTTCTACCGTGCAGTTCGACATGTAAACTGCCCAGAAACCGAATCTGCTGACAGATCGCAAATCGGCCGATATCGCGTTTTCGGCCCTCAGAAGCGCCGAAATCGCGTTTTCTCGCTGAGCCCAGTGGACGGTGACTCGGTATGAAAACTGCACGGAGGAGCTGTTTTATCGTTTCTACCGTGCAGTTCGACATGTAAACTGCCCAGAAACCGAATCTGCTGACAGATCGCAAATCGGCCGATATCGCGTTTTCGGCCCTCAGAAGCGCCGAAATCGCGTTTTCTCGCTGAGCCCAGTGGACGGTGACTCGGTATGAAAACTGCACGGAGGAGCTGTTTTATCGTTTCTACCGTGCAGTTCGACATGTAAACTGCCCAGAAACCGAATCTGCTGACAGATCGCAAATCGGCCGATATCGCGTTTTCGGCCCTCAGAAGCGCCGAAATCGCGTTTTCTCGCTGAGCCCAGTGGACGGTGACTCGGTATGAAAACTGCACGGAGGAGCTGTTTTATCGTTTCTACCGTGCAGTTCGACATGTAAACTGCCCAGAAACCGAATCTGCTGACAGATCGCAAATCGGCCGATATCGCGTTTTCGGCCCTCAGAAGCGCCGAAATCGCGTTTTCTCGCTGAGCCCAGTGGACGGTGACTCGGTATGAAAACTGCACGGAGGAGCTGTTTTATCGTTTCTACCGTGCAGTTCGACATGTAAACTGCCCAGAAACCGAATCTGCTGACAGATCGCAAATCGGCCGATATCGCGTTTTCGGCCCTCAGAAGCGCCGAAATCGCGTTTTCTCGCTGAGCCCAGTGGACGGTGACTCGGTATGAAAACTGCACGGAGGAGCTGTTTTATCGTTTCTACCGTGCAGTTCGACATGTAAACTGCCCAGAAACCGAATCTGCTGACAGATCGCAAATCGGCCGATATCGCGTTTTCGGCCCTCAGAAGCGCCGAAATCGCGTTTTCTCGCTGAGCCCAGTGGACGGTGACTCGGTATGAAAACTGCACGGAGGAGCTGTTTTATCGTTTCTACCGTGCAGTTCGACATGTAAACTGCCCAGAAACCGAATCTGCTGACAGATCGCAAATCGGCCGATATCGCGTTTTCGGCCCTCAGAAGCGCCGAAATCGCGTTTTCTCGCTGAGCCCAGTGGACGGTGACTCGGTATGAAAACTGCACGGAGGAGCTGTTTTATCGTTTCTACCGTGCAGTTCGACATGTAAACTGCCCAGAAACCGAATCTGCTGACAGATCGCAAATCGGCCGATATCGCGTTTTCGGCCCTCAGAAGCGCCGAAATCGCGTTTTCTCGCTGAGCCCAGTGGACGGTGACTCGGTATGAAAACTGCACGGAGGAGCTGTTTTATCGTTTCTACCGTGCAGTTCGACATGTAAACTGCCCAGAAACCGAATCTGCTGACAGATCGCAAATCGGCCGATATCGCGTTTTCGGCCCTCAGAAGCGCCGAAATCGCGTTTTCTCGCTGAGCCCAGTGGACGGTGACTCGGTATGAAAACTGCACGGAGGAGCTGTTTTATCGTTTCTACCGTGCAGTTCGACATGTAAACTGCCCAGAAACCGAATCTGCTGACAGATCGCAAATCGGCCGATATCGCGTTTTCGGCCCTCAGAAGCGCCGAAATCGCGTTTTCTCGCTGAGCCCAGTGGACGGTGACTCGGTATGAAAACTGCACGGAGGAGCTGTTTTATCGTTTCTACCGTGCAGTTCGACATGTAAACTGCCCAGAAACCGAATCTGCTGACAGATCGCAAATCGGCCGATATCGCGTTTTCGGCCCTCAGAAGCGCCGAAATCGCGTTTTCTCGCTGAGCCCAGTGGACGGTGACTCGGTATGAAAACTGCACGGAGGAGCTGTTTTATCGTTTCTACCGTGCAGTTCGACATGTAAACTGCCCAGAAACCGAATCTGCTGACAGATCGCAAATCGGCCGATATCGCGTTTTCGGCCCTCAGAAGCGCCGAAATCGCGTTTTCTCGCTGAGCCCAGTGGACGGTGACTCGGTATGAAAACTGCACGGAGGAGCTGTTTTATCGTTTCTACCGTGCAGTTCGACATGTAAACTGCCCAGAAACCGAATCTGCTGACAGATCGCAAATCGGCCGATATCGCGTTTTCGGCCCTCAGAAGCGCCGAAATCGCGTTTTCTCGCTGAGCCCAGTGGACGGTGACTCGGTATGAAAACTGCACGGAGGAGCTGTTTTATCGTTTCTACCGTGCAGTTCGACATGTAAACTGCCCAGAAACCGAATCTGCTGACAGATCGCAAATCGGCCGATATCGCGTTTTCGGCCCTCAGAAGCGCCGAAATCGCGTTTTCTCGCTGAGCCCAGTGGACGGTGACTCGGTATGAAAACTGCACGGAGGAGCTGTTTTATCGTTTCTACCGTGCAGTTCGACATGTAAACTGCCCAGAAACCGAATCTGCTGACAGATCGCAAATCGGCCGATATCGCGTTTTCGGCCCTCAGAAGCGCCGAAATCGCGTTTTCTCGCTGAGCCCAGTGGACGGTGACTCGGTATGAAAACTGCACGGAGGAGCTGTTTTATCGTTTCTACCGTGCAGTTCGACATGTAAACTGCCCAGAAACCGAATCTGCTGACAGATCGCAAATCGGCCGATATCGCGTTTTCGGCCCTCAGAAGCGCCGAAATCGCGTTTTCTCGCTGAGCCCAGTGGACGGTGACTCGGTATGAAAACTGCACGGAGGAGCTGTTTTATCGTTTCTACCGTGCAGTTCGACATGTAAACTGCCCAGAAACCGAATCTGCTGACAGATCGCAAATCGGCCGATATCGCGTTTTCGGCCCTCAGAAGCGCCGAAATCGCGTTTTCTCGCTGAGCCCAGTGGACGGTGACTCGGTATGAAAACTGCACGGAGGAGCTGTTTTATCGTTTCTACCGTGCAGTTCGACATGTAAACTGCCCAGAAACCGAATCTGCTGACAGATCGCAAATCGGCCGATATCGCGTTTTCGGCCCTCAGAAGCGCCGAAATCGCGTTTTCTCGCTGAGCCCAGTGGACGGTGACTCGGTATGAAAACTGCACGGAGGAGCTGTTTTATCGTTTCTACCGTGCAGTTCGACATGTAAACTGCCCAGAAACCGAATCTGCTGACAGATCGCAAATCGGCCGATATCGCGTTTTCGGCCCTCAGAAGCGCCGAAATCGCGTTTTCTCGCTGAGCCCAGTGGACGGTGACTCGGTATGAAAACTGCACGGAGGAGCTGTTTTATCGTTTCTACCGTGCAGTTCGACATGTAAACTGCCCAGAAACCGAATCTGCTGACAGATCGCAAATCGGCCGATATCGCGTTTTCGGCCCTCAGAAGCGCCGAAATCGCGTTTTCTCGCTGAGCCCAGTGGACGGTGACTCGGTATGAAAACTGCACGGAGGAGCTGTTTTATCGTTTCTACCGTGCAGTTCGACATGTAAACTGCCCAGAAACCGAATCTGCTGACAGATCGCAAATCGGCCGATATCGCGTTTTCGGCCCTCAGAAGCGCCGAAATCGCGTTTTCTCGCTGAGCCCAGTGGACGGTGACTCGGTATGAAAACTGCACGGAGGAGCTGTTTTATCGTTTCTACCGTGCAGTTCGACATGTAAACTGCCCAGAAACCGAATCTGCTGACAGATCGCAAATCGGCCGATATCGCGTTTTCGGCCCTCAGAAGCGCCGAAATCGCGTTTTCTCGCTGAGCCCAGTGGACGGTGACTCGGTATGAAAACTGCACGGAGGAGCTGTTTTATCGTTTCTACCGTGCAGTTCGACATGTAAACTGCCCAGAAACCGAATCTGCTGACAGATCGCAAATCGGCCGATATCGCGTTTTCGGCCCTCAGAAGCGCCGAAATCGCGTTTTCTCGCTGAGCCCAGTGGACGGTGACTCGGTATGAAAACTGCACGGAGGAGCTGTTTTATCGTTTCTACCGTGCAGTTCGACATGTAAACTGCCCAGAAACCGAATCTGCTGACAGATCGCAAATCGGCCGATATCGCGTTTTCGGCCCTCAGAAGCGCCGAAATCGCGTTTTCTCGCTGAGCCCAGTGGACGGTGACTCGGTATGAAAACTGCACGGAGGAGCTGTTTTATCGTTTCTACCGTGCAGTTCGACATGTAAACTGCCCAGAAACCGAATCTGCTGACAGATCGCAAATCGGCCGATATCGCGTTTTCGGCCCTCAGAAGCGCCGAAATCGCGTTTTCTCGCTGAGCCCAGTGGACGGTGACTCGGTATGAAAACTGCACGGAGGAGCTGTTTTATCGTTTCTACCGTGCAGTTCGACATGTAAACTGCCCAGAAACCGAATCTGCTGACAGATCGCAAATCGGCCGATATCGCGTTTTCGGCCCTCAGAAGCGCCGAAATCGCGTTTTCTCGCTGAGCCCAGTGGACGGTGACTCGGTATGAAAACTGCACGGAGGAGCTGTTTTATCGTTTCTACCGTGCAGTTCGACATGTAAACTGCCCAGAAACCGAATCTGCTGACAGATCGCAAATCGGCCGATATCGCGTTTTCGGCCCTCAGAAGCGCCGAAATCGCGTTTTCTCGCTGAGCCCAGTGGACGGTGACTCGGTATGAAAACTGCACGGAGGAGCTGTTTTATCGTTTCTACCGTGCAGTTCGACATGTAAACTGCCCAGAAACCGAATCTGCTGACAGATCGCAAATCGGCCGATATCGCGTTTTCGGCCCTCAGAAGCGCCGAAATCGCGTTTTCTCGCTGAGCCCAGTGGACGGTGACTCGGTATGAAAACTGCACGGAGGAGCTGTTTTATCGTTTCTACCGTGCAGTTCGACATGTAAACTGCCCAGAAACCGAATCTGCTGACAGATCGCAAATCGGCCGATATCGCGTTTTCGGCCCTCAGAAGCGCCGAAATCGCGTTTTCTCGCTGAGCCCAGTGGACGGTGACTCGGTATGAAAACTGCACGGAGGAGCTGTTTTATCGTTTCTACCGTGCAGTTCGACATGTAAACTGCCCAGAAACCGAATCTGCTGACAGATCGCAAATCGGCCGATATCGCGTTTTCGGCCCTCAGAAGCGCCGAAATCGCGTTTTCTCGCTGAGCCCAGTGGACGGTGACTCGGTATGAAAACTGCACGGAGGAGCTGTTTTATCGTTTCTACCGTGCAGTTCGACATGTAAACTGCCCAGAAACCGAATCTGCTGACAGATCGCAAATCGGCCGATATCGCGTTTTCGGCCCTCAGAAGCGCCGAAATCGCGTTTTCTCGCTGAGCCCAGTGGACGGTGACTCGGTATGAAAACTGCACGGAGGAGCTGTTTTATCGTTTCTACCGTGCAGTTCGACATGTAAACTGCCCAGAAACCGAATCTGCTGACAGATCGCAAATCGGCCGATATCGCGTTTTCGGCCCTCAGAAGCGCCGAAATCGCGTTTTCTCGCTGAGCCCAGTGGACGGTGACTCGGTATGAAAACTGCACGGAGGAGCTGTTTTATCGTTTCTACCGTGCAGTTCGACATGTAAACTGCCCAGAAACCGAATCTGCTGACAGATCGCAAATCGGCCGATATCGCGTTTTCGGCCCTCAGAAGCGCCGAAATCGCGTTTTCTCGCTGAGCCCAGTGGACGGTGACTCGGTATGAAAACTGCACGGAGGAGCTGTTTTATCGTTTCTACCGTGCAGTTCGACATGTAAACTGCCCAGAAACCGAATCTGCTGACAGATCGCAAATCGGCCGATATCGCGTTTTCGGCCCTCAGAAGCGCCGAAATCGCGTTTTCTCGCTGAGCCCAGTGGACGGTGACTCGGTATGAAAACTGCACGGAGGAGCTGTTTTATCGTTTCTACCGTGCAGTTCGACATGTAAACTGCCCAGAAACCGAATCTGCTGACAGATCGCAAATCGGCCGATATCGCGTTTTCGGCCCTCAGAAGCGCCGAAATCGCGTTTTCTCGCTGAGCCCAGTGGACGGTGACTCGGTATGAAAACTGCACGGAGGAGCTGTTTTATCGTTTCTACCGTGCAGTTCGACATGTAAACTGCCCAGAAACCGAATCTGCTGACAGATCGCAAATCGGCCGATATCGCGTTTTCGGCCCTCAGAAGCGCCGAAATCGCGTTTTCTCGCTGAGCCCAGTGGACGGTGACTCGGTATGAAAACTGCACGGAGGAGCTGTTTTATCGTTTCTACCGTGCAGTTCGACATGTAAACTGCCCAGAAACCGAATCTGCTGACAGATCGCAAATCGGCCGATATCGCGTTTTCGGCCCTCAGAAGCGCCGAAATCGCGTTTTCTCGCTGAGCCCAGTGGACGGTGACTCGGTATGAAAACTGCACGGAGGAGCTGTTTTATCGTTTCTACCGTGCAGTTCGACATGTAAACTGCCCAGAAACCGAATCTGCTGACAGATCGCAAATCGGCCGATATCGCGTTTTCGGCCCTCAGAAGCGCCGAAATCGCGTTTTCTCGCTGAGCCCAGTGGACGGTGACTCGGTATGAAAACTGCACGGAGGAGCTGTTTTATCGTTTCTACCGTGCAGTTCGACATGTAAACTGCCCAGAAACCGAATCTGCTGACAGATCGCAAATCGGCCGATATCGCGTTTTCGGCCCTCAGAAGCGCCGAAATCGCGTTTTCTCGCTGAGCCCAGTGGACGGTGACTCGGTATGAAAACTGCACGGAGGAGCTGTTTTATCGTTTCTACCGTGCAGTTCGACATGTAAACTGCCCAGAAACCGAATCTGCTGACAGATCGCAAATCGGCCGATATCGCGTTTTCGGCCCTCAGAAGCGCCGAAATCGCGTTTTCTCGCTGAGCCCAGTGGACGGTGACTCGGTATGAAAACTGCACGGAGGAGCTGTTTTATCGTTTCTACCGTGCAGTTCGACATGTAAACTGCCCAGAAACCGAATCTGCTGACAGATCGCAAATCGGCCGATATCGCGTTTTCGGCCCTCAGAAGCGCCGAAATCGCGTTTTCTCGCTGAGCCCAGTGGACGGTGACTCGGTATGAAAACTGCACGGAGGAGCTGTTTTATCGTTTCTACCGTGCAGTTCGACATGTAAACTGCCCAGAAACCGAATCTGCTGACAGATCGCAAATCGGATATCGCGTTTTCGGCCCTCAGAAGCGCCGAAATCGCGTTTTCTCGCTGAGCCCAGTGGACGGTGACTCGGTATGAAAACTGCACGGAGGAGCTGTTTTATCGTTTCTACCGTGCAGTTCGACATGTAAACTGCCCAGAAACCGAATCTGCTGACAGATCGCAAATCGGCCGATATCGCGTTTTCGGCCCTCAGAAGCGCCGAAATCGCGTTTTCTCGCTGAGCCCAGTGGACGGTGACTCGGTATGAAAACTGCACGGAGGAGCTGTTTTATCGTTTCTACCGTGCAGTTCGACATGTAAACTGCCCAGAAACCGAATCTGCTGACAGATCGCAAATCGGCCGATATCGCGTTTTCGGCCCTCAGAAGCGCCGAAATCGCGTTTTCTCGCTGAGCCCAGTGGACGGTGACTCGGTATGAAAACTGCACGGAGGAGCTGTTTTATCGTTTCTACCGTGCAGTTCGACATGTAAACTGCCCAGAAACCGAATCTGCTGACAGATCGCAAATCGGCCGATATCGCGTTTTCGGCCCTCAGAAGCGCCGAAATCGCGTTTTCTCGCTGAGCCCAGTGGACGGTGACTCGGTATGAAAACTGCACGGAGGAGCTGTTTTATCGTTTCTACCGTGCAGTTCGACATGTAAACTGCCCAGAAACCGAATCTGCTGACAGATCGCAAATCGGCCGATATCGCGTTTTCGGCCCTCAGAAGCGCCGAAATCGCGTTTTCTCGCTGAGCCCAGTGGACGGTGACTCGGTATGAAAACTGCACGGAGGAGCTGTTTTATCGTTTCTACCGTGCAGTTCGACATGTAAACTGCCCAGAAACCGAATCTGCTGACAGATCGCAAATCGGCCGATATCGCGTTTTCGGCCCTCAGAAGCGCCGAAATCGCGTTTTCTCGCTGAGCCCAGTGGACGGTGACTCGGTATGAAAACTGCACGGAGGAGCTGTTTTATCGTTTCTACCGTGCAGTTCGACATGTAAACTGCCCAGAAACCGAATCTGCTGACAGATCGCAAATCGGCCGATATCGCGTTTTCGGCCCTCAGAAGCGCCGAAATCGCGTTTTCTCGCTGAGCCCAGTGGACGGTGACTCGGTATGAAAACTGCACGGAGGAGCTGTTTTATCGTTTCTACCGTGCAGTTCGACATGTAAACTGCCCAGAAACCGAATCTGCTGACAGATCGCAAATCGGCCGATATCGCGTTTTCGGCCCTCAGAAGCGCCGAAATCGCGTTTTCTCGCTGAGCCCAGTGGACGGTGACTCGGTATGAAAACTGCACGGAGGAGCTGTTTTATCGTTTCTACCGTGCAGTTCGACATGTAAACTGCCCAGAAACCGAATCTGCTGACAGATCGCAAATCGGCCGATATCGCGTTTTCGGCCCTCAGAAGCGCCGAAATCGCGTTTTCTCGCTGAGCCCAGTGGACGGTGACTCGGTATGAAAACTGCACGGAGGAGCTGTTTTATCGTTTCTACCGTGCAGTTCGACATGTAAACTGCCCAGAAACCGAATCTGCTGACAGATCGCAAATCGGCCGATATCGCGTTTTCGGCCCTCAGAAGCGCCGAAATCGCGTTTTCTCGCTGAGCCCAGTGGACGGTGACTCGGTATGAAAACTGCACGGAGGAGCTGTTTTATCGTTTCTACCGTGCAGTTCGACATGTAAACTGCCCAGAAACCGAATCTGCTGACAGATCGCAAATCGGCCGATATCGCGTTTTCGGCCCTCAGAAGCGCCGAAATCGCGTTTTCTCGCTGAGCCCAGTGGACGGTGACTCGGTATGAAAACTGCACGGAGGAGCTGTTTTATCGTTTCTACCGTGCAGTTCGACATGTAAACTGCCCAGAAACCGAATCTGCTGACAGATCGCAAATCGGCATATCGCGTTTTCGGCCCTCAGAAGCGCCGAAATCGCGTTTTCTCGCTGAGCCCAGTGGACGGTGACTCGGTATGAAAACTGCACGGAGGAGCTGTTTTATCGTTTCTACCGTGCAGTTCGACATGTAAACTGCCCAGAAACCGAATCTGCTGACAGATCGCAAATCGGCCGATATCGCGTTTTCGGCCCTCAGAAGCGCCGAAATCGCGTTTTCTCGCTGAGCCCAGTGGACGGTGACTCGGTATGAAAACTGCACGGAGGAGCTGTTTTATCGTTTCTACCGTGCAGTTCGACATGTAAACTGCCCAGAAACCGAATCTGCTGACAGATCGCAAATCGGCCGATATCGCGTTTTCGGCCCTCAGAAGCGCCGAAATCGCGTTTTCTCGCTGAGCCCAGTGGACGGTGACTCGGTATGAAAACTGCACGGAGGAGCTGTTTTATCGTTTCTACCGTGCAGTTCGACATGTAAACTGCCCAGAAACCGAATCTGCTGACAGATCGCAAATCGGCCGATATCGCGTTTTCGGCCCTCAGAAGCGCCGAAATCGCGTTTTCTCGCTGAGCCCAGTGGACGGTGACTCGGTATGAAAACTGCACGGAGGAGCTGTTTTATCGTTTCTACCGTGCAGTTCGACATGTAAACTGCCCAGAAACCGAATCTGCTGACAGATCGCAAATCGGCCGATATCGCGTTTTCGGCCCTCAGAAGCGCCGAAATCGCGTTTTCTCGCTGAGCCCAGTGGACGGTGACTCGGTATGAAAACTGCACGGAGGAGCTGTTTTATCGTTTCTACCGTGCAGTTCGACATGTAAACTGCCCAGAAACCGAATCTGCTGACAGATCGCAAATCGGCCGATATCGCGTTTTCGGCCCTCAGAAGCGCCGAAATCGCGTTTTCTCGCTGAGCCCAGTGGACGGTGACTCGGTATGAAAACTGCACGGAGGAGCTGTTTTATCGTTTCTACCGTGCAGTTCGACATGTAAACTGCCCAGAAACCGAATCTGCTGACAGATCGAAAATCGGCCGATATCGCGTTTTCGGCCCTCAGAAGCGCCGAAATCGCGTTTTCTCGCTGAGCCCAGTGGACGGTGACTCGGTATGAAAACTGCACGGAGGAGCTGTTTTATCGTTTCTACCGTGCAGTTCGACATGTAAACTGCCCAGAAACCGAATCTGCTGACAGATCGCAAATCGGCCGATATCGCGTTTTCGGCCCTCAGAAGCGCCGAAATCGCGTTTTCTCGCTGAGCCCAGTGGACGGTGACTCGGTATGAAAACTGCACGGAGGAGCTGTTTTATCGTTTCTACCGTGCAGTTCGACATGTAAACTGCCCAGAAACCGAATCTGCTGACAGATCGCAAATCGGCCGATATCGCGTTTTCGGCCCTCAGAAGCGCCGAAATCGCGTTTTCTCGCTGAGCCCAGTGGACGGTGACTCGGTATGAAAACTGCACGGAGGAGCTGTTTTATCGTTTCTACCGTGCAGTTCGACATGTAAACTGCCCAGAAACCGAATCTGCTGACAGATCGCAAATCGGCCGATATCGCGTTTTCGGCCCTCAGAAGCGCCGAAATCGCGTTTTCTCGCTGAGCCCAGTGGACGGTGACTCGGTATGAAAACTGCACGGAGGAGCTGTTTTATCGTTTCTACCGTGCAGTTCGACATGTAAACTGCCCAGAAACCGAATCTGCTGACAGATCGCAAATCGGCCGATATCGCGTTTTCGGCCCTCAGAAGCGCCGAAATCGCGTTTTCTCGCTGAGCCCAGTGGACGGTGACTCGGTATGAAAACTGCACGGAGGAGCTGTTTTATCGTTTCTACCGTGCAGTTCGACATGTAAACTGCCCAGAAACCGAATCTGCTGACAGATCGCAAATCGGCCGATATCGCGTTTTCGGCCCTCAGAAGCGCCGAAATCGCGTTTTCTCGCTGAGCCCAGTGGACGGTGACTCGGTATGAAAACTGCACGGAGGAGCTGTTTTATCGTTTCTACCGTGCAGTTCGACATGTAAACTGCCCAGAAACCGAATCTGCTGACAGATCGCAAATCGGCCGATATCGCGTTTTCGGCCCTCAGAAGCGCCGAAATCGCGTTTTCTCGCTGAGCCCAGTGGACGGTGACTCGGTATGAAAACTGCACGGAGGAGCTGTTTTATCGTTTCTACCGTGCAGTTCGACATGTAAACTGCCCAGAAACCGAATCTGCTGACAGATCGCAAATCGGCCGATATCGCGTTTTCGGCCCTCAGAAGCGCCGAAATCGCGTTTTCTCGCTGAGCCCAGTGGACGGTGACTCGGTATGAAAACTGCACGGAGGAGCTGTTTTATCGTTTCTACCGTGCAGTTCGACATGTAAACTGCCCAGAAACCGAATCTGCTGACAGATCGCAAATCGGCCGATATCGCGTTTTCGGCCCTCAGAAGCGCCGAAATCGCGTTTTCTCGCTGAGCCCAGTGGACGGTGACTCGGTATGAAAACTGCACGGAGGAGCTGTTTTATCGTTTCTACCGTGCAGTTCGACATGTAAACTGCCCAGAAACCGAATCTGCTGACAGATCGCAAATCGGCCGATATCGCGTTTTCGGCCCTCAGAAGCGCCGAAATCGCGTTTTCTCGCTGAGCCCAGTGGACGGTGACTCGGTATGAAAACTGCACGGAGGAGCTGTTTTATCGTTTCTACCGTGCAGTTCGACATGTAAACTGCCCAGAAACCGAATCTGCTGACAGATCGCAAATCGGCCGATATCGCGTTTTCGGCCCTCAGAAGCGCCGAAATCGCGTTTTCTCGCTGAGCCCAGTGGACGGTGACTCGGTATGAAAACTGCACGGAGGAGCTGTTTTATCGTTTCTACCGTGCAGTTCGACATGTAAACTGCCCAGAAACCGAATCTGCTGACAGATCGCAAATCGGCCGATATCGCGTTTTCGGCCCTCAGAAGCGCCGAAATCGCGTTTTCTCGCTGAGCCCAGTGGACGGTGACTCGGTATGAAAACTGCACGGAGGAGCTGTTTTATCGTTTCTACCGTGCAGTTCGACATGTAAACTGCCCAGAAACCGAATCTGCTGACAGATCGCAAATCGGCCGATATCGCGTTTTCGGCCCTCAGAAGCGCCGAAATCGCGTTTTCTCGCTGAGCCCAGTGGACGGTGACTCGGTATGAAAACTGCACGGAGGAGCTGTTTTATCGTTTCTACCGTGCAGTTCGACATGTAAACTGCCCAGAAACCGAATCTGCTGACAGATCGCAAATCGGCCGATATCGCGTTTTCGGCCCTCAGAAGCGCCGAAATCGCGTTTTCTCGCTGAGCCCAGTGGACGGTGACTCGGTATGAAAACTGCACGGAGGAGCTGTTTTATCGTTTCTACCGTGCAGTTCGACATGTAAACTGCCCAGAAACCGAATCTGCTGACAGATCGCAAATCGGCCGATATCGCGTTTTCGGCCCTCAGAAGCGCCGAAATCGCGTTTTCTCGCTGAGCCCAGTGGACGGTGACTCGGTATGAAAACTGCACGGAGGAGCTGTTTTATCGTTTCTACCGTGCAGTTCGACATGTAAACTGCCCAGAAACCGAATCTGCTGACAGATCGCAAATCGGCCGATATCGCGTTTTCGGCCCTCAGAAGCGCCGAAATCGCGTTTTCTCGCTGAGCCCAGTGGACGGTGACTCGGTATGAAAACTGCACGGAGGAGCTGTTTTATCGTTTCTACCGTGCAGTTCGACATGTAAACTGCCCAGAAACCGAATCTGCTGACAGATCGAAAATCGGCCGATATCGCGTTTTCGGCCCTCAGAAGCGCCGAAATCGCGTTTTCTCGCTGAGCCCAGTGGACGGTGACTCGGTATGAAAACTGCACGGAGGAGCTGTTTTATCGTTTCTACCGTGCAGTTCGACATGTAAACTGCCCAGAAACCGAATCTGCTGACAGATCGCAAATCGGCCGATATCGCGTTTTCGGCCCTCAGAAGCGCCGAAATCGCGTTTTCTCGCTGAGCCCAGTGGACGGTGACTCGGTATGAAAACTGCACGGAGGAGCTGTTTTATCGTTTCTACCGTGCAGTTCGACATGTAAACTGCCCAGAAACCGAATCTGCTGACAGATCGAAATCGGCCGATATCGCGTTTTCGGCCCTCAGAAGCGCCGAAATCGCGTTTTCTCGCTGAGCCGAGTGGACGGTGACTCGGTATGAAAACTGCACGGAGGAGCTGTTTTATCGTTTCTACCGTGCAGTTCGACATGTAAACTGCCCAGAAACCGAATCTGCTGACAGATCGCAAATCGGCCGATATCGCGTTTTCGGCCCTCAGAAGCGCCGAAATCGCGTTTTCTCGCTGAGCCCAGTGGACGGTGACTCGGTATGAAAACTGCACGGAGGAGCTGTTTTATCGTTTCTACCGTGCAGTTCGACATGTAAACTGCCCAGAAACCGAATCTGCTGACAGATCGCAAATCGGCCGATATCGCGTTTTCGGCCCTCAGAAGCGCCGAAATCGCGTTTTCTCGCTGAGCCCAGTGGACGGTGACTCGGTATGAAAACTGCACGGAGGAGCTGTTTTATCGTTTCTACCGTGCAGTTCGACATGTAAACTGCCCAGAAACCGAATCTGCTGACAGATCGCAAATCGGCCGATATCGCGTTTTCGGCCCTCAGAAGCGCCGAAATCGCGTTTTCTCGCTGAGCCCAGTGGACGGTGACTCGGTATGAAAACTGCACGGAGGAGCTGTTTTATCGTTTCTACCGTGCAGTTCGACATGTAAACTGCCCAGAAACCGAATCTGCTGACAGATCGCAAATCGGCCGATATCGCGTTTTCGGCCCTCAGAAGCGCCGAAATCGCGTTTTCTCGCTGAGCCCAGTGGACGGTGACTCGGTATGAAAACTGCACGGAGGAGCTGTTTTATCGTTTCTACCGTGCAGTTCGACATGTAAACTGCCCAGAAACCGAATCTGCTGACAGATCGCAAATCGGCCGATATCGCGTTTTCGGCCCTCAGAAGCGCCGAAATCGCGTTTTCTCGCTGAGCCCAGTGGACGGTGACTCGGTATGAAAACTGCACGGAGGAGCTGTTTTATCGTTTCTACCGTGCAGTTCGACATGTAAACTGCCCAGAAACCGAATCTGCTGACAGATCGCAAATCGGCCGATATCGCGTTTTCGGCCCTCAGAAGCGCCGAAATCGCGTTTTCTCGCTGAGCCCAGTGGACGGTGACTCGGTATGAAAACTGCACGGAGGAGCTGTTTTATCGTTTCTACCGTGCAGTTCGACATGTAAACTGCCCAGAAACCGAATCTGCTGACAGATCGCAAATCGGCCGATATCGCGTTTTCGGCCCTCAGAAGCGCCGAAATCGCGTTTTCTCGCTGAGCCCAGTGGACGGTGACTCGGTATGAAAACTGCACGGAGGAGCTGTTTTATCGTTTCTACCGTGCAGTTCGACATGTAAACTGCCCAGAAACCGAATCTGCTGACAGATCGCAAATCGGCCGATATCGCGTTTTCGGCCCTCAGAAGCGCCGAAATCGCGTTTTCTCGCTGAGCCCAGTGGACGGTGACTCGGTATGAAAACTGCACGGAGGAGCTGTTTTATCGTTTCTACCGTGCAGTTCGACATGTAAACTGCCCAGAAACCGAATCTGCTGACAGATCGCAAATCGGCCGATATCGCGTTTTCGGCCCTCAGAAGCGCCGAAATCGCGTTTTCTCGCTGAGCCCAGTGGACGGTGACTCGGTATGAAAACTGCACGGAGGAGCTGTTTTATCGTTTCTACCGTGCAGTTCGACATGTAAACTGCCCAGAAACCGAATCTGCTGACAGATCGCAAATCGGCCGATATCGCGTTTTCGGCCCTCAGAAGCGCCGAAATCGCGTTTTCTCGCTGAGCCCAGTGGACGGTGACTCGGTATGAAAACTGCACGGAGGAGCTGTTTTATCGTTTCTACCGTGCAGTTCGACATGTAAACTGCCCAGAAACCGAATCTGCTGACAGATCGCAAATCGGCCGATATCGCGTTTTCGGCCCTCAGAAGCGCCGAAATCGCGTTTTCTCGCTGAGCCCAGTGGACGGTGACTCGGTATGAAAACTGCACGGAGGAGCTGTTTTATCGTTTCTACCGTGCAGTTCGACATGTAAACTGCCCAGAAACCGAATCTGCTGACAGATCGAAAATCGGCCGATATCGCGTTTTCGGCCCTCAGAAGCGCCGAAATCGCGTTTTCTCGCTGAGCCCAGTGGACGGTGACTCGGTATGAAAACTGCACGGAGGAGCTGTTTTATCGTTTCTACCGTGCAGTTCGACATGTAAACTGCCCAGAAACCGAATCTGCTGACAGATCGCAAATCGGCCGATATCGCGTTTTCGGCCCTCAGAAGCGCCGAAATCGCGTTTTCTCGCTGAGCCCAGTGGACGGTGACTCGGTATGAAAACTGCACGGAGGAGCTGTTTTATCGTTTCTACCGTGCAGTTCGACATGTAAACTGCCCAGAAACCGAATCTGCTGACAGATCGCAAATCGGCCGATATCGCGTTTTCGGCCCTCAGAAGCGCCGAAATCGCGTTTTCTCGCTGAGCCCAGTGGACGGTGACTCGGTATGAAAACTGCACGGAGGAGCTGTTTTATCGTTTCTACCGTGCAGTTCGACATGTAAACTGCCCAGAAACCGAATCTGCTGACAGATCGCAAATCGGCCGATATCGCGTTTTCGGCCCTCAGAAGCGCCGAAATCGCGTTTTCTCGCTGAGCCCAGTGGACGGTGACTCGGTATGAAAACTGCACGGAGGAGCTGTTTTATCGTTTCTACCGTGCAGTTCGACATGTAAACTGCCCAGAAACCGAATCTGCTGACAGATCGCAAATCGGCCGATATCGCGTTTTCGGCCCTCAGAAGCGCCGAAATCGCGTTTTCTCGCTGAGCCGAGTGGACGGTGACTCGGTATGAAAACTGCACGGAGGAGCTGTTTTATCGTTTCTACCGTGCAGTTCGACATGTAAACTGCCCAGAAACCGAATCTGCTGACAGATCGCAAATCGGCCGATATCGCGTTTTCGGCCCTCAGAAGCGCCGAAATCGCGTTTTCTCGCTGAGCCCAGTGGACGGTGACTCGGTATGAAAACTGCACGGAGGAGCTGTTTTATCGTTTCTACCGTGCAGTTCGACATGTAAACTGCCCAGAAACCGAATCTGCTGACAGATCGCAAATCGGCCGATATCGCGTTTTCGGCCCTCAGAAGCGCCGAAATCGCGTTTTCTCGCTGAGCCCAGTGGACGGTGACTCGGTATGAAAACTGCACGGAGGAGCTGTTTTATCGTTTCTACCGTGCAGTTCGACATGTAAACTGCCCAGAAACCGAATCTGCTGACAGATCGCAAATCGGCCGATATCGCGTTTTCGGCCCTCAGAAGCGCCGAAATCGCGTTTTCTCGCTGAGCCCAGTGGACGGTGACTCGGTATGAAAACTGCACGGAGGAGCTGTTTTATCGTTTCTACCGTGCAGTTCGACATGTAAACTGCCCAGAAACCGAATCTGCTGACAGATCGCAAATCGGCCGATATCGCGTTTTCGGCCCTCAGAAGCGCCGAAATCGCGTTTTCTCGCTGAGCCCAGTGGACGGTGACTCGGTATGAAAACTGCACGGAGGAGCTGTTTTATCGTTTCTACCGTGCAGTTCGACATGTAAACTGCCCAGAAACCGAATCTGCTGACAGATCGCAAATCGGCCGATATCGCGTTTTCGGCCCTCAGAAGCGCCGAAATCGCGTTTTCTCGCTGAGCCCAGTGGACGGTGACTCGGTATGAAAACTGCACGGAGGAGCTGTTTTATCGTTTCTACCGTGCAGTTCGACATGTAAACTGCCCAGAAACCGAATCTGCTGACAGATCGAAAATCGGCCGATATCGCGTTTTCGGCCCTCAGAAGCGCCGAAATCGCGTTTTCTCGCTGAGCCCAGTGGACGGTGACTCGGTATGAAAACTGCACGGAGGAGCTGTTTTATCGTTTCTACCGTGCAGTTCGACATGTAAACTGCCCAGAAACCGAATCTGCTGACAGATCGCAAATCGGCCGATATCGCGTTTTCGGCCCTCAGAAGCGCCGAAATCGCGTTTTCTCGCTGAGCCCAGTGGACGGTGACTCGTATGAAAACTGCACGGAGGAGCTGTTTTATCGTTTCTACCGTGCAGTTCGACATGTAAACTGCCCAGAAACCGAATCTGCTGACAGATCGCAAATCGGCCGATATCGCGTTTTCGGCCCTCAGAAGCGCCGAAATCGCGTTTTCTCGCTGAGCCCAGTGGACGGTGACTCGGTATGAAAACTGCACGGAGGAGCTGTTTTATCGTTTCTACCGTGCAGTTCGACATGTAAACTGCCCAGAAACCGAATCTGCTGACAGATCGCAAATCGGCCGATATCGCGTTTTCGGCCCTCAGAAGCGCCGAAATCGCGTTTTCTCGCTGAGCCCAGTGGACGGTGACTCGGTATGAAAACTGCACGGAGGAGCTGTTTTATCGTTTCTACCGTGCAGTTCGACATGTAAACTGCCCAGAAACCGAATCTGCTGACAGATCGCAAATCGGCCGATATCGCGTTTTCGGCCCTCAGAAGCGCCGAAATCGCGTTTTCTCGCTGAGCCCAGTGGACGGTGACTCGGTATGAAAACTGCACGGAGGAGCTGTTTTATCGTTTCTACCGTGCAGTTCGACATGTAAACTGCCCAGAAACCGAATCTGCTGACAGATCGCAAATCGGCCGATATCGCGTTTTCGGCCCTCAGAAGCGCCGAAATCGCGTTTTCTCGCTGAGCCCAGTGGACGGTGACTCGGTATGAAAACTGCACGGAGGAGCTGTTTTATCGTTTCTACCGTGCAGTTCGACATGTAAACTGCCCAGAAACCGAATCTGCTGACAGATCGCAAATCGGCCGATATCGCGTTTTCGGCCCTCAGAAGCGCCGAAATCGCGTTTTCTCGCTGAGCCCAGTGGACGGTGACTCGGTATGAAAACTGCACGGAGGAGCTGTTTTATCGTTTCTACCGTGCAGTTCGACATGTAAACTGCCCAGAAACCGAATCTGCTGACAGATCGCAAATCGGCCGATATCGCGTTTTCGGCCCTCAGAAGCGCCGAAATCGCGTTTTCTCGCTGAGCCCAGTGGACGGTGACTCGGTATGAAAACTGCACGGAGGAGCTGTTTTATCGTTTCTACCGTGCAGTTCGACATGTAAACTGCCCAGAAACCGAATCTGCTGACAGATCGCAAATCGGCCGATATCGCGTTTTCGGCCCTCAGAAGCGCCGAAATCGCGTTTTCTCGCTGAGCCCAGTGGACGGTGACTCGGTATGAAAACTGCACGGAGGAGCTGTTTTATCGTTTCTACCGTGCAGTTCGACATGTAAACTGCCCAGAAACCGAATCTGCTGACAGATCGCAAATCGGCCGATATCGCGTTTTCGGCCCTCAGAAGCGCCGAAATCGCGTTTTCTCGCTGAGCCCAGTGGACGGTGACTCGGTATGAAAACTGCACGGAGGAGCTGTTTTATCGTTTCTACCGTGCAGTTCGACATGTAAACTGCCCAGAAACCGAATCTGCTGACAGATCGCAAATCGGCCGATATCGCGTTTTCGGCCCTCAGAAGCGCCGAAATCGCGTTTTCTCGCTGAGCCCAGTGGACGGTGACTCGGTATGAAAACTGCACGGAGGAGCTGTTTTATCGTTTCTACCGTGCAGTTCGACATGTAAACTGCCCAGAAACCGAATCTGCTGACAGATCGCAAATCGGCCGATATCGCGTTTTCGGCCCTCAGAAGCGCCGAAATCGCGTTTTCTCGCTGAGCCCAGTGGACGGTGACTCGGTATGAAAACTGCACGGAGGAGCTGTTTTATCGTTTCTACCGTGCAGTTCGACATGTAAACTGCCCAGAAACCGAATCTGCTGACAGATCGCAAATCGGCCGATATCGCGTTTTCGGCCCTCAGAAGCGCCGAAATCGCGTTTTCTCGCTGAGCCCAGTGGACGGTGACTCGGTATGAAAACTGCACGGAGGAGCTGTTTTATCGTTTCTACCGTGCAGTTCGACATGTAAACTGCCCAGAAACCGAATCTGCTGACAGATCGCAAATCGGCCGATATCGCGTTTTCGGCCCTCAGAAGCGCCGAAATCGCGTTTTCTCGCTGAGCCCAGTGGACGGTGACTCGGTATGAAAACTGCACGGAGGAGCTGTTTTATCGTTTCTACCGTGCAGTTCGACATGTAAACTGCCCAGAAACCGAATCTGCTGACAGATCGCAAATCGGCCGATATCGCGTTTTCGGCCCTCAGAAGCGCCGAAATCGCGTTTTCTCGCTGAGCCCAGTGGACGGTGACTCGGTATGAAAACTGCACGGAGGAGCTGTTTTATCGTTTCTACCGTGCAGTTCGACATGTAAACTGCCCAGAAACCGAATCTGCTGACAGATCGCAAATCGGCCGATATCGCGTTTTCGGCCCTCAGAAGCGCCGAAATCGCGTTTTCTCGCTGAGCCCAGTGGACGGTGACTCGGTATGAAAACTGCACGGAGGAGCTGTTTTATCGTTTCTACCGTGCAGTTCGACATGTAAACTGCCCAGAAACCGAATCTGCTGACAGATCGAAAATCGGCCGATATCGCGTTTTCGGCCCTCAGAAGCGCCGAAATCGCGTTTTCTCGCTGAGCCCAGTGGACGGTGACTCGGTATGAAAACTGCACGGAGGAGCTGTTTTATCGTTTCTACCGTGCAGTTCGACATGTAAACTGCCCAGAAACCGAATCTGCTGACAGATCGCAAATCGGCCGATATCGCGTTTTCGGCCCTCAGAAGCGCCGAAATCGCGTTTTCTCGCTGAGCCCAGTGGACGGTGACTCGGTATGAAAACTGCACGGAGGAGCTGTTTTATCGTTTCTACCGTGCAGTTCGACATGTAAACTGCCCAGAAACCGAATCTGCTGACAGATCGAAAATCGGCCGATATCGCGTTTTCGGCCCTCAGAAGCGCCGAAATCGCGTTTTCTCGCTGAGCCCAGTGGACGGTGACTCGGTATGAAAACTGCACGGAGGAGCTGTTTTATCGTTTCTACCGTGCAGTTCGACATGTAAACTGCCCAGAAACCGAATCTGCTGACAGATCGCAAATCGGCCGATATCGCGTTTTCGGCCCTCAGAAGCGCCGAAATCGCGTTTTCTCGCTGAGCCCAGTGGACGGTGACTCGGTATGAAAACTGCACGGAGGAGCTGTTTTATCGTTTCTACCGTGCAGTTCGACATGTAAACTGCCCAGAAACCGAATCTGCTGACAGATCGCAAATCGGCCGATATCGCGTTTTCGGCCCTCAGAAGCGCCGAAATCGCGTTTTCTCGCTGAGCCCAGTGGACGGTGACTCGGTATGAAAACTGCACGGAGGAGCTGTTTTATCGTTTCTACCGTGCAGTTCGACATGTAAACTGCCCAGAAACCGAATCTGCTGACAGATCGCAAATCGGCCGATATCGCGTTTTCGGCCCTCAGAAGCGCCGAAATCGCGTTTTCTCGCTGAGCCCAGTGGACGGTGACTCGGTATGAAAACTGCACGGAGGAGCTGTTTTATCGTTTCTACCGTGCAGTTCGACATGTAAACTGCCCAGAAACCGAATCTGCTGACAGATCGAAAATCGGCCGATATCGCGTTTTCGGCCCTCAGAAGCGCCGAAATCGCGTTTTCTCGCTGAGCCCAGTGGACGGTGACTCGGTATGAAAACTGCACGGAGGAGCTGTTTTATCGTTTCTACCGTGCAGTTCGACATGTAAACTGCCCAGAAACCGAATCTGCTGACAGATCGCAAATCGGCCGATATCGCGTTTTCGGCCCTCAGAAGCGCCGAAATCGCGTTTTCTCGCTGAGCCCAGTGGACGGTGACTCGGTATGAAAACTGCACGGAGGAGCTGTTTTATCGTTTCTACCGTGCAGTTCGACATGTAAACTGCCCAGAAACCGAATCTGCTGACAGATCGAAAATCGGCCGATATCGCGTTTTCGGCCCTCAGAAGCGCCGAAATCGCGTTTTCTCGCTGAGCCCAGTGGACGGTGACTCGGTATGAAAACTGCACGGAGGAGCTGTTTTATCGTTTCTACCGTGCAGTTCGACATGTAAACTGCCCAGAAACCGAATCTGCTGACAGATCGCAAATCGGCCGATATCGCGTTTTCGGCCCTCAGAAGCGCCGAAATCGCGTTTTCTCGCTGAGCCCAGTGGACGGTGACTCGGTATGAAAACTGCACGGAGGAGCTGTTTTATCGTTTCTACCGTGCAGTTCGACATGTAAACTGCCCAGAAACCGAATCTGCTGACAGATCGCAAATCGGCCGATATCGCGTTTTCGGCCCTCAGAAGCGCCGAAATCGCGTTTTCTCGCTGAGCCCAGTGGACGGTGACTCGGTATGAAAACTGCACGGAGGAGCTGTTTTATCGTTTCTACCGTGCAGTTCGACATGTAAACTGCCCAGAAACCGAATCTGCTGACAGATCGCAAATCGGCCGATATCGCGTTTTCGGCCCTCAGAAGCGCCGAAATCGCGTTTTCTCGCTGAGCCCAGTGGACGGTGACTCGGTATGAAAACTGCACGGAGGAGCTGTTTTATCGTTTCTACCGTGCAGTTCGACATGTAAACTGCCCAGAAACCGAATCTGCTGACAGATCGAAAATCGGCCGATATCGCGTTTTCGGCCCTCAGAAGCGCCGAAATCGCGTTTTCTCGCTGAGCCCAGTGGACGGTGACTCGGTATGAAAACTGCACGGAGGAGCTGTTTTATCGTTTCTACCGTGCAGTTCGACATGTAAACTGCCCAGAAACCGAATCTGCTGACAGATCGCAAATCGGCCGATATCGCGTTTTCGGCCCTCAGAAGCGCCGAAATCGCGTTTTCTCGCTGAGCCCAGTGGACGGTGACTCGGTATGAAAACTGCACGGAGGAGCTGTTTTATCGTTTCTACCGTGCAGTTCGACATGTAAACTGCCCAGAAACCGAATCTGCTGACAGATCGAAAATCGGCCGATATCGCGTTTTCGGCCCTCAGAAGCGCCGAAATCGCGTTTTCTCGCTGAGCCCAGTGGACGGTGACTCGGTATGAAAACTGCACGGAGGAGCTGTTTTATCGTTTCTACCGTGCAGTTCGACATGTAAACTGCCCAGAAACCGAATCTGCTGACAGATCGCAAATCGGCCGATATCGCGTTTTCGGCCCTCAGAAGCGCCGAAATCGCGTTTTCTCGCTGAGCCCAGTGGACGGTGACTCGGTATGAAAACTGCACGGAGGAGCTGTTTTATCGTTTCTACCGTGCAGTTCGACATGTAAACTGCCCAGAAACCGAATCTGCTGACAGATCGAAAATCGGCCGATATCGCGTTTTCGGCCCTCAGAAGCGCCGAAATCGCGTTTTCTCGCTGAGCCCAGTGGACGGTGACTCGGTATGAAAACTGCACGGAGGAGCTGTTTTATCGTTTCTACCGTGCAGTTCGACATGTAAACTGCCCAGAAACCGAATCTGCTGACAGATCGCAAATCGGCCGATATCGCGTTTTCGGCCCTCAGAAGCGCCGAAATCGCGTTTTCTCGCTGAGCCCAGTGGACGGTGACTCGGTATGAAAACTGCACGGAGGAGCTGTTTTATCGTTTCTACCGTGCAGTTCGACATGTAAACTGCCCAGAAACCGAATCTGCTGACAGATCGCAAATCGGCCGATATCGCGTTTTCGGCCCTCAGAAGCGCCGAAATCGCGTTTTCTCGCTGAGCCCAGTGGACGGTGACTCGGTATGAAAACTGCACGGAGGAGCTGTTTTATCGTTTCTACCGTGCAGTTCGACATGTAAACTGCCCAGAAACCGAATCTGCTGACAGATCGCAAATCGGCCGATATCGCGTTTTCGGCCCTCAGAAGCGCCGAAATCGCGTTTTCTCGCTGAGCCCAGTGGACGGTGACTCGGTATGAAAACTGCACGGAGGAGCTGTTTTATCGTTTCTACCGTGCAGTTCGACATGTAAACTGCCCAGAAACCGAATCTGCTGACAGATCGCAAATCGGCCGATATCGCGTTTTCGGCCCTCAGAAGCGCCGAAATCGCGTTTTCTCGCTGAGCCCAGTGGACGGTGACTCGGTATGAAAACTGCACGGAGGAGCTGTTTTATCGTTTCTACCGTGCAGTTCGACATGTAAACTGCCCAGAAACCGAATCTGCTGACAGATCGCAAATCGGCCGATATCGCGTTTTCGGCCCTCAGAAGCGCCGAAATCGCGTTTTCTCGCTGAGCCCAGTGGACGGTGACTCGGTATGAAAACTGCACGGAGGAGCTGTTTTATCGTTTCTACCGTGCAGTTCGACATGTAAACTGCCCAGAAACCGAATCTGCTGACAGATCGAAAATCGGCCGATATCGCGTTTT
Organism: Cryptocheilus praepositus; assembly: GCA_033815515.1. Lineage (NCBI taxonomy): Eukaryota > Metazoa > Arthropoda > Insecta > Hymenoptera > Pompilidae > Cryptocheilus > Cryptocheilus praepositus. The sequence goes on along the minus strand of JAWWQZ010000217.1, from coordinate 116,744 downwards.
CGGCCCTCAGAAGCGCCGAAATCGCGTTTTCTCGCTGAGCCCAGTGGACGGTGACTCGGTATGAAAACTGCACGGAGGAGCTGTTTTATCGTTTCTACCGTGCAGTTCGACATGTAAACTGCCCAGAAACCGAATCTGCTGACAGATCGCAAATCGGCCGATATCGCGTTTTCGGCCCTCAGAAGCGCCGAAATCGCGTTTTCTCGCTGAGCCCAGTGGACGGTGACTCGGTATGAAAACTGCACGGAGGAGCTGTTTTATCGTTTCTACCGTGCAGTTCGACATGTAAACTGCCCAGAAACCGAATCTGCTGACAGATCGAAAATCGGCCGATATCGCGTTTTCGGCCCTCAGAAGCGCCGAAATCGCGTTTTCTCGCTGAGCCCAGTGGACGGTGACTCGGTATGAAAACTGCACGGAGGAGCTGTTTTATCGTTTCTACCGTGCAGTTCGACATGTAAACTGCCCAGAAACCGAATCTGCTGACAGATCGCAAATCGGCCGATATCGCGTTTTCGGCCCTCAGAAGCGCCGAAATCGCGTTTTCTCGCTGAGCCCAGTGGACGGTGACTCGGTATGAAAACTGCACGGAGGAGCTGTTTTATCGTTTCTACCGTGCAGTTCGACATGTAAACTGCCCAGAAACCGAATCTGCTGACAGATCGCAAATCGGCCGATATCGCGTTTTCGGCCCTCAGAAGCGCCGAAATCGCGTTTTCTCGCTGAGCCCAGTGGACGGTGACTCGGTATGAAAACTGCACGGAGGAGCTGTTTTATCGTTTCTACCGTGCAGTTCGACATGTAAACTGCCCAGAAACCGAATCTGCTGACAGATCGCAAATCGGCCGATATCGCGTTTTCGGCCCTCAGAAGCGCCGAAATCGCGTTTTCTCGCTGAGCCCAGTGGACGGTGACTCGGTATGAAAACTGCACGGAGGAGCTGTTTTATCGTTTCTACCGTGCAGTTCGACATGTAAACTGCCCAGAAACCGAATCTGCTGACAGATCGAAAATCGGCCGATATCGCGTTTTCGGCCCTCAGAAGCGCCGAAATCGCGTTTTCTCGCTGAGCCCAGTGGACGGTGACTCGGTATGAAAACTGCACGGAGGAGCTGTTTTATCGTTTCTACCGTGCAGTTCGACATGTAAACTGCCCAGAAACCGAATCTGCTGACAGATCGCAAATCGGCCGATATCGCGTTTTCGGCCCTCAGAAGCGCCGAAATCGCGTTTTCTCGCTGAGCCCAGTGGACGGTGACTCGGTATGAAAACTGCACGGAGGAGCTGTTTTATCGTTTCTACCGTGCAGTTCGACATGTAAACTGCCCAGAAACCGAATCTGCTGACAGATCGCAAATCGGCCGATATCGCGTTTTCGGCCCTCAGAAGCGCCGAAATCGCGTTTTCTCGCTGAGCCCAGTGGACGGTGACTCGGTATGAAAACTGCACGGAGGAGCTGTTTTATCGTTTCTACCGTGCAGTTCGACATGTAAACTGCCCAGAAACCGAATCTGCTGACAGATCGCAAATCGGCCGATATCGCGTTTTCGGCCCTCAGAAGCGCCGAAATCGCGTTTTCTCGCTGAGCCCAGTGGACGGTGACTCGGTATGAAAACTGCACGGAGGAGCTGTTTTATCGTTTCTACCGTGCAGTTCGACATGTAAACTGCCCAGAAACCGAATCTGCTGACAGATCGAAAATCGGCCGATATCGCGTTTTCGGCCCTCAGAAGCGCCGAAATCGCGTTTTCTCGCTGAGCCGAGTGGACGGTGACTCGGTATGAAAACTGCACGGAGGAGCTGTTTTATCGTTTCTACCGTGCAGTTCGACATGTAAACTGCCCAGAAACCGAATCTGCTGACAGATCGCAAATCGGCCGATATCGCGTTTTCGGCCCTCAGAAGCGCCGAAATCGCGTTTTCTCGCTGAGCCCAGTGGACGGTGACTCGGTATGAAAACTGCACGGAGGAGCTGTTTTATCGTTTCTACCGTGCAGTTCGACATGTAAACTGCCCAGAAACCGAATCTGCTGACAGATCGCAAAATCGGCCGATATCGCGTTTTCGGCCCTCAGAAGCGCCGAAATCGCGTTTTCTCGCTGAGCCGAGTGGACGGTGACTCGGTATGAAAACTGCACGGAGGAGCTGTTTTATCGTTTCTACCGTGCAGTTCGACATGTAAACTGCCCAGAAACCGAATCTGCTGACAGATCGCAAATCGGCCGATATCGCGTTTTCGGCCCTCAGAAGCGCCGAAATCGCGTTTTCTCGCTGAGCCCAGTGGACGGTGACTCGGTATGAAAACTGCACGGAGGAGCTGTTTTATCGTTTCTACCGTGCAGTTCGACATGTAAACTGCCCAGAAACCGAATCTGCTGACAGATCGAAAATCGGCCGATATCGCGTTTTCGGCCCTCAGAAGCGCCGAAATCGCGTTTTCTCGCTGAGCCCAGTGGACGGTGACTCGGTATGAAAACTGCACGGAGGAGCTGTTTTATCGTTTCTACCGTGCAGTTCGACATGTAAACTGCCCAGAAACCGAATCTGCTGACAGATCGAAAATCGGCCGATATCGCGTTTTCGGCCCTCAGAAGCGCCGAAATCGCGTTTTCTCGCTGAGCCCAGTGGACGGTGACTCGGTATGAAAACTGCACGGAGGAGCTGTTTTATCGTTTCTACCGTGCAGTTCGACATGTAAACTGCCCAGAAACCGAATCTGCTGACAGATCGCAAATCGGCCGATATCGCGTTTTCGGCCCTCAGAAGCGCCGAAATCGCGTTTTCTCGCTGAGCCCAGTGGACGGTGACTCGGTATGAAAACTGCACGGAGGAGCTGTTTTATCGTTTCTACCGTGCAGTTCGACATGTAAACTGCCCAGAAACCGAATCTGCTGACAGATCGCAAATCGGCCGATATCGCGTTTTCGGCCCTCAGAAGCGCCGAAATCGCGTTTTCTCGCTGAGCCCAGTGGACGGTGACTCGGTATGAAAACTGCACGGAGGAGCTGTTTTATCGTTTCTACCGTGCAGTTCGACATGTAAACTGCCCAGAAACCGAATCTGCTGACAGATCGCAAATCGGCCGATATCGCGTTTTCGGCCCTCAGAAGCGCCGAAATCGCGTTTTCTCGCTGAGCCCAGTGGACGGTGACTCGGTATGAAAACTGCACGGAGGAGCTGTTTTATCGTTTCTACCGTGCAGTTCGACATGTAAACTGCCCAGAAACCGAATCTGCTGACAGATCGCAAATCGGCCGATATCGCGTTTTCGGCCCTCAGAAGCGCCGAAATCGCGTTTTCTCGCTGAGCCCAGTGGACGGTGACTCGGTATGAAAACTGCACGGAGGAGCTGTTTTATCGTTTCTACCGTGCAGTTCGACATGTAAACTGCCCAGAAACCGAATCTGCTGACAGATCGCAAATCGGCCGATATCGCGTTTTCGGCCCTCAGAAGCGCCGAAATCGCGTTTTCTCGCTGAGCCCAGTGGACGGTGACTCGGTATGAAAACTGCACGGAGGAGCTGTTTTATCGTTTCTACCGTGCAGTTCGACATGTAAACTGCCCAGAAACCGAATCTGCTGACAGATCGAAAATCGGCCGATATCGCGTTTTCGGCCCTCAGAAGTGCCGAAATCGCGTTTTCTCGCTGAGCCCAGTGGACGGTGACTCGGTATGAAAACTGCACGGAGGAGCTGTTTTATCGTTTCTACCGTGCAGTTCGACATGTAAACTGCCCAGAAACCGAATCTGCTGACAGATCGCAAATCGGCCGATATCGCGTTTTCGGCCCTCAGAAGCGCCGAAATCGCGTTTTCTCGCTGAGCCCAGTGGACGGTGACTCGGTATGAAAACTGCACGGAGGAGCTGTTTTATCGTTTCTACCGTGCAGTTCGACATGTAAACTGCCCAGAAACCGAATCTGCTGACAGATCGAAAATCGGCCGATATCGCGTTTTCGGCCCTCAGAAGCGCCGAAATCGCGTTTTCTCGCTGAGCCCAGTGGACGGTGACTCGGTATGAAAACTGCACGGAGGAGCTGTTTTATCGTTTCTACCGTGCAGTTCGACATGTAAACTGCCCAGAAACCGAATCTGCTGACAGATCGCAAATCGGCCGATATCGCGTTTTCGGCCCTCAGAAGCGCCGAAATCGCGTTTTCTCGCTGAGCCCAGTGGACGGTGACTCGGTATGAAAACTGCACGGAGGAGCTGTTTTATCGTTTCTACCGTGCAGTTCGACATGTAAACTGCCCAGAAACCGAATCTGCTGACAGATCGCAAATCGGCCGATATCGCGTTTTCGGCCCTCAGAAGCGCCGAAATCGCGTTTTCTCGCTGAGCCCAGTGGACGGTGACTCGGTATGAAAACTGCACGGAGGAGCTGTTTTATCGTTTCTACCGTGCAGTTCGACATGTAAACTGCCCAGAAACCGAATCTGCTGACAGATCGCAAATCGGCCGATATCGCGTTTTCGGCCCTCAGAAGCGCCGAAATCGCGTTTTCTCGCTGAGCCCAGTGGACGGTGACTCGGTATGAAAACTGCACGGAGGAGCTGTTTTATCGTTTCTACCGTGCAGTTCGACATGTAAACTGCCCAGAAACCGAATCTGCTGACAGATCGAAAATCGGCCGATATCGCGTTTTCGGCCCTCAGAAGCGCCGAAATCGCGTTTTCTCGCTGAGCCCAGTGGACGGTGACTCGGTATGAAAACTGCACGGAGGAGCTGTTTTATCGTTTCTACCGTGCAGTTCGACATGTAAACTGCCCAGAAACCGAATCTGCTGACAGATCGCAAATCGGCCGATATCGCGTTTTCGGCCCTCAGAAGCGCCGAAATCGCGTTTTCTCGCTGAGCCCAGTGGACGGTGACTCGGTATGAAAACTGCACGGAGGAGCTGTTTTATCGTTTCTACCGTGCAGTTCGACATGTAAACTGCCCAGAAACCGAATCTGCTGACAGATCGCAAATCGGCCGATATCGCGTTTTCGGCCCTCAGAAGCGCCGAAATCGCGTTTTCTCGCTGAGCCCAGTGGACGGTGACTCGGTATGAAAACTGCACGGAGGAGCTGTTTTATCGTTTCTACCGTGCAGTTCGACATGTAAACTGCCCAGAAACCGAATCTGCTGACAGATCGCAAATCGGCCGATATCGCGTTTTCGGCCCTCAGAAGCGCCGAAATCGCGTTTTCTCGCTGAGCCCAGTGGACGGTGACTCGGTATGAAAACTGCACGGAGGAGCTGTTTTATCGTTTCTACCGTGCAGTTCGACATGTAAACTGCCCAGAAACCGAATCTGCTGACAGATCGAAAATCGGCCGATATCGCGTTTTCGGCCCTCAGAAGCGCCGAAATCGCGTTTTCTCGCTGAGCCCAGTGGACGGTGACTCGGTATGAAAACTGCACGGAGGAGCTGTTTTATCGTTTCTACCGTGCAGTTCGACATGTAAACTGCCCAGAAACCGAATCTGCTGACAGATCGCAAATCGGCCGATATCGCGTTTTCGGCCCTCAGAAGCGCCGAAATCGCGTTTTCTCGCTGAGCCCAGTGGACGGTGACTCGGTATGAAAACTGCACGGAGGAGCTGTTTTATCGTTTCTACCGTGCAGTTCGACATGTAAACTGCCCAGAAACCGAATCTGCTGACAGATCGCAAATCGGCCGATATCGCGTTTTCGGCCCTCAGAAGCGCCGAAATCGCGTTTTCTCGCTGAGCCCAGTGGACGGTGACTCGGTATGAAAACTGCACGGAGGAGCTGTTTTATCGTTTCTACCGTGCAGTTCGACATGTAAACTGCCCAGAAACCGAATCTGCTGACAGATCGCAAATCGGCCGATATCCGGTATGAAAACTGCACGGGGGAGCTGTTTTATCGTTTCTACCGTGCAGTTCGACATGTAAACTGCCCAGAAACCGAATCTGCTGACAGATCGCAAATCGGCCGATATCGCGTTTTCGGCCCTCAGAAGCGCCGAAATCGCGTTTTCTCGCTGAGCCCAGTGGACGGTGACTCGGTATGAAAACTGCACGGAGGAGCTGTTTTATCGTTTCTACCGTGCAGTTCGACATGTAAACTGCCCAGAAACCGAATCTGCTGACAGATCGAAAATCGGCCGATATCGCGTTTTCGGCCCTCAGAAGCGCCGAAATCGCGTTTTCTCGCTGAGCCCAGTGGACGGTGACTCGGTATGAAAACTGCACGGAGGAGCTGTTTTATCGTTTCTACCGTGCAGTTCGACATGTAAACTGCCAAGAAACCGAATCTAATCTGCTGACAGATCGCAAATCGGCCGATATCGCGTTTTCGGCCCTCAGAAGCGCCGAAATCGCGTTTTCTCGCTGAGCCCAGTGGACGGTGACTCGGTATGAAAACTGCACGGAGGAGCTGTTTTATCGTTTCTACCGTGCAGTTCGACATGTAAACTGCCCAGAAACCGAATCTGCTGACAGATCGCAAATCGGCCGATATCGCGTTTTCGGCCCTCAGAAGCGCCGAAATCGCGTTTTCTCGCTGAGCCCAGTGGACGGTGACTCGGTATGAAAACTGCACGGAGGAGCTGTTTTATCGTTTCTACCGTGCAGTTCGACATGTAAACTGCCCAGAAACCGAATCTGCTGACAGATCGCAAATCGGCCGATATCGCGTTTTCGGCCCTCAGAAGCGCCGAAATCGCGTTTTCTCGCTGAGCCCAGTGGACGGTGACTCGGTATGAAAACTGCACGGAGGAGCTGTTTTATCGTTTCTACCGTGCAGTTCGACATGTAAACTGCCCAGAAACCGAATCTGCTGACAGATCGAAAATCGGCCGATATCGCGTTTTCGGCCCTCAGAAGCGCCGAAATCGCGTTTTCTCGCTGAGCCCAGTGGACGGTGACTCGGTATGAAAACTGCACGGAGGAGCTGTTTTATCGTTTCTACCGTGCAGTTCGACATGTAAACTGCCCAGAAACCGAATCTGCTGACAGATCGAAAATCGGCCGATATCGCGTTTTCGGCCCTCAGAAGCGCCGAAATCGCGTTTTCTCGCTGAGCCGAGTGGACGGTGACTCGGTATGAAAACTGCACGGAGGAGCTGTTTTATCGTTTCTACCGTGCAGTTCGACATGTAAACTGCCCAGAAACCGAATCTGCTGACAGATCGCAAATCGGCCGATATCGCGTTTTCGGCCCTCAGAAGCGCCGAAATCGCGTTTTCTCGCTGAGCCCAGTGGACGGTGACTCGGTATGAAAACTGCACGGAGGAGCTGTTTTATCGTTTCTACCGTGCAGTTCGACATGTAAACTGCCCAGAAACCGAATCTGCTGACAGATCGCAAATCGGCCGATATCGCGTTTTCGGCCCTCAGAAGCGCCGAAATCGCGTTTTCTCGCTGAGCCCAGTGGACGGTGACTCGGTATGAAAACTGCACGGAGGAGCTGTTTTATCGTTTCTACCGTGCAGTTCGACATGTAAACTGCCCAGAAACCGAATCTGCTGACAGATCGCAAATCGGCCGATATCGCGTTTTCGGCCCTCAGAAGCGCCGAAATCGCGTTTTCTCGCTGAGCCCAGTGGACGGTGACTCGGTATGAAAACTGCACGGAGGAGCTGTTTTATCGTTTCTACCGTGCAGTTCGACATGTAAACTGCCCAGAAACCGAATCTGCTGACAGATCGCAAATCGGCCGATATCGCGTTTTCGGCCCTCAGAAGCGCCGAAATCGCGTTTTCTCGCTGAGCCCAGTGGACGGTGACTCGGTATGAAAACTGCACGGAGGAGCTGTTTTATCGTTTCTACCGTGCAGTTCGACATGTAAACTGCCCAGAAACCGAATCTGCTGACAGATCGAAAATCGGCCGATATCGCGTTTTCGGCCCTCAGAAGCGCCGAAATCGCGTTTTCTCGCTGAGCCCAGTGGACGGTGACTCGGTATGAAAACTGCACGGAGGAGCTGTTTTATCGTTTCTACCGTGCAGTTCGACATGTAAACTGCCCAGAAACCGAATCTGCTGACAGATCGCAAATCGGCCGATATCGCGTTTTCGGCCCTCAGAAGCGCCGAAATCGCGTTTTCTCGCTGAGCCCAGTGGACGGTGACTCGGTATGAAAACTGCACGGAGGAGCTGTTTTATCGTTTCTACCGTGCAGTTCGACATGTAAACTGCCCAGAAACCGAATCTGCTGACAGATCGCAAATCGGCCGATATCGCGTTTTCGGCCCTCAGAAGCGCCGAAATCGCGTTTTCTCGCTGAGCCCAGTGGACGGTGACTCGGTATGAAAACTGCACGGAGGAGCTGTTTTATCGTTTCTACCGTGCAGTTCGACATGTAAACTGCCCAGAAACCGAATCTGCTGACAGATCGCAAATCGGCCGATATCGCGTTTTCGGCCCTCAGAAGCGCCGAAATCGCGTTTTCTCGCTGAGCCCAGTGGACGGTGACTCGGTATGAAAACTGCACGGAGGAGCTGTTTTATCGTTTCTACCGTGCAGTTCGACATGTAAACTGCCCAGAAACCGAATCTGCTGACAGATCGAAAATCGGCCGATATCGCGTTTTCGGCCCTCAGAAGCGCCGAAATCGCGTTTTCTCGCTGAGCCCAGTGGACGGTGACTCGGTATGAAAACTGCACGGAGGAGCTGTTTTATCGTTTCTACCGTGCAGTTCGACATGTAAACTGCCCAGAAACCGAATCTGCTGACAGATCGCAAATCGGCCGATATCGCGTTTTCGGCCCTCAGAAGCGCCGAAATCGCGTTTTCTCGCTGAGCCCAGTGGACGGTGACTCGGTATGAAAACTGCACGGAGGAGCTGTTTTATCGTTTCTACCGTGCAGTTCGACATGTAAACTGCCCAGAAACCGAATCTGCTGACAGATCGCAAATCGGCCGATATCGCGTTTTCGGCCCTCAGAAGCGCCGAAATCGCGTTTTCTCGCTGAGCCCAGTGGACGGTGACTCGGTATGAAAACTGCACGGAGGAGCTGTTTTATCGTTTCTACCGTGCAGTTCGACATGTAAACTGCCCAGAAACCGAATCTGCTGACAGATCGCAAATCGGCCGATATCGCGTTTTCGGCCCTCAGAAGCGCCGAAATCGCGTTTTCTCGCTGAGCCCAGTGGACGGTGACTCGGTATGAAAACTGCACGGAGGAGCTGTTTTATCGTTTCTACCGTGCAGTTCGACATGTAAACTGCCCAGAAACCGAATCTGCTGACAGATCGCAAATCGGCCGATATCGCGTTTTCGGCCCTCAGAAGCGCCGAAATCGCGTTTTCTCGCTGAGCCCAGTGGACGGTGACTCGGTATGAAAACTGCACGGAGGAGCTGTTTTATCGTTTCTACCGTGCAGTTCGACATGTAAACTGCCCAGAAACCGAATCTGCTGACAGATCGCAAATCGGCCGATATCGCGTTTTCGGCCCTCAGAAGCGCCGAAATCGCGTTTTCTCGCTGAGCCCAGTGGACGGTGACTCGGTATGAAAACTGCACGGAGGAGCTGTTTTATCGTTTCTACCGTGCAGTTCGACATGTAAACTGCCCAGAAACCGAATCTGCTGACAGATCGAAAATCGGCCGATATCGCGTTTTCGGCCCTCAGAAGCGCCGAAATCGCGTTTTCTCGCTGAGCCCAGTGGACGGTGACTCGGTATGAAAACTGCACGGAGGAGCTGTTTTATCGTTTCTACCGTGCAGTTCGACATGTAAACTGCCCAGAAACCGAATCTGCTGACAGATCGCAAATCGGCCGATATCGCGTTTTCGGCCCTCAGAAGCGCCGAAATCGCGTTTTCTCGCTGAGCCCAGTGGACGGTGACTCGGTATGAAAACTGCACGGAGGAGCTGTTTTATCGTTTCTACCGTGCAGTTCGACATGTAAACTGCCCAGAAACCGAATCTGCTGACAGATCGAAAATCGGCCGATATCGCGTTTTCGGCCCTCAGAAGCGCCGAAATCGCGTTTTCTCGCTGAGCCCAGTGGACGGTGACTCGGTATGAAAACTGCACGGAGGAGCTGTTTTATCGTTTCTACCGTGCAGTTCGACATGTAAACTGCCCAGAAACCGAATCTGCTGACAGATCGCAAATCGGCCGATATCGCGTTTTCGGCCCTCAGAAGCGCCGAAATCGCGTTTTCTCGCTGAGCCCAGTGGACGGTGACTCGGTATGAAAACTGCACGGAGGAGCTGTTTTATCGTTTCTACCGTGCAGTTCGACATGTAAACTGCCCAGAAACCGAATCTGCTGACAGATCGCAAATCGGCCGATATCGCGTTTTCGGCCCTCAGAAGCGCCGAAATCGCGTTTTCTCGCTGAGCCCAGTGGACGGTGACTCGGTATGAAAACTGCACGGAGGAGCTGTTTTATCGTTTCTACCGTGCAGTTCGACATGTAAACTGCCCAGAAACCGAATCTGCTGACAGATCGCAAATCGGCCGATATCGCGTTTTCGGCCCTCAGAAGCGCCGAAATCGCGTTTTCTCGCTGAGCCCAGTGGACGGTGACTCGGTATGAAAACTGCACGGAGGAGCTGTTTTATCGTTTCTACCGTGCAGTTCGACATGTAAACTGCCCAGAAACCGAATCTGCTGACAGATCGCAAATCGGCCGATATCGCGTTTTCGGCCCTCAGAAGCGCCGAAATCGCGTTTTCTCGCTGAGCCCAGTGGACGGTGACTCGGTATGAAAACTGCACGGAGGAGCTGTTTTATCGTTTCTACCGTGCAGTTCGACATGTAAACTGCCCAGAAACCGAATCTGCTGACAGATCGAAAATCGGCCGATATCGCGTTTTCGGCCCTCAGAAGCGCCGAAATCGCGTTTTCTCGCTGAGCCCAGTGGACGGTGACTCGGTATGAAAACTGCACGGAGGAGCTGTTTTATCGTTTCTACCGTGCAGTTCGACATGTAAACTGCCCAGAAACCGAATCTGCTGACAGATCGCAAATCGGCCGATATCGCGTTTTCGGCCCTCAGAAGCGCCGAAATCGCGTTTTCTCGCTGAGCCCAGTGGACGGTGACTCGGTATGAAAACTGCACGGAGGAGCTGTTTTATCGTTTCTACCGTGCAGTTCGACATGTAAACTGCCCAGAAACCGAATCTGCTGACAGATCGCAAATCGGCCGATATCGCGTTTTCGGCCCTCAGAAGCGCCGAAATCGCGTTTTCTCGCTGAGCCCAGTGGACGGTGACTCGGTATGAAAACTGCACGGAGGAGCTGTTTTATCGTTTCTACCGTGCAGTTCGACATGTAAACTGCCCAGAAACCGAATCTGCTGACAGATCGCAAATCGGCCGATATCGCGTTTTCGGCCCTCAGAAGCGCCGAAATCGCGTTTTCTCGCTGAGCCCAGTGGACGGTGACTCGGTATGAAAACTGCACGGAGGAGCTGTTTTATCGTTTCTACCGTGCAGTTCGACATGTAAACTGCCCAGAAACCGAATCTGCTGACAGATCGAAAATCGGCCGATATCGCGTTTTCGGCCCTCAGAAGCGCCGAAATCGCGTTTTCTCGCTGAGCCCAGTGGACGGTGACTCGGTATGAAAACTGCACGGAGGAGCTGTTTTATCGTTTCTACCGTGCAGTTCGACATGTAAACTGCCCAGAAACCGAATCTGCTGACAGATCGCAAATCGGCCGATATCGCGTTTTCGGCCCTCAGAAGCGCCGAAATCGCGTTTTCTCGCTGAGCCCAGTGGACGGTGACTCGGTATGAAAACTGCACGGAGGAGCTGTTTTATCGTTTCTACCGTGCAGTTCGACATGTAAACTGCCCAGAAACCGAATCTGCTGACAGATCGCAAATCGGCCGATATCGCGTTTTCGGCCCTCAGAAGCGCCGAAATCGCGTTTTCTCGCTGAGCCCAGTGGACGGTGACTCGGTATGAAAACTGCACGGAGGAGCTGTTTTATCGTTTCTACCGTGCAGTTCGACATGTAAACTGCCCAGAAACCGAATCTGCTGACAGATCGCAAATCGGCCGATATCGCGTTTTCGGCCCTCAGAAGCGCCGAAATCGCGTTTTCTCGCTGAGCCCAGTGGACGGTGACTCGGTATGAAAACTGCACGGAGGAGCTGTTTTATCGTTTCTACCGTGCAGTTCGACATGTAAACTGCCCAGAAACCGAATCTGCTGACAGATCGAAAATCGGCCGATATCGCGTTTTCGGCCCTCAGAAGCGCCGAAATCGCGTTTTCTCGCTGAGCCCAGTGGACGGTGACTCGGTATGAAAACTGCACGGAGGAGCTGTTTTATCGTTTCTACCGTGCAGTTCGACATGTAAACTGCCCAGAAACCGAATCTGCTGACAGATCGCAAATCGGCCGATATCGCGTTTTCGGCCCTCAGAAGCGCCGAAATCGCGTTTTCTCGCTGAGCCCAGTGGACGGTGACTCGGTATGAAAACTGCACGGAGGAGCTGTTTTATCGTTTCTACCGTGCAGTTCGACATGTAAACTGCCCAGAAACCGAATCTGCTGACAGATCGCAAATCGGCCGATATCGCGTTTTCGGCCCTCAGAAGCGCCGAAATCGCGTTTTCTCGCTGAGCCCAGTGGACGGTGACTCGGTATGAAAACTGCACGGAGGAGCTGTTTTATCGTTTCTACCGTGCAGTTCGACATGTAAACTGCCCAGAAACCGAATCTGCTGACAGATCGAAAATCGGCCGATATCGCGTTTTCGGCCCTCAGAAGCGCCGAAATCGCGTTTTCTCGCTGAGCCCAGTGGACGGTGACTCGGTATGAAAACTGCACGGAGGAGCTGTTTTATCGTTTCTACCGTGCAGTTCGACATGTAAACTGCCCAGAAAACCGAATCTGCTGACAGATCGCAAATCGGCCGATATCGCGTTTTCGGCCCTCAGAAGCGCCGAAATCGCGTTTTCTCGCTGAGCCCAGTGGACGGTGACTCGGTATGAAAACTGCACGGAGGAGCTGTTTTATCGTTTCTACCGTGCAGTTCGACATGTAAACTGCCCAGAAACCGAATCTGCTGACAGATCGCAAATCGGCCGATATCGCGTTTTCGGCCCTCAGAAGCGCCGAAATCGCGTTTTCTCGCTGAGCCCAGTGGACGGTGACTCGGTATGAAAACTGCACGGAGGAGCTGTTTTATCGTTTCTACCGTGCAGTTCGACATGTAAACTGCCCAGAAACCGAATCTGCTGACAGATCGCAAATCGGCCGATATCGCGTTTTCGGCCCTCAGAAGCGCCGAAATCGCGTTTTCTCGCTGAGCCCAGTGGACGGTGACTCGGTATGAAAACTGCACGGAGGAGCTGTTTTATCGTTTCTACCGTGCAGTTCGACATGTAAACTGCCCAGAAACCGAATCTGCTGACAGATCGCAAATCGGCCGATATCGCGTTTTCGGCCCTCAGAAGCGCCGAAATCGCGTTTTCTCGCTGAGCCCAGTGGACGGTGACTCGGTATGAAAACTGCACGGAGGAGCTGTTTTATCGTTTCTACCGTGCAGTTCGACATGTAAACTGCCCAGAAACCGAATCTGCTGACAGATCGCAAATCGGCCGATATCGCGTTTTCGGCCCTCAGAAGCGCCGAAATCGCGTTTTCTCGCTGAGCCCAGTGGACGGTGACTCGGTATGAAAACTGCACGGAGGAGCTGTTTTATCGTTTCTACCGTGCAGTTCGACATGTAAACTGCCCAGAAACCGAATCTGCTGACAGATCGAAAATCGGCCGATATCGCGTTTTCGGCCCTCAGAAGCGCCGAAATCGCGTTTTCTCGCTGAGCCCAGTGGACGGTGACTCGGTATGAAAACTGCACGGAGGAGCTGTTTTATCGTTTCTACCGTGCAGTTCGACATGTAAACTGCCCAGAAACCGAATCTGCTGACAGATCGCAAATCGGCCGATATCGCGTTTTCGGCCCTCAGAAGCGCCGAAATCGCGTTTTCTCGCTGAGCCCAGTGGACGGTGACTCGGTATGAAAACTGCACGGAGGAGCTGTTTTATCGTTTCTACCGTGCAGTTCGACATGTAAACTGCCCAGAAACCGAATCTGCTGACAGATCGCAAATCGGCCGATATCGCGTTTTCGGCCCTCAGAAGCGCCGAAATCGCGTTTTCTCGCTGAGCCCAGTGGACGGTGACTCGGTATGAAAACTGCACGGAGGAGCTGTTTTATCGTTTCTACCGTGCAGTTCGACATGTAAACTGCCCAGAAACCGAATCTGCTGACAGATCGAAAATCGGCCGATATCGCGTTTTCGGCCCTCAGAAGCGCCGAAATCGCGTTTTCTCGCTGAGCCCAGTGGACGGTGACTCGGTATGAAAACTGCACGGAGGAGCTGTTTTATCGTTTCTACCGTGCAGTTCGACATGTAAACTGCCCAGAAACCGAATCTGCTGACAGATCGCAAATCGGCCGATATCGCGTTTTCGGCCCTCAGAAGCGCCGAAATCGCGTTTTCTCGCTGAGCCCAGTGGACGGTGACTCGGTATGAAAACTGCACGGAGGAGCTGTTTTATCGTTTCTACCGTGCAGTTCGACATGTAAACTGCCCAGAAACCGAATCTGCTGACAGATCGCAAATCGGCCGATATCGCGTTTTCGGCCCTCAGAAGCGCCGAAATCGCGTTTTCTCGCTGAGCCCAGTGGACGGTGACTCGGTATGAAAACTGCACGGAGGAGCTGTTTTATCGTTTCTACCGTGCAGTTCGACATGTAAACTGCCCAGAAACCGAATCTGCTGACAGATCGCAAATCGGCCGATATCGCGTTTTCGGCCCTCAGAAGCGCCGAAATCGCGTTTTCTCGCTGAGCCCAGTGGACGGTGACTCGGTATGAAAACTGCACGGAGGAGCTGTTTTATCGTTTCTACCGTGCAGTTCGACATGTAAACTGCCCAGAAACCGAATCTGCTGACAGATCGCAAATCGGCCGATATCGCGTTTTCGGCCCTCAGAAGCGCCGAAATCGCGTTTTCTCGCTGAGCCCAGTGGACGGTGACTCGGTATGAAAACTGCACGGAGGAGCTGTTTTATCGTTTCTACCGTGCAGTTCGACATGTAAACTGCCCAGAAACCGAATCTGCTGACAGATCGCAAATCGGCCGATATCGCGTTTTCGGCCCTCAGAAGCGCCGAAATCGCGTTTTCTCGCTGAGCCCAGTGGACGGTGACTCGGTATGAAAACTGCACGGAGGAGCTGTTTTATCGTTTCTACCGTGCAGTTCGACATGTAAACTGCCCAGAAACCGAATCTGCTGACAGATCGCAAATCGGCCGATATCGCGTTTTCGGCCCTCAGAAGCGCCGAAATCGCGTTTTCTCGCTGAGCCCAGTGGACGGTGACTCGGTATGAAAACTGCACGGAGGAGCTGTTTTATCGTTTCTACCGTGCAGTTCGACATGTAAACTGCCCAGAAACCGAATCTGCTGACAGATCGAAAATCGGCCGATATCGCGTTTTCGGCCCTCAGAAGCGCCGAAATCGCGTTTTCTCGCTGAGCCCAGTGGACGGTGACTCGGTATGAAAACTGCACGGAGGAGCTGTTTTATCGTTTCTACCGTGCAGTTCGACATGTAAACTGCCCAGAAACCGAATCTGCTGACAGATCGCAAATCGGCCGATATCGCGTTTTCGGCCCTCAGAAGCGCCGAAATCGCGTTTTCTCGCTGAGCCCAGTGGACGGTGACTCGGTATGAAAACTGCACGGAGGAGCTGTTTTATCGTTTCTACCGTGCAGTTCGACATGTAAACTGCCCAGAAACCGAATCTGCTGACAGATCGCAAATCGGCCGATATCGCGTTTTCGGCCCTCAGAAGCGCCGAAATCGCGTTTTCTCGCTGAGCCCAGTGGACGGTGACTCGGTATGAAAACTGCACGGAGGAGCTGTTTTATCGTTTCTACCGTGCAGTTCGACATGTAAACTGCCCAGAAACCGAATCTGCTGACAGATCGCAAATCGGCCGATATCGCGTTTTCGGCCCTCAGAAGCGCCGAAATCGCGTTTTCTCGCTGAGCCCAGTGGACGGTGACTCGGTATGAAAACTGCACGGAGGAGCTGTTTTATCGTTTCTACCGTGCAGTTCGACATGTAAACTGCCCAGAAACCGAATCTGCTGACAGATCGCAAATCGGCCGATATCGCGTTTTCGGCCCTCAGAAGCGCCGAAATCGCGTTTTCTCGCTGAGCCCAGTGGACGGTGACTCGGTATGAAAACTGCACGGAGGAGCTGTTTTATCGTTTCTACCGTGCAGTTCGACATGTAAACTGCCCAGAAACCGAATCTGCTGACAGATCGCAAATCGGCCGATATCGCGTTTTCGGCCCTCAGAAGCGCCGAAATCGCGTTTTCTCGCTGAGCCCAGTGGACGGTGACTCGGTATGAAAACTGCACGGAGGAGCTGTTTTATCGTTTCTACCGTGCAGTTCGACATGTAAACTGCCCAGAAACCGAATCTGCTGACAGATCGAAAATCGGCCGATATCGCGTTTTCGGCCCTCAGAAGCGCCGAAATCGCGTTTTCTCGCTGAGCCCAGTGGACGGTGACTCGGTATGAAAACTGCACGGAGGAGCTGTTTTATCGTTTCTACCGTGCAGTTCGACATGTAAACTGCCCAGAAACCGAATCTGCTGACAGATCGCAAATCGGCCGATATCGCGTTTTCGGCCCTCAGAAGCGCCGAAATCGCGTTTTCTCGCTGAGCCCAGTGGACGGTGACTCGGTATGAAAACTGCACGGAGGAGCTGTTTTATCGTTTCTACCGTGCAGTTCGACATGTAAACTGCCCAGAAACCGAATCTGCTGACAGATCGCAAATCGGCCGATATCGCGTTTTCGGCCCTCAGAAGCGCCGAAATCGCGTTTTCTCGCTGAGCCCAGTGGACGGTGACTCGGTATGAAAACTGCACGGAGGAGCTGTTTTATCGTTTCTACCGTGCAGTTCGACATGTAAACTGCCCAGAAACCGAATCTGCTGACAGATCGCAAATCGGCCGATATCGCGTTTTCGGCCCTCAGAAGCGCCGAAATCGCGTTTTCTCGCTGAGCCCAGTGGACGGTGACTCGGTATGAAAACTGCACGGAGGAGCTGTTTTATCGTTTCTACCGTGCAGTTCGACATGTAAACTGCCCAGAAACCGAATCTGCTGACAGATCGAAAATCGGCCGATATCGCGTTTTCGGCCCTCAGAAGCGCCGAAATCGCGTTTTCTCGCTGAGCCCAGTGGACGGTGACTCGGTATGAAAACTGCACGGAGGAGCTGTTTTATCGTTTCTACCGTGCAGTTCGACATGTAAACTGCCCAGAAACCGAATCTGCTGACAGATCGCAAATCGGCCGATATCGCGTTTTCGGCCCTCAGAAGCGCCGAAATCGCGTTTTCTCGCTGAGCCCAGTGGACGGTGACTCGGTATGAAAACTGCACGGAGGAGCTGTTTTATCGTTTCTACCGTGCAGTTCGACATGTAAACTGCCCAGAAACCGAATCTGCTGACAGATCGAAAATCGGCCGATATCGCGTTTTCGGCCCTCAGAAGCGCCGAAATCGCGTTTTCTCGCTGAGCCCAGTGGACGGTGACTCGGTATGAAAACTGCACGGAGGAGCTGTTTTATCGTTTCTACCGTGCAGTTCGACATGTAAACTGCCCAGAAACCGAATCTGCTGACAGATCGCAAATCGGCCGATATCGCGTTTTCGGCCCTCAGAAGCGCCGAAATCGCGTTTTCTCGCTGAGCCCAGTGGACGGTGACTCGGTATGAAAACTGCACGGAGGAGCTGTTTTATCGTTTCTACCGTGCAGTTCGACATGTAAACTGCCCAGAAACCGAATCTGCTGACAGATCGAAAATCGGCCGATATCGCGTTTTCGGCCCTCAGAAGCGCCGAAATCGCGTTTTCTCGCTGAGCCCAGTGGACGGTGACTCGGTATGAAAACTGCACGGAGGAGCTGTTTTATCGTTTCTACCGTGCAGTTCGACATGTAAACTGCCCAGAAACCGAATCTGCTGACAGATCGCAAATCGGCCGATATCGCGTTTTCGGCCCTCAGAAGCGCCGAAATCGCGTTTTCTCGCTGAGCCCAGTGGACGGTGACTCGGTATGAAAACTGCACGGAGGAGCTGTTTTATCGTTTCTACCGTGCAGTTCGACATGTAAACTGCCCAGAAACCGAATCTGCTGACAGATCGCAAATCGGCCGATATCGCGTTTTCGGCCCTCAGAAGCGCCGAAATCGCGTTTTCTCGCTGAGCCCAGTGGACGGTGACTCGGTATGAAAACTGCACGGAGGAGCTGTTTTATCGTTTCTACCGTGCAGTTCGACATGTAAACTGCCCAGAAACCGAATCTGCTGACAGATCGCAAATCGGCCGATATCGCGTTTTCGGCCCTCAGAAGCGCCGAAATCGCGTTTTCTCGCTGAGCCCAGTGGACGGTGACTCGGTATGAAAACTGCACGGAGGAGCTGTTTTATCGTTTCTACCGTGCAGTTCGACATGTAAACTGCCCAGAAACCGAATCTGCTGACAGATCGCAAATCGGCCGATATCGCGTTTTCGGCCCTCAGAAGCGCCGAAATCGCGTTTTCTCGCTGAGCCCAGTGGACGGTGACTCGGTATGAAAACTGCACGGAGGAGCTGTTTTATCGTTTCTACCGTGCAGTTCGACATGTAAACTGCCCAGAAACCGAATCTGCTGACAGATCGAAAATCGGCCGATATCGCGTTTTCGGCCCTCAGAAGCGCCGAAATCGCGTTTTCTCGCTGAGCCCAGTGGACGGTGACTCGGTATGAAAACTGCACGGAGGAGCTGTTTTATCGTTTCTACCGTGCAGTTCGACATGTAAACTGCCCAGAAACCGAATCTGCTGACAGATCGCAAATCGGCCGATATCGCGTTTTCGGCCCTCAGAAGCGCCGAAATCGCGTTTTCTCGCTGAGCCCAGTGGACGGTGACTCGGTATGAAAACTGCACGGAGGAGCTGTTTTATCGTTTCTACCGTGCAGTTCGACATGTAAACTGCCCAGAAACCGAATCTGCTGACAGATCGAAAATCGGCCGATATCGCGTTTTCGGCCCTCAGAAGCGCCGAAATCGCGTTTTCTCGCTGAGCCCAGTGGACGGTGACTCGGTATGAAAACTGCACGGAGGAGCTGTTTTATCGTTTCTACCGTGCAGTTCGACATGTAAACTGCCCAGAAACCGAATCTGCTGACAGATCGCAAATCGGCCGATATCGCGTTTTCGGCCCTCAGAAGCGCCGAAATCGCGTTTTCTCGCTGAGCCCAGTGGACGGTGACTCGGTATGAAAACTGCACGGAGGAGCTGTTTTATCGTTTCTACCGTGCAGTTCGACATGTAAACTGCCCAGAAACCGAATCTGCTGACAGATCGAAAATCGGCCGATATCGCGTTTTCGGCCCTCAGAAGCGCCGAAATCGCGTTTTCTCGCTGAGCCCAGTGGACGGTGACTCGGTATGAAAACTGCACGGAGGAGCTGTTTTATCGTTTCTACCGTGCAGTTCGACATGTAAACTGCCCAGAAACCGAATCTGCTGACAGATCGCAAATCGGCCGATATCGCGTTTTCGGCCCTCAGAAGCGCCGAAATCGCGTTTTCTCGCTGAGCCCAGTGGACGGTGACTCGGTATGAAAACTGCACGGAGGAGCTGTTTTATCGTTTCTACCGTGCAGTTCGACATGTAAACTGCCCAGAAACCGAATCTGCTGACAGATCGAAAATCGGCCGATATCGCGTTTTCGGCCCTCAGAAGCGCCGAAATCGCGTTTTCTCGCTGAGCCCAGTGGACGGTGACTCGGTATGAAAACTGCACGGAGGAGCTGTTTTATCGTTTCTACCGTGCAGTTCGACATGTAAACTGCCCAGAAACCGAATCTGCTGACAGATCGCAAATCGGCCGATATCGCGTTTTCGGCCCTCAGAAGCGCCGAAATCGCGTTTTCTCGCTGAGCCCAGTGGACGGTGACTCGGTATGAAAACTGCACGGAGGAGCTGTTTTATCGTTTCTACCGTGCAGTTCGACATGTAAACTGCCCAGAAACCGAATCTGCTGACAGATCGCAAATCGGCCGATATCGCGTTTTCGGCCCTCAGAAGCGCCGAAATCGCGTTTTCTCGCTGAGCCCAGTGGACGGTGACTCGGTATGAAAACTGCACGGAGGAGCTGTTTTATCGTTTCTACCGTGCAGTTCGACATGTAAACTGCCCAGAAACCGAATCTGCTGACAGATCGAAAATCGGCCGATATCGCGTTTTCGGCCCTCAGAAGCGCCGAAATCGCGTTTTCTCGCTGAGCCCAGTGGACGGTGACTCGGTATGAAAACTGCACGGAGGAGCTGTTTTATCGTTTCTACCGTGCAGTTCGACATGTAAACTGCCCAGAAACCGAATCTGCTGACAGATCGAAAATCGGCCGATATCGCGTTTTCGGCCCTCAGAAGCGCCGAAATCGCGTTTTCTCGCTGAGCCCAGTGGACGGTGACTCGGTATGAAAACTGCACGGAGGAGCTGTTTTATCGTTTCTACCGTGCAGTTCGACATGTAAACTGCCCAGAAACCGAATCTGCTGACAGATCGCAAATCGGCCGATATCGCGTTTTCGGCCCTCAGAAGCGCCGAAATCGCGTTTTCTCGCTGAGCCCAGTGGACGGTGACTCGGTATGAAAACTGCACGGAGGAGCTGTTTTATCGTTTCTACCGTGCAGTTCGACATGTAAACTGCCCAGAAACCGAATCTGCTGACAGATCGCAAATCGGCCGATATCGCGTTTTCGGCCCTCAGAAGCGCCGAAATCGCGTTTTCTCGCTGAGCCCAGTGGACGGTGACTCGGTATGAAAACTGCACGGAGGAGCTGTTTTATCGTTTCTACCGTGCAGTTCGACATGTAAACTGCCCAGAAACCGAATCTGCTGACAGATCGCAAATCGGCCGATATCGCGTTTTCGGCCCTCAGAAGCGCCGAAATCGCGTTTTCTCGCTGAGCCCAGTGGACGGTGACTCGGTATGAAAACTGCACGGAGGAGCTGTTTTATCGTTTCTACCGTGCAGTTCGACATGTAAACTGCCCAGAAACCGAATCTGCTGACAGATCGAAAATCGGCCGATATCGCGTTTTCGGCCCTCAGAAGCGCCGAAATCGCGTTTTCTCGCTGAGCCCAGTGGACGGTGACTCGGTATGAAAACTGCACGGAGGAGCTGTTTTATCGTTTCTACCGTGCAGTTCGACATGTAAACTGCCCAGAAACCGAATCTGCTGACAGATCGAAAATCGGCCGATATCGCGTTTTCGGCCCTCAGAAGCGCCGAAATCGCGTTTTCTCGCTGAGCCCAGTGGACGGTGACTCGGTATGAAAACTGCACGGAGGAGCTGTTTTATCGTTTCTACCGTGCAGTTCGACATGTAAACTGCCCAGAAACCGAATCTGCTGACAGATCGAAAATCGGCCGATATCGCGTTTTCGGCCCTCAGAAGCGCCGAAATCGCGTTTTCTCGCTGAGCCCAGTGGACGGTGACTCGGTATGAAAACTGCACGGAGGAGCTGTTTTATCGTTTCTACCGTGCAGTTCGACATGTAAACTGCCCAGAAACCGAATCTGCTGACAGATCGCAAATCGGCCGATATCGCGTTTTCGGCCCTCAGAAGCGCCGAAATCGCGTTTTCTCGCTGAGCCCAGTGGACGGTGACTCGGTATGAAAACTGCACGGAGGAGCTGTTTTATCGTTTCTACCGTGCAGTTCGACATGTAAACTGCCCAGAAACCGAATCTGCTGACAGATCGCAAATCGGCCGATATCGCGTTTTCGGCCCTCAGAAGCGCCGAAATCGCGTTTTCTCGCTGAGCCCAGTGGACGGTGACTCGGTATGAAAACTGCACGGAGGAGCTGTTTTATCGTTTCTACCGTGCAGTTCGACATGTAAACTGCCCAGAAACCGAATCTGCTGACAGATCGCAAATCGGCCGATATCGCGTTTTCGGCCCTCAGAAGCGCCGAAATCGCGTTTTCTCGCTGAGCCCAGTGGACGGTGACTCGGTATGAAAACTGCACGGAGGAGCTGTTTTATCGTTTCTACCGTGCAGTTCGACATGTAAACTGCCCAGAAACCGAATCTGCTGACAGATCGCAAATCGGCCGATATCGCGTTTTCGGCCCTCAGAAGCGCCGAAATCGCGTTTTCTCGCTGAGCCCAGTGGACGGTGACTCGGTATGAAAACTGCACGGAGGAGCTGTTTTATCGTTTCTACCGTGCAGTTCGACATGTAAACTGCCCAGAAACCGAATCTGCTGACAGATCGCAAATCGGCCGATATCGCGTTTTCGGCCCTCAGAAGCGCCGAAATCGCGTTTTCTCGCTGAGCCCAGTGGACGGTGACTCGGTATGAAAACTGCACGGAGGAGCTGTTTTATCGTTTCTACCGTGCAGTTCGACATGTAAACTGCCCAGAAACCGAATCTGCTGACAGATCGCAAATCGGCCGATATCGCGTTTTCGGCCCTCAGAAGCGCCGAAATCGCGTTTTCTCGCTGAGCCCAGTGGACGGTGACTCGGTATGAAAACTGCACGGAGGAGCTGTTTTATCGTTTCTACCGTGCAGTTCGACATGTAAACTGCCCAGAAACCGAATCTGCTGACAGATCGCAAATCGGCCGATATCGCGTTTTCGGCCCTCAGAAGCGCCGAAATCGCGTTTTCTCGCTGAGCCCAGTGGACGGTGACTCGGTATGAAAACTGCACGGAGGAGCTGTTTTACCGTTTCTACCGTGCAGTTCGACATGTAAACTGCCCAGAAACCGAATCTGCTGACAGATCGCAAATCGGCCGATATCGCGTTTTCGGCCCTCAGAAGCGCCGAAATCGCGTTTTCTCGCTGAGCCCAGTGGACGGTGACTCGGTATGAAAACTGCACGGAGGAGCTGTTTTATCGTTTCTACCGTGCAGTTCGACATGTAAACTGCCCAGAAACCGAATCTGCTGACAGATCGCAAATCGGCCGATATCGCGTTTTCGGCCCTCAGAAGCGCCGAAATCGCGTTTTCTCGCTGAGCCCAGTGGACGGTGACTCGGTATGAAAACTGCACGGAGGAGCTGTTTTATCGTTTCTACCGTGCAGTTCGACATGTAAACTGCCCAGAAACCGAATCTGCTGACAGATCGCAAATCGGCCGATATCGCGTTTTCGGCCCTCAGAAGCGCCGAAATCGCGTTTTCTCGCTGAGCCCAGTGGACGGTGACTCGGTATGAAAACTGCACGGAGGAGCTGTTTTATCGTTTCTACCGTGCAGTTCGACATGTAAACTGCCCAGAAACCGAATCTGCTGACAGATCGCAAATCGGCCGATATCGCGTTTTCGGCCCTCAGAAGCGCCGAAATCGCGTTTTCTCGCTGAGCCCAGTGGACGGTGACTCGGTATGAAAACTGCACGGAGGAGCTGTTTTATCGTTTCTACCGTGCAGTTCGACATGTAAACTGCCCAGAAACCGAATCTGCTGACAGATCGCAAATCGGCCGATATCGCGTTTTCGGCCCTCAGAAGCGCCGAAATCGCGTTTTCTCGCTGAGCCCAGTGGACGGTGACTCGGTATGAAAACTGCACGGAGGAGCTGTTTTATCGTTTCTACCGTGCAGTTCGACATGTAAACTGCCCAGAAACCGAATCTGCTGACAGATCGCAAATCGGCCGATATCGCGTTTTCGGCCCTCAGAAGCGCCGAAATCGCGTTTTCTCGCTGAGCCCAGTGGACGGTGACTCGGTATGAAAACTGCACGGAGGAGCTGTTTTATCGTTTCTACCGTGCAGTTCGACATGTACTGCCCAGAAACCGAATCTGCTGACAGATCGAAATCGGCCGATATCGCGTTTTCGGCCCTCAGAAGCGCCGAAATCGCGTTTTCTCGCTGAGCCGAGTGGACGGTGCGTCGGTATGAAAACTGCACGGAGGAGCTGTTTTATCGCACCGTGCAGTTCGACATGTAAACTGCCCAGAAACCGAATCTGCTGACAGATCGCAAATCGGCCGATATCGCGTTTTCGGCCCTCAGAAGCGCCGAAATCGCGTTTTCTCGCTGAGCCCAGTGGACGGTGACTCGGTATGAAAACTGCACGGAGGAGCTGTTTTATCGTTTCTACCGTGCAGTTCGACATGTAAACTGCCCAGAAACCGAATCTGCTGACAGATCGCAAATCGGCCGATATCGCGTTTTCGGCCCTCAGAAGCGCCGAAATCGCGTTTTCTCGCTGAGCCCAGTGGACGGTGACTCGGTATGAAAACTGCACGGAGGAGCTGTTTTATCGTTTCTACCGTGCAGTTCGACATGTAAACTGCCCAGAAACCGAATCTGCTGACAGATCGCAAATCGGCCGATATCGCGTTTTCGGCCCTCAGAAGCGCCGAAATCGCGTTTTCTCGCTGAGCCCAGTGGACGGTGACTCGGTATGAAAACTGCACGGAGGAGCTGTTTTATCGTTTCTACCGTGCAGTTCGACATGTAAACTGCCCAGAAACCGAATCTGCTGACAGATCGCAAATCGGCCGATATCGCGTTTTCGGCCCTCAGAAGCGCCGAAATCGCGTTTTCTCGCTGAGCCCAGTGGACGGTGACTCGGTATGAAAACTGCACGGAGGAGCTGTTTTATCGTTTCTACCGTGCAGTTCGACATGTAAACTGCCCAGAAACCGAATCTGCTGACAGATCGCAAATCGGCCGATATCGCGTTTTCGGCCCTCAGAAGCGCCGAAATCGCGTTTTCTCGCTGAGCCCAGTGGACGGTGACTCGGTATGAAAACTGCACGGAGGAGCTGTTTTATCGTTTCTACCGTGCAGTTCGACATGTAAACTGCCCAGAAACCGAATCTGCTGACAGATCGCAAATCGGCCGATATCGCGTTTTCGGCCCTCAGAAGCGCCGAAATCGCGTTTTCTCGCTGAGCCCAGTGGACGGTGACTCGGTATGAAAACTGCACGGAGGAGCTGTTTTATCGTTTCTACCGTGCAGTTCGACATGTAAACTGCCCAGAAACCGAATCTGCTGACAGATCGCAAATCGGCCGATATCGCGTTTTCGGCCCTCAGAAGCGCCGAAATCGCGTTTTCTCGCTGAGCCCAGTGGACGGTGACTCGGTATGAAAACTGCACGGAGGAGCTGTTTTATCGTTTCTACCGTGCAGTTCGACATGTAAACTGCCCAGAAACCGAATCTGCTGACAGATCGCAAATCGGCCGATATCGCGTTTTCGGCCCTCAGAAGCGCCGAAATCGCGTTTTCTCGCTGAGCCCAGTGGACGGTGACTCGGTATGAAAACTGCACGGAGGAGCTGTTTTATCGTTTCTACCGTGCAGTTCGACATGTAAACTGCCCAGAAACCGAATCTGCTGACAGATCGCAAATCGGCCGATATCGCGTTTTCGGCCCTCAGAAGCGCCGAAATCGCGTTTTCTCGCTGAGCCCAGTGGACGGTGACTCGGTATGAAAACTGCACGGAGGAGCTGTTTTATCGTTTCTACCGTGCAGTTCGACATGTAAACTGCCCAGAAACCGAATCTGCTGACAGATCGAAAATCGGCCGATATCGCGTTTTCGGCCCTCAGAAGCGCCGAAATCGCGTTTTCTCGCTGAGCCCAGTGGACGGTGACTCGGTATGAAAACTGCACGGAGGAGCTGTTTTATCGTTTCTACCGTGCAGTTCGACATGTAAACTGCCCAGAAACCGAATCTGCTGACAGATCGCAAATCGGCCGATATCGCGTTTTCGGCCCTCAGAAGCGCCGAAATCGCGTTTTCTCGCTGAGCCCAGTGGACGGTGACTCGGTATGAAAACTGCACGGAGGAGCTGTTTTATCGTTTCTACCGTGCAGTTCGACATGTAAACTGCCCAGAAACCGAATCTGCTGACAGATCGAAAATCGGCCGATATCGCGTTTTCGGCCCTCAGAAGCGCCGAAATCGCGTTTTCTCGCTGAGCCCAGTGGACGGTGACTCGGTATGAAAACTGCACGGAGGAGCTGTTTTATCGTTTCTACCGTGCAGTTCGACATGTAAACTGCCCAGAAACCGAATCTGCTGACAGATCGCAAATCGGCCGATATCGCGTTTTCGGCCCTCAGAAGCGCCGAAATCGCGTTTTCTCGCTGAGCCCAGTGGACGGTGACTCGGTATGAAAACTGCACGGAGGAGCTGTTTTATCGTTTCTACCGTGCAGTTCGACATGTAAACTGCCCAGAAACCGAATCTGCTGACAGATCGCAAATCGGCCGATATCGCGTTTTCGGCCCTCAGAAGCGCCGAAATCGCGTTTTCTCGCTGAGCCCAGTGGACGGTGACTCGGTATGAAAACTGCACGGAGGAGCTGTTTTATCGTTTCTACCGTGCAGTTCGACATGTAAACTGCCCAGAAACCGAATCTGCTGACAGATCGCAAATCGGCCGATATCGCGTTTTCGGCCCTCAGAAGCGCCGAAATCGCGTTTTCTCGCTGAGCCCAGTGGACGGTGACTCGGTATGAAAACTGCACGGAGGAGCTGTTTTATCGTTTCTACCGTGCAGTTCGACATGTAAACTGCCCAGAAACCGAATCTGCTGACAGATCGCAAATCGGCCGATATCGCGTTTTCGGCCCTCAGAAGCGCCGAAATCGCGTTTTCTCGCTGAGCCCAGTGGACGGTGACTCGGTATGAAAACTGCACGGAGGAGCTGTTTTATCGTTTCTACCGTGCAGTTCGACATGTAAACTGCCCAGAAACCGAATCTGCTGACAGATCGCAAATCGGCCGATATCGCGTTTTCGGCCCTCAGAAGCGCCGAAATCGCGTTTTCTCGCTGAGCCCAGTGGACGGTGACTCGGTATGAAAACTGCACGGAGGAGCTGTTTTATCGTTTCTACCGTGCAGTTCGACATGTAAACTGCCCAGAAACCGAATCTGCTGACAGATCGAAAATCGGCCGATATCGCGTTTTCGGCCCTCAGAAGCGCCGAAATCGCGTTTTCTCGCTGAGCCCAGTGGACGGTGACTCGGTATGAAAACTGCACGGAGGAGCTGTTTTATCGTTTCTACCGTGCAGTTCGACATGTAAACTGCCCAGAAACCGAATCTGCTGACAGATCGCAAATCGGCCGATATCGCGTTTTCGGCCCTCAGAAGCGCCGAAATCGCGTTTTCTCGCTGAGCCCAGTGGACGGTGACTCGGTATGAAAACTGCACGGAGGAGCTGTTTTATCGTTTCTACCGTGCAGTTCGACATGTAAACTGCCCAGAAACCGAATCTGCTGACAGATCGAAAATCGGCCGATATCGCGTTTTCGGCCCTCAGAAGCGCCGAAATCGCGTTTTCTCGCTGAGCCCAGTGGACGGTGACTCGGTATGAAAACTGCACGGAGGAGCTGTTTTATCGTTTCTACCGTGCAGTTCGACATGTAAACTGCCCAGAAACCGAATCTGCTGACAGATCGCAAATCGGCCGATATCGCGTTTTCGGCCCTCAGAAGCGCCGAAATCGCGTTTTCTCGCTGAGCCCAGTGGACGGTGACTCGGTATGAAAACTGCACGGAGGAGCTGTTTTATCGTTTCTACCGTGCAGTTCGACATGTAAACTGCCCAGAAACCGAATCTGCTGACAGATCGCAAATCGGCCGATATCGCGTTTTCGGCCCTCAGAAGCGCCGAAATCGCGTTTTCTCGCTGAGCCCAGTGGACGGTGACTCGGTATGAAAACTGCACGGAGGAGCTGTTTTATCGTTTCTACCGTGCAGTTCGACATGTAAACTGCCCAGAAACCGAATCTGCTGACAGATCGCAAATCGGCCGATATCGCGTTTTCGGCCCTCAGAAGCGCCGAAATCGCGTTTTCTCGCTGAGCCCAGTGGACGGTGACTCGGTATGAAAACTGCACGGAGGAGCTGTTTTATCGTTTCTACCGTGCAGTTCGACATGTAAACTGCCCAGAAACCGAATCTGCTGACAGATCGCAAATCGGCCGATATCGCGTTTTCGGCCCTCAGAAGCGCCGAAATCGCGTTTTCTCGCTGAGCCCAGTGGACGGTGACTCGGTATGAAAACTGCACGGAGGAGCTGTTTTATCGTTTCTACCGTGCAGTTCGACATGTAAACTGCCCAGAAACCGAATCTGCTGACAGATCGCAAATCGGCCGATATCGCGTTTTCGGCCCTCAGAAGCGCCGAAATCGCGTTTTCTCGCTGAGCCCAGTGGACGGTGACTCGGTATGAAAACTGCACGGAGGAGCTGTTTTATCGTTTCTACCGTGCAGTTCGACATGTAAACTGCCCAGAAACCGAATCTGCTGACAGATCGCAAATCGGCCGATATCGCGTTTTCGGCCCTCAGAAGCGCCGAAATCGCGTTTTCTCGCTGAGCCCAGTGGACGGTGACTCGGTATGAAAACTGCACGGAGGAGCTGTTTTATCGTTTCTACCGTGCAGTTCGACATGTAAACTGCCCAGAAACCGAATCTGCTGACAGATCGCAAATCGGCCGATATCGCGTTTTCGGCCCTCAGAAGCGCCGAAATCGCGTTTTCTCGCTGAGCCCAGTGGACGGTGACTCGGTATGAAAACTGCACGGAGGAGCTGTTTTATCGTTTCTACCGTGCAGTTCGACATGTAAACTGCCCAGAAACCGAATCTGCTGACAGATCGCAAATCGGCCGATATCGCGTTTTCGGCCCTCAGAAGCGCCGAAATCGCGTTTTCTCGCTGAGCCCAGTGGACGGTGACTCGGTATGAAAACTGCACGGAGGAGCTGTTTTATCGTTTCTACCGTGCAGTTCGACATGTAAACTGCCCAGAAACCGAATCTGCTGACAGATCGCAAATCGGCCGATATCGCGTTTTCGGCCCTCAGAAGCGCCGAAATCGCGTTTTCTCGCTGAGCCCAGTGGACGGTGACTCGGTATGAAAACTGCACGGAGGAGCTGTTTTATCGTTTCTACCGTGCAGTTCGACATGTAAACTGCCCAGAAACCGAATCTGCTGACAGATCGAAAATCGGCCGATATCGCGTTTTCGGCCCTCAGAAGCGCCGAAATCGCGTTTTCTCGCTGAGCCCAGTGGACGGTGACTCGGTATGAAAACTGCACGGAGGAGCTGTTTTATCGTTTCTACCGTGCAGTTCGACATGTAAACTGCCCAGAAACCGAATCTGCTGACAGATCGCAAATCGGCCGATATCGCGTTTTCGGCCCTCAGAAGCGCCGAAATCGCGTTTTCTCGCTGAGCCCAGTGGACGGTGACTCGGTATGAAAACTGCACGGAGGAGCTGTTTTATCGTTTCTACCGTGCAGTTCGACATGTAAACTGCCCAGAAACCGAATCTGCTGACAGATCGCAAATCGGCCGATATCGCGTTTTCGGCCCTCAGAAGCGCCGAAATCGCGTTTTCTCGCTGAGCCCAGTGGACGGTGACTCGGTATGAAAACTGCACGGAGGAGCTGTTTTATCGTTTCTACCGTGCAGTTCGACATGTAAACTGCCCAGAAACCGAATCTGCTGACAGATCGCAAATCGGCCGATATCGCGTTTTCGGCCCTCAGAAGCGCCGAAATCGCGTTTTCTCGCTGAGCCCAGTGGACGGTGACTCGGTATGAAAACTGCACGGAGGAGCTGTTTTATCGTTTCTACCGTGCAGTTCGACATGTAAACTGCCCAGAAACCGAATCTGCTGACAGATCGCAAATCGGCCGATATCGCGTTTTCGGCCCTCAGAAGCGCCGAAATCGCGTTTTCTCGCTGAGCCCAGTGGACGGTGACTCGGTATGAAAACTGCACGGAGGAGCTGTTTTATCGTTTCTACCGTGCAGTTCGACATGTAAACTGCCCAGAAACCGAATCTGCTGACAGATCGCAAATCGGCCGATATCGCGTTTTCGGCCCTCAGAAGCGCCGAAATCGCGTTTTCTCGCTGAGCCCAGTGGACGGTGACTCGGTATGAAAACTGCACGGAGGAGCTGTTTTATCGTTTCTACCGTGCAGTTCGACATGTAAACTGCCCAGAAACCGAATCTGCTGACAGATCGCAAATCGGCCGATATCGCGTTTTCGGCCCTCAGAAGCGCCGAAATCGCGTTTTCTCGCTGAGCCCAGTGGACGGTGACTCGGTATGAAAACTGCACGGAGGAGCTGTTTTATCGTTTCTACCGTGCAGTTCGACATGTAAACTGCCCAGAAACCGAATCTGCTGACAGATCGCAAATCGGCCGATATCGCGTTTTCGGCCCTCAGAAGCGCCGAAATCGCGTTTTCTCGCTGAGCCCAGTGGACGGTGACTCGGTATGAAAACTGCACGGAGGAGCTGTTTTATCGTTTCTACCGTGCAGTTCGACATGTAAACTGCCCAGAAACCGAATCTGCTGACAGATCGCAAATCGGCCGATATCGCGTTTTCGGCCCTCAGAAGCGCCGAAATCGCGTTTTCTCGCTGAGCCCAGTGGACGGTGACTCGGTATGAAAACTGCACGGAGGAGCTGTTTTATCGTTTCTACCGTGCAGTTCGACATGTAAACTGCCCAGAAACCGAATCTGCTGACAGATCGCAAATCGGCCGATATCGCGTTTTCGGCCCTCAGAAGCGCCGAAATCGCGTTTTCTCGCTGAGCCCAGTGGACGGTGACTCGGTATGAAAACTGCACGGAGGAGCTGTTTTATCGTTTCTACCGTGCAGTTCGACATGTAAACTGCCCAGAAACCGAATCTGCTGACAGATCGCAAATCGGCCGATATCGCGTTTTCGGCCCTCAGAAGCGCCGAAATCGCGTTTTCTCGCTGAGCCCAGTGGACGGTGACTCGGTATGAAAACTGCACGGAGGAGCTGTTTTATCGTTTCTACCGTGCAGTTCGACATGTAAACTGCCCAGAAACCGAATCTGCTGACAGATCGCAAATCGGCCGATATCGCGTTTTCGGCCCTCAGAAGCGCCGAAATCGCGTTTTCTCGCTGAGCCCAGTGGACGGTGACTCGGTATGAAAACTGCACGGAGGAGCTGTTTTATCGTTTCTACCGTGCAGTTCGACATGTAAACTGCCCAGAAACCGAATCTGCTGACAGATCGCAAATCGGCCGATATCGCGTTTTCGGCCCTCAGAAGCGCCGAAATCGCGTTTTCTCGCTGAGCCCAGTGGACGGTGACTCGGTATGAAAACTGCACGGAGGAGCTGTTTTATCGTTTCTACCGTGCAGTTCGACATGTAAACTGCCCAGAAACCGAATCTGCTGACAGATCGCAAATCGGCCGATATCGCGTTTTCGGCCCTCAGAAGCGCCGAAATCGCGTTTTCTCGCTGAGCCCAGTGGACGGTGACTCGGTATGAAAACTGCACGGAGGAGCTGTTTTATCGTTTCTACCGTGCAGTTCGACATGTAAACTGCCCAGAAACCGAATCTGCTGACAGATCGCAAATCGGCCGATATCGCGTTTTCGGCCCTCAGAAGCGCCGAAATCGCGTTTTCTCGCTGAGCCCAGTGGACGGTGACTCGGTATGAAAACTGCACGGAGGAGCTGTTTTATCGTTTCTACCGTGCAGTTCGACATGTAAACTGCCCAGAAACCGAATCTGCTGACAGATCGCAAATCGGCCGATATCGCGTTTTCGGCCCTCAGAAGCGCCGAAATCGCGTTTTCTCGCTGAGCCCAGTGGACGGTGACTCGGTATGAAAACTGCACGGAGGAGCTGTTTTATCGTTTCTACCGTGCAGTTCGACATGTAAACTGCCCAGAAACCGAATCTGCTGACAGATCGCAAATCGGCCGATATCGCGTTTTCGGCCCTCAGAAGCGCCGAAATCGCGTTTTCTCGCTGAGCCCAGTGGACGGTGACTCGGTATGAAAACTGCACGGAGGAGCTGTTTTATCGTTTCTACCGTGCAGTTCGACATGTAAACTGCCCAGAAACCGAATCTGCTGACAGATCGCAAATCGGCCGATATCGCGTTTTCGGCCCTCAGAAGCGCCGAAATCGCGTTTTCTCGCTGAGCCCAGTGGACGGTGACTCGGTATGAAAACTGCACGGAGGAGCTGTTTTATCGTTTCTACCGTGCAGTTCGACATGTAAACTGCCCAGAAACCGAATCTGCTGACAGATCGAAAATCGGCCGATATCGCGTTTTCGGCCCTCAGAAGCGCCGAAATCGCGTTTTCTCGCTGAGCCCAGTGGACGGTGACTCGGTATGAAAACTGCACGGAGGAGCTGTTTTATCGTTTCTACCGTGCAGTTCGACATGTAAACTGCCCAGAAACCGAATCTGCTGACAGATCGCAAATCGGCCGATATCGCGTTTTCGGCCCTCAGAAGCGCCGAAATCGCGTTTTCTCGCTGAGCCCAGTGGACGGTGACTCGGTATGAAAACTGCACGGAGGAGCTGTTTTATCGTTTCTACCGTGCAGTTCGACATGTAAACTGCCCAGAAACCGAATCTGCTGACAGATCGCAAATCGGCCGATATCGCGTTTTCGGCCCTCAGAAGCGCCGAAATCGCGTTTTCTCGCTGAGCCCAGTGGACGGTGACTCGGTATGAAAACTGCACGGAGGAGCTGTTTTATCGTTTCTACCGTGCAGTTCGACATGTAAACTGCCCAGAAACCGAATCTGCTGACAGATCGCAAATCGGCCGATATCGCGTTTTCGGCCCTCAGAAGCGCCGAAATCGCGTTTTCTCGCTGAGCCCAGTGGACGGTGACTCGGTATGAAAACTGCACGGAGGAGCTGTTTTATCGTTTCTACCGTGCAGTTCGACATGTAAACTGCCCAGAAACCGAATCTGCTGACAGATCGCAAATCGGCCGATATCGCGTTTTCGGCCCTCAGAAGCGCCGAAATCGCGTTTTCTCGCTGAGCCCAGTGGACGGTGACTCGGTATGAAAACTGCACGGAGGAGCTGTTTTATCGTTTCTACCGTGCAGTTCGACATGTAAACTGCCCAGAAACCGAATCTGCTGACAGATCGAAATCGGCCGATATCGCGTTTTCGGCCCTCAGAAGCGCCGAAATCGCGTTTTCTCGCTGAGCCCAGTGGACGGTGACTCGGTATGAAAACTGCACGGAGGAGCTGTTTTATCGTTTCTACCGTGCAGTTCGACATGTAAACTGCCCAGAAACCGAATCTGCTGACAGATCGCAAATCGGCCGATATCGCGTTTTCGGCCCTCAGAAGCGCCGAAATCGCGTTTTCTCGCTGAGCCCAGTGGACGGTGACTCGGTATGAAAACTGCACGGAGGAGCTGTTTTATCGTTTCTACCGTGCAGTTCGACATGTAAACTGCCCAGAAACCGAATCTGCTGACAGATCGCAAATCGGCCGATATCGCGTTTTCGGCCCTCAGAAGCGCCGAAATCGCGTTTTCTCGCTGAGCCCAGTGGACGGTGACTCGGTATGAAAACTGCACGGAGGAGCTGTTTTATCGTTTCTACCGTGCAGTTCGACATGTAAACTGCCCAGAAACCGAATCTGCTGACAGATCGCAAATCGGCCGATATCGCGTTTTCGGCCCTCAGAAGCGCCGAAATCGCGTTTTCTCGCTGAGCCCAGTGGACGGTGACTCGGTATGAAAACTGCACGGAGGAGCTGTTTTATCGTTTCTACCGTGCAGTTCGACATGTAAACTGCCCAGAAACCGAATCTGCTGACAGATCGCAAATCGGCCGATATCGCGTTTTCGGCCCTCAGAAGCGCCGAAATCGCGTTTTCTCGCTGAGCCCAGTGGACGGTGACTCGGTATGAAAACTGCACGGAGGAGCTGTTTTATCGTTTCTACCGTGCAGTTCGACATGTAAACTGCCCAGAAACCGAATCTGCTGACAGATCGCAAATCGGCCGATATCGCGTTTTCGGCCCTCAGAAGCGCCGAAATCGCGTTTTCTCGCTGAGCCCAGTGGACGGTGACTCGGTATGAAAACTGCACGGAGGAGCTGTTTTATCGTTTCTACCGTGCAGTTCGACATGTAAACTGCCCAGAAACCGAATCTGCTGACAGATCGCAAATCGGCCGATATCGCGTTTTCGGCCCTCAGAAGCGCCGAAATCGCGTTTTCTCGCTGAGCCCAGTGGACGGTGACTCGGTATGAAAACTGCACGGAGGAGCTGTTTTATCGTTTCTACCGTGCAGTTCGACATGTAAACTGCCCAGAAACCGAATCTGCTGACAGATCGAAAATCGGCCGATATCGCGTTTTCGGCCCTCAGAAGCGCCGAAATCGCGTTTTCTCGCTGAGCCCAGTGGACGGTGACTCGGTATGAAAACTGCACGGAGGAGCTGTTTTATCGTTTCTACCGTGCAGTTCGACATGTAAACTGCCCAGAAACCGAATCTGCTGACAGATCGCAAATCGGCCGATATCGCGTTTTCGGCCCTCAGAAGCGCCGAAATCGCGTTTTCTCGCTGAGCCCAGTGGACGGTGACTCGGTATGAAAACTGCACGGAGGAGCTGTTTTATCGTTTCTACCGTGCAGTTCGACATGTAAACTGCCCAGAAACCGAATCTGCTGACAGATCGCAAATCGGCCGATATCGCGTTTTCGGCCCTCAGAAGCGCCGAAATCGCGTTTTCTCGCTGAGCCCAGTGGACGGTGACTCGGTATGAAAACTGCACGGAGGAGCTGTTTTATCGTTTCTACCGTGCAGTTCGACATGTAAACTGCCCAGAAACCGAATCTGCTGACAGATCGCAAATCGGCCGATATCGCGTTTTCGGCCCTCAGAAGCGCCGAAATCGCGTTTTCTCGCTGAGCCCAGTGGACGGTGACTCGGTATGAAAACTGCACGGAGGAGCTGTTTTATCGTTTCTACCGTGCAGTTCGACATGTAAACTGCCCAGAAACCGAATCTGCTGACAGATCGCAAATCGGCCGATATCGCGTTTTCGGCCCTCAGAAGCGCCGAAATCGCGTTTTCTCGCTGAGCCCAGTGGACGGTGACTCGGTATGAAAACTGCACGGAGGAGCTGTTTTATCGTTTCTACCGTGCAGTTCGACATGTAAACTGCCCAGAAACCGAATCTGCTGACAGATCGCAAATCGGCCGATATCGCGTTTTCGGCCCTCAGAAGCGCCGAAATCGCGTTTTCTCGCTGAGCCCAGTGGACGGTGACTCGGTATGAAAACTGCACGGAGGAGCTGTTTTATCGTTTCTACCGTGCAGTTCGACATGTAAACTGCCCAGAAACCGAATCTGCTGACAGATCGCAAATCGGCCGATATCGCGTTTTCGGCCCTCAGAAGCGCCGAAATCGCGTTTTCTCGCTGAGCCCAGTGGACGGTGACTCGGTATGAAAACTGCACGGAGGAGCTGTTTTATCGTTTCTACCGTGCAGTTCGACATGTAAACTGCCCAGAAACCGAATCTGCTGACAGATCGCAAATCGGCCGATATCGCGTTTTCGGCCCTCAGAAGCGCCGAAATCGCGTTTTCTCGCTGAGCCCAGTGGACGGTGACTCGGTATGAAAACTGCACGGAGGAGCTGTTTTATCGTTTCTACCGTGCAGTTCGACATGTAAACTGCCCAGAAACCGAATCTGCTGACAGATCGCAAATCGGCCGATATCGCGTTTTCGGCCCTCAGAAGCGCCGAAATCGCGTTTTCTCGCTGAGCCCAGTGGACGGTGACTCGGTATGAAAACTGCACGGAGGAGCTGTTTTATCGTTTCTACCGTGCAGTTCGACATGTAAACTGCCCAGAAACCGAATCTGCTGACAGATCGAAAATCGGCCGATATCGCGTTTTCGGCCCTCAGAAGCGCCGAAATCGCGTTTTCTCGCTGAGCCCAGTGGACGGTGACTCGGTATGAAAACTGCACGGAGGAGCTGTTTTATCGTTTCTACCGTGCAGTTCGACATGTAAACTGCCCAGAAACCGAATCTGCTGACAGATCGCAAATCGGCCGATATCGCGTTTTCGGCCCTCAGAAGCGCCGAAATCGCGTTTTCTCGCTGAGCCCAGTGGACGGTGACTCGGTATGAAAACTGCACGGAGGAGCTGTTTTATCGTTTCTACCGTGCAGTTCGACATGTAAACTGCCCAGAAACCGAATCTGCTGACAGATCGCAAATCGGCCGATATCGCGTTTTCGGCCCTCAGAAGCGCCGAAATCGCGTTTTCTCGCTGAGCCCAGTGGACGGTGACTCGGTATGAAAACTGCACGGAGGAGCTGTTTTATCGTTTCTACCGTGCAGTTCGACATGTAAACTGCCCAGAAACCGAATCTGCTGACAGATCGCAAATCGGCCGATATCGCGTTTTCGGCCCTCAGAAGCGCCGAAATCGCGTTTTCTCGCTGAGCCCAGTGGACGGTGACTCGGTATGAAAACTGCACGGAGGAGCTGTTTTATCGTTTCTACCGTGCAGTTCGACATGTAAACTGCCCAGAAACCGAATCTGCTGACAGATCGCAAATCGGCCGATATCGCGTTTTCGGCCCTCAGAAGCGCCGAAATCGCGTTTTCTCGCTGAGCCCAGTGGACGGTGACTCGGTATGAAAACTGCACGGAGGAGCTGTTTTATCGTTTCTACCGTGCAGTTCGACATGTAAACTGCCCAGAAACCGAATCTGCTGACAGATCGCAAATCGGCCGATATCGCGTTTTCGGCCCTCAGAAGCGCCGAAATCGCGTTTTCTCGCTGAGCCCAGTGGACGGTGACTCGGTATGAAAACTGCACGGAGGAGCTGTTTTATCGTTTCTACCGTGCAGTTCGACATGTAAACTGCCCAGAAACCGAATCTGCTGACAGATCGCAAATCGGCCGATATCGCGTTTTCGGCCCTCAGAAGCGCCGAAATCGCGTTTTCTCGCTGAGCCCAGTGGACGGTGACTCGGTATGAAAACTGCACGGAGGAGCTGTTTTATCGTTTCTACCGTG
The DNA here is from genome assembly GCA_033815515.1 of Cryptocheilus praepositus. Taxonomy (NCBI): domain Eukaryota; kingdom Metazoa; phylum Arthropoda; class Insecta; order Hymenoptera; family Pompilidae; genus Cryptocheilus; species Cryptocheilus praepositus. Next base: position 79,898 of record JAWWQZ010000217.1, on the reverse strand, counting down.
CAGTTCGACATGTAAACTGCCCAGAAACCGAATCTGCTGACAGATCGCAAATCGGCCGATATCGCGTTTTCGGCCCTCAGAAGCGCCGAAATCGCGTTTTCTCGCTGAGCCCAGTGGACGGTGACTCGGTATGAAAACTGCACGGAGGAGCTGTTTTATCGTTTCTACCGTGCAGTTCGACATGTAAACTGCCCAGAAACCGAATCTGCTGACAGATCGCAAATCGGCCGATATCGCGTTTTCGGCCCTCAGAAGCGCCGAAATCGCGTTTTCTCGCTGAGCCCAGTGGACGGTGACTCGGTATGAAAACTGCACGGAGGAGCTGTTTTATCGTTTCTACCGTGCAGTTCGACATGTAAACTGCCCAGAAACCGAATCTGCTGACAGATCGCAAATCGGCCGATATCGCGTTTTCGGCCCTCAGAAGCGCCGAAATCGCGTTTTCTCGCTGAGCCCAGTGGACGGTGACTCGGTATGAAAACTGCACGGAGGAGCTGTTTTATCGTTTCTACCGTGCAGTTCGACATGTAAACTGCCCAGAAACCGAATCTGCTGACAGATCGCAAATCGGCCGATATCGCGTTTTCGGCCCTCAGAAAGCGCCGAAATCGCGTTTTCTCGCTGAGCCCAGTGGACGGTGACTCGGTATGAAAACTGCACGGAGGAGCTGTTTTATCGTTTCTACCGTGCAGTTCGACATGTAAACTGCCCAGAAACCGAATCTGCTGACAGATCGCAAATCGGCCGATATCGCGTTTTCGGCCCTCAGAAGCGCCGAAATCGCGTTTTCTCGCTGAGCCCAGTGGACGGTGACTCGGTATGAAAACTGCACGGAGGAGCTGTTTTATCGTTTCTACCGTGCAGTTCGACATGTAAACTGCCCAGAAACCGAATCTGCTGACAGATCGCAAATCGGCCGATATCGCGTTTTCGGCCCTCAGAAGCGCCGAAATCGCGTTTTCTCGCTGAGCCCAGTGGACGGTGACTCGGTATGAAAACTGCACGGAGGAGCTGTTTTATCGTTTCTACCGTGCAGTTCGACATGTAAACTGCCCAGAAACCGAATCTGCTGACAGATCGCAAATCGGCCGATATCGCGTTTTCGGCCCTCAGAAGCGCCGAAATCGCGTTTTCTCGCTGAGCCCAGTGGACGGTGACTCGGTATGAAAACTGCACGGAGGAGCTGTTTTATCGTTTCTACCGTGCAGTTCGACATGTAAACTGCCCAGAAACCGAATCTGCTGACAGATCGCAAATCGGCCGATATCGCGTTTTCGGCCCTCAGAAGCGCCGAAATCGCGTTTTCTCGCTGAGCCCAGTGGACGGTGACTCGGTATGAAAACTGCACGGAGGAGCTGTTTTATCGTTTCTACCGTGCAGTTCGACATGTAAACTGCCCAGAAACCGAATCTGCTGACAGATCGCAAATCGGCCGATATCGCGTTTTCGGCCCTCAGAAGCGCCGAAATCGCGTTTTCTCGCTGAGCCCAGTGGACGGTGACTCGGTATGAAAACTGCACGGAGGAGCTGTTTTATCGTTTCTACCGTGCAGTTCGACATGTAAACTGCCCAGAAACCGAATCTGCTGACAGATCGCAAATCGGCCGATATCGCGTTTTCGGCCCTCAGAAGCGCCGAAATCGCGTTTTCTCGCTGAGCCCAGTGGACGGTGACTCGGTATGAAAACTGCACGGAGGAGCTGTTTTATCGTTTCTACCGTGCAGTTCGACATGTAAACTGCCCAGAAACCGAATCTGCTGACAGATCGCAAATCGGCCGATATCGCGTTTTCGGCCCTCAGAAGCGCCGAAATCGCGTTTTCTCGCTGAGCCCAGTGGACGGTGACTCGGTATGAAAACTGCACGGAGGAGCTGTTTTATCGTTTCTACCGTGCAGTTCGACATGTAAACTGCCCAGAAACCGAATCTGCTGACAGATCGAAAATCGGCCGATATCGCGTTTTCGGCCCTCAGAAGCGCCGAAATCGCGTTTTCTCGCTGAGCCCAGTGGACGGTGACTCGGTATGAAAACTGCACGGAGGAGCTGTTTTATCGTTTCTACCGTGCAGTTCGACATGTAAACTGCCCAGAAACCGAATCTGCTGACAGATCGCAAATCGGCCGATATCGCGTTTTCGGCCCTCAGAAGCGCCGAAATCGCGTTTTCTCGCTGAGCCCAGTGGACGGTGACTCGGTATGAAAACTGCACGGAGGAGCTGTTTTATCGTTTCTACCGTGCAGTTCGACATGTAAACTGCCCAGAAACCGAATCTGCTGACAGATCGCAAATCGGCCGATATCGCGTTTTCGGCCCTCAGAAGCGCCGAAATCGCGTTTTCTCGCTGAGCCCAGTGGACGGTGACTCGGTATGAAAACTGCACGGAGGAGCTGTTTTATCGTTTCTACCGTGCAGTTCGACATGTAAACTGCCCAGAAACCGAATCTGCTGACAGATCGCAAATCGGCCGATATCGCGTTTTCGGCCCTCAGAAGCGCCGAAATCGCGTTTTCTCGCTGAGCCCAGTGGACGGTGACTCGGTATGAAAACTGCACGGAGGAGCTGTTTTATCGTTTCTACCGTGCAGTTCGACATGTAAACTGCCCAGAAACCGAATCTGCTGACAGATCGCAAATCGGCCGATATCGCGTTTTCGGCCCTCAGAAGCGCCGAAATCGCGTTTTCTCGCTGAGCCCAGTGGACGGTGACTCGGTATGAAAACTGCACGGAGGAGCTGTTTTATCGTTTCTACCGTGCAGTTCGACATGTAAACTGCCCAGAAACCGAATCTGCTGACAGATCGCAAATCGGCCGATATCGCGTTTTCGGCCCTCAGAAGCGCCGAAATCGCGTTTTCTCGCTGAGCCCAGTGGACGGTGACTCGGTATGAAAACTGCACGGAGGAGCTGTTTTATCGTTTCTACCGTGCAGTTCGACATGTAAACTGCCCAGAAACCGAATCTGCTGACAGATCGAAAATCGGCCGATATCGCGTTTTCGGCCCTCAGAAGCGCCGAAATCGCGTTTTCTCGCTGAGCCCAGTGGACGGTGACTCGGTATGAAAACTGCACGGAGGAGCTGTTTTATCGTTTCTACCGTGCAGTTCGACATGTAAACTGCCCAGAAACCGAATCTGCTGACAGATCGCAAATCGGCCGATATCGCGTTTTCGGCCCTCAGAAGCGCCGAAATCGCGTTTTCTCGCTGAGCCCAGTGGACGGTGACTCGGTATGAAAACTGCACGGAGGAGCTGTTTTATCGTTTCTACCGTGCAGTTCGACATGTAAACTGCCCAGAAACCGAATCTGCTGACAGATCGCAAATCGGCCGATATCGCGTTTTCGGCCCTCAGAAGCGCCGAAATCGCGTTTTCTCGCTGAGCCCAGTGGACGGTGACTCGGTATGAAAACTGCACGGAGGAGCTGTTTTATCGTTTCTACCGTGCAGTTCGACATGTAAACTGCCCAGAAACCGAATCTGCTGACAGATCGCAAATCGGCCGATATCGCGTTTTCGGCCCTCAGAAGCGCCGAAATCGCGTTTTCTCGCTGAGCCCAGTGGACGGTGACTCGGTATGAAAACTGCACGGAGGAGCTGTTTTATCGTTTCTACCGTGCAGTTCGACATGTAAACTGCCCAGAAACCGAATCTGCTGACAGATCGCAAATCGGCCGATATCGCGTTTTCGGCCCTCAGAAGCGCCGAAATCGCGTTTTCTCGCTGAGCCCAGTGGACGGTGACTCGGTATGAAAACTGCACGGAGGAGCTGTTTTATCGTTTCTACCGTGCAGTTCGACATGTAAACTGCCCAGAAACCGAATCTGCTGACAGATCGCAAATCGGCCGATATCGCGTTTTCGGCCCTCAGAAGCGCCGAAATCGCGTTTTCTCGCTGAGCCCAGTGGACGGTGACTCGGTATGAAAACTGCACGGAGGAGCTGTTTTATCGTTTCTACCGTGCAGTTCGACATGTAAACTGCCCAGAAACCGAATCTGCTGACAGATCGAAAATCGGCCGATATCGCGTTTTCGGCCCTCAGAAGCGCCGAAATCGCGTTTTCTCGCTGAGCCCAGTGGACGGTGACTCGGTATGAAAACTGCACGGAGGAGCTGTTTTATCGTTTCTACCGTGCAGTTCGACATGTAAACTGCCCAGAAACCGAATCTGCTGACAGATCGCAAATCGGCCGATATCGCGTTTTCGGCCCTCAGAAGCGCCGAAATCGCGTTTTCTCGCTGAGCCCAGTGGACGGTGACTCGGTATGAAAACTGCACGGAGGAGCTGTTTTATCGTTTCTACCGTGCAGTTCGACATGTAAACTGCCCAGAAACCGAATCTGCTGACAGATCGCAAATCGGCCGATATCGCGTTTTCGGCCCTCAGAAGCGCCGAAATCGCGTTTTCTCGCTGAGCCCAGTGGACGGTGACTCGGTATGAAAACTGCACGGAGGAGCTGTTTTATCGTTTCTACCGTGCAGTTCGACATGTAAACTGCCCAGAAACCGAATCTGCTGACAGATCGCAAATCGGCCGATATCGCGTTTTCGGCCCTCAGAAGCGCCGAAATCGCGTTTTCTCGCTGAGCCCAGTGGACGGTGACTCGGTATGAAAACTGCACGGAGGAGCTGTTTTATCGTTTCTACCGTGCAGTTCGACATGTAAACTGCCCAGAAACCGAATCTGCTGACAGATCGCAAATCGGCCGATATCGCGTTTTCGGCCCTCAGAAGCGCCGAAATCGCGTTTTCTCGCTGAGCCCAGTGGACGGTGACTCGGTATGAAAACTGCACGGAGGAGCTGTTTTATCGTTTCTACCGTGCAGTTCGACATGTAAACTGCCCAGAAACCGAATCTGCTGACAGATCGCAAATCGGCCGATATCGCGTTTTCGGCCCTCAGAAGCGCCGAAATCGCGTTTTCTCGCTGAGCCCAGTGGACGGTGACTCGGTATGAAAACTGCACGGAGGAGCTGTTTTATCGTTTCTACCGTGCAGTTCGACATGTAAACTGCCCAGAAACCGAATCTGCTGACAGATCGAAAATCGGCCGATATCGCGTTTTCGGCCCTCAGAAGCGCCGAAATCGCGTTTTCTCGCTGAGCCCAGTGGACGGTGACTCGGTATGAAAACTGCACGGAGGAGCTGTTTTATCGTTTCTACCGTGCAGTTCGACATGTAAACTGCCCAGAAACCGAATCTGCTGACAGATCGCAAATCGGCCGATATCGCGTTTTCGGCCCTCAGAAGCGCCGAAATCGCGTTTTCTCGCTGAGCCCAGTGGACGGTGACTCGGTATGAAAACTGCACGGAGGAGCTGTTTTATCGTTTCTACCGTGCAGTTCGACATGTAAACTGCCCAGAAACCGAATCTGCTGACAGATCGCAAATCGGCCGATATCGCGTTTTCGGCCCTCAGAAGCGCCGAAATCGCGTTTTCTCGCTGAGCCCAGTGGACGGTGACTCGGTATGAAAACTGCACGGAGGAGCTGTTTTATCGTTTCTACCGTGCAGTTCGACATGTAAACTGCCCAGAAACCGAATCTGCTGACAGATCGCAAATCGGCCGATATCGCGTTTTCGGCCCTCAGAAGCGCCGAAATCGCGTTTTCTCGCTGAGCCCAGTGGACGGTGACTCGGTATGAAAACTGCACGGAGGAGCTGTTTTATCGTTTCTACCGTGCAGTTCGACATGTAAACTGCCCAGAAACCGAATCTGCTGACAGATCGCAAATCGGCCGATATCGCGTTTTCGGCCCTCAGAAGCGCCGAAATCGCGTTTTCTCGCTGAGCCCAGTGGACGGTGACTCGGTATGAAAACTGCACGGAGGAGCTGTTTTATCGTTTCTACCGTGCAGTTCGACATGTAAACTGCCCAGAAACCGAATCTGCTGACAGATCGAAAATCGGCCGATATCGCGTTTTCGGCCCTCAGAAGCGCCGAAATCGCGTTTTCTCGCTGAGCCCAGTGGACGGTGACTCGGTATGAAAACTGCACGGAGGAGCTGTTTTATCGTTTCTACCGTGCAGTTCGACATGTAAACTGCCCAGAAACCGAATCTGCTGACAGATCGCAAATCGGCCGATATCGCGTTTTCGGCCCTCAGAAGCGCCGAAATCGCGTTTTCTCGCTGAGCCCAGTGGACGGTGACTCGGTATGAAAACTGCACGGAGGAGCTGTTTTATCGTTTCTACCGTGCAGTTCGACATGTAAACTGCCCAGAAACCGAATCTGCTGACAGATCGAAAATCGGCCGATATCGCGTTTTCGGCCCTCAGAAGCGCCGAAATCGCGTTTTCTCGCTGAGCCCAGTGGACGGTGACTCGGTATGAAAACTGCACGGAGGAGCTGTTTTATCGTTTCTACCGTGCAGTTCGACATGTAAACTGCCCAGAAACCGAATCTGCTGACAGATCGCAAATCGGCCGATATCGCGTTTTCGGCCCTCAGAAGCGCCGAAATCGCGTTTTCTCGCTGAGCCCAGTGGACGGTGACTCGGTATGAAAACTGCACGGAGGAGCTGTTTTATCGTTTCTACCGTGCAGTTCGACATGTAAACTGCCCAGAAACCGAATCTGCTGACAGATCGCAAATCGGCCGATATCGCGTTTTCGGCCCTCAGAAGCGCCGAAATCGCGTTTTCTCGCTGAGCCCAGTGGACGGTGACTCGGTATGAAAACTGCACGGAGGAGCTGTTTTATCGTTTCTACCGTGCAGTTCGACATGTAAACTGCCCAGAAACCGAATCTGCTGACAGATCGCAAATCGGCCGATATCGCGTTTTCGGCCCTCAGAAGCGCCGAAATCGCGTTTTCTCGCTGAGCCCAGTGGACGGTGACTCGGTATGAAAACTGCACGGAGGAGCTGTTTTATCGTTTCTACCGTGCAGTTCGACATGTAAACTGCCCAGAAACCGAATCTGCTGACAGATCGAAAATCGGCCGATATCGCGTTTTCGGCCCTCAGAAGCGCCGAAATCGCGTTTTCTCGCTGAGCCCAGTGGACGGTGACTCGGTATGAAAACTGCACGGAGGAGCTGTTTTATCGTTTCTACCGTGCAGTTCGACATGTAAACTGCCCAGAAACCGAATCTGCTGACAGATCGCAAATCGGCCGATATCGCGTTTTCGGCCCTCAGAAGCGCCGAAATCGCGTTTTCTCGCTGAGCCCAGTGGACGGTGACTCGGTATGAAAACTGCACGGAGGAGCTGTTTTATCGTTTCTACCGTGCAGTTCGACATGTAAACTGCCCAGAAACCGAATCTGCTGACAGATCGAAAATCGGCCGATATCGCGTTTTCGGCCCTCAGAAGCGCCGAAATCGCGTTTTCTCGCTGAGCCCAGTGGACGGTGACTCGGTATGAAAACTGCACGGAGGAGCTGTTTTATCGTTTCTACCGTGCAGTTCGACATGTAAACTGCCCAGAAACCGAATCTGCTGACAGATCGCAAATCGGCCGATATCGCGTTTTCGGCCCTCAGAAGCGCCGAAATCGCGTTTTCTCGCTGAGCCCAGTGGACGGTGACTCGGTATGAAAACTGCACGGAGGAGCTGTTTTATCGTTTCTACCGTGCAGTTCGACATGTAAACTGCCCAGAAACCGAATCTGCTGACAGATCGAAAATCGGCCGATATCGCGTTTTCGGCCCTCAGAAGCGCCGAAATCGCGTTTTCTCGCTGAGCCCAGTGGACGGTGACTCGGTATGAAAACTGCACGGAGGAGCTGTTTTATCGTTTCTACCGTGCAGTTCGACATGTAAACTGCCCAGAAACCGAATCTGCTGACAGATCGAAAATCGGCCGATATCGCGTTTTCGGCCCTCAGAAGCGCCGAAATCGCGTTTTCTCGCTGAGCCCAGTGGACGGTGACTCGGTATGAAAACTGCACGGAGGAGCTGTTTTATCGTTTCTACCGTGCAGTTCGACATGTAAACTGCCCAGAAACCGAATCTGCTGACAGATCGCAAATCGGCCGATATCGCGTTTTCGGCCCTCAGAAGCGCCGAAATCGCGTTTTCTCGCTGAGCCCAGTGGACGGTGACTCGGTATGAAAACTGCACGGAGGAGCTGTTTTATCGTTTCTACCGTGCAGTTCGACATGTAAACTGCCCAGAAACCGAATCTGCTGACAGATCGCAAATCGGCCGATATCGCGTTTTCGGCCCTCAGAAGCGCCGAAATCGCGTTTTCTCGCTGAGCCCAGTGGACGGTGACTCGGTATGAAAACTGCACGGAGGAGCTGTTTTATCGTTTCTACCGTGCAGTTCGACATGTAAACTGCCCAGAAACCGAATCTGCTGACAGATCGCAAATCGGCCGATATCGCGTTTTCGGCCCTCAGAAGCGCCGAAATCGCGTTTTCTCGCTGAGCCCAGTGGACGGTGACTCGGTATGAAAACTGCACGGAGGAGCTGTTTTATCGTTTCTACCGTGCAGTTCGACATGTAAACTGCCCAGAAACCGAATCTGCTGACAGATCGAAAATCGGCCGATATCGCGTTTTCGGCCCTCAGAAGCGCCGAAATCGCGTTTTCTCGCTGAGCCCAGTGGACGGTGACTCGGTATGAAAACTGCACGGAGGAGCTGTTTTATCGTTTCTACCGTGCAGTTCGACATGTAAACTGCCCAGAAACCGAATCTGCTGACAGATCGCAAATCGGCCGATATCGCGTTTTCGGCCCTCAGAAGCGCCGAAATCGCGTTTTCTCGCTGAGCCCAGTGGACGGTGACTCGGTATGAAAACTGCACGGAGGAGCTGTTTTATCGTTTCTACCGTGCAGTTCGACATGTAAACTGCCCAGAAACCGAATCTGCTGACAGATCGCAAATCGGCCGATATCGCGTTTTCGGCCCTCAGAAGCGCCGAAATCGCGTTTTCTCGCTGAGCCCAGTGGACGGTGACTCGGTATGAAAACTGCACGGAGGAGCTGTTTTATCGTTTCTACCGTGCAGTTCGACATGTAAACTGCCCAGAAACCGAATCTGCTGACAGATCGCAAATCGGCCGATATCGCGTTTTCGGCCCTCAGAAGCGCCGAAATCGCGTTTTCTCGCTGAGCCCAGTGGACGGTGACTCGGTATGAAAACTGCACGGAGGAGCTGTTTTATCGTTTCTACCGTGCAGTTCGACATGTAAACTGCCCAGAAACCGAATCTGCTGACAGATCGCAAATCGGCCGATATCGCGTTTTCGGCCCTCAGAAGCGCCGAAATCGCGTTTTCTCGCTGAGCCCAGTGGACGGTGACTCGGTATGAAAACTGCACGGAGGAGCTGTTTTATCGTTTCTACCGTGCAGTTCGACATGTAAACTGCCCAGAAACCGAATCTGCTGACAGATCGCAAATCGGCCGATATCGCGTTTTCGGCCCTCAGAAGCGCCGAAATCGCGTTTTCTCGCTGAGCCCAGTGGACGGTGACTCGGTATGAAAACTGCACGGAGGAGCTGTTTTATCGTTTCTACCGTGCAGTTCGACATGTAAACTGCCCAGAAACCGAATCTGCTGACAGATCGCAAATCGGCCGATATCGCGTTTTCGGCCCTCAGAAGCGCCGAAATCGCGTTTTCTCGCTGAGCCCAGTGGACGGTGACTCGGTATGAAAACTGCACGGAGGAGCTGTTTTATCGTTTCTACCGTGCAGTTCGACATGTAAACTGCCCAGAAACCGAATCTGCTGACAGATCGCAAATCGGCCGATATCGCGTTTTCGGCCCTCAGAAGCGCCGAAATCGCGTTTTCTCGCTGAGCCCAGTGGACGGTGACTCGGTATGAAAACTGCACGGAGGAGCTGTTTTATCGTTTCTACCGTGCAGTTCGACATGTAAACTGCCCAGAAACCGAATCTGCTGACAGATCGCAAATCGGCCGATATCGCGTTTTCGGCCCTCAGAAGCGCCGAAATCGCGTTTTCTCGCTGAGCCCAGTGGACGGTGACTCGGTATGAAAACTGCACGGAGGAGCTGTTTTATCGTTTCTACCGTGCAGTTCGACATGTAAACTGCCCAGAAACCGAATCTGCTGACAGATCGCAAATCGGCCGATATCGCGTTTTCGGCCCTCAGAAGCGCCGAAATCGCGTTTTCTCGCTGAGCCCAGTGGACGGTGACTCGGTATGAAAACTGCACGGAGGAGCTGTTTTATCGTTTCTACCGTGCAGTTCGACATGTAAACTGCCCAGAAACCGAATCTGCTGACAGATCGCAAATCGGCCGATATCGCGTTTTCGGCCCTCAGAAGCGCCGAAATCGCGTTTTCTCGCTGAGCCCAGTGGACGGTGACTCGGTATGAAAACTGCACGGAGGAGCTGTTTTATCGTTTCTACCGTGCAGTTCGACATGTAAACTGCCCAGAAACCGAATCTGCTGACAGATCGCAAATCGGCCGATATCGCGTTTTCGGCCCTCAGAAGCGCCGAAATCGCGTTTTCTCGCTGAGCCCAGTGGACGGTGACTCGGTATGAAAACTGCACGGAGGAGCTGTTTTATCGTTTCTACCGTGCAGTTCGACATGTAAACTGCCCAGAAACCGAATCTGCTGACAGATCGCAAATCGGCCGATATCGCGTTTTCGGCCCTCAGAAGCGCCGAAATCGCGTTTTCTCGCTGAGCCCAGTGGACGGTGACTCGGTATGAAAACTGCACGGAGGAGCTGTTTTATCGTTTCTACCGTGCAGTTCGACATGTAAACTGCCCAGAAACCGAATCTGCTGACAGATCGAAAATCGGCCGATATCGCGTTTTCGGCCCTCAGAAGCGCCGAAATCGCGTTTTCTCGCTGAGCCGAGTGGACGGTGACTCGGTATGAAAACTGCACGGAGGAGCTGTTTTATCGTTTCTACCGTGCAGTTCGACATGTAAACTGCCCAGAAACCGAATCTGCTGACAGATCGCAAATCGGCCGATATCGCGTTTTCGGCCCTCAGAAGCGCCGAAATCGCGTTTTCTCGCTGAGCCCAGTGGACGGTGACTCGGTATGAAAACTGCACGGAGGAGCTGTTTTATCGTTTCTACCGTGCAGTTCGACATGTAAACTGCCCAGAAACCGAATCTGCTGACAGATCGAAAATCGGCCGATATCGCGTTTTCGGCCCTCAGAAGCGCCGAAATCGCGTTTTCTCGCTGAGCCCAGTGGACGGTGACTCGGTATGAAAACTGCACGGAGGAGCTGTTTTATCGTTTCTACCGTGCAGTTCGACATGTAAACTGCCCAGAAACCGAATCTGCTGACAGATCGAAAATCGGCCGATATCGCGTTTTCGGCCCTCAGAAGCGCCGAAATCGCGTTTTCTCGCTGAGCCCAGTGGACGGTGACTCGGTATGAAAACTGCACGGAGGAGCTGTTTTATCGTTTCTACCGTGCAGTTCGACATGTAAACTGCCCAGAAACCGAATCTGCTGACAGATCGCAAATCGGCCGATATCGCGTTTTCGGCCCTCAGAAGCGCCGAAATCGCGTTTTCTCGCTGAGCCCAGTGGACGGTGACTCGGTATGAAAACTGCACGGAGGAGCTGTTTTATCGTTTCTACCGTGCAGTTCGACATGTAAACTGCCCAGAAACCGAATCTGCTGACAGATCGCAAATCGGCCGATATCGCGTTTTCGGCCCTCAGAAGCGCCGAAATCGCGTTTTCTCGCTGAGCCCAGTGGACGGTGACTCGGTATGAAAACTGCACGGAGGAGCTGTTTTATCGTTTCTACCGTGCAGTTCGACATGTAAACTGCCCAGAAACCGAATCTGCTGACAGATCGCAAATCGGCCGATATCGCGTTTTCGGCCCTCAGAAGCGCCGAAATCGCGTTTTCTCGCTGAGCCCAGTGGACGGTGACTCGGTATGAAAACTGCACGGAGGAGCTGTTTTATCGTTTCTACCGTGCAGTTCGACATGTAAACTGCCCAGAAACCGAATCTGCTGACAGATCGCAAATCGGCCGATATCGCGTTTTCGGCCCTCAGAAGCGCCGAAATCGCGTTTTCTCGCTGAGCCCAGTGGACGGTGACTCGGTATGAAAACTGCACGGAGGAGCTGTTTTATCGTTTCTACCGTGCAGTTCGACATGTAAACTGCCCAGAAACCGAATCTGCTGACAGATCGCAAATCGGCCGATATCGCGTTTTCGGCCCTCAGAAGCGCCGAAATCGCGTTTTCTCGCTGAGCCCAGTGGACGGTGACTCGGTATGAAAACTGCACGGAGGAGCTGTTTTATCGTTTCTACCGTGCAGTTCGACATGTAAACTGCCCAGAAACCGAATCTGCTGACAGATCGCAAATCGGCCGATATCGCGTTTTCGGCCCTCAGAAGCGCCGAAATCGCGTTTTCTCGCTGAGCCCAGTGGACGGTGACTCGGTATGAAAACTGCACGGAGGAGCTGTTTTATCGTTTCTACCGTGCAGTTCGACATGTAAACTGCCCAGAAACCGAATCTGCTGACAGATCGCAAATCGGCCGATATCGCGTTTTCGGCCCTCAGAAGCGCCGAAATCGCGTTTTCTCGCTGAGCCCAGTGGACGGTGACTCGGTATGAAAACTGCACGGAGGAGCTGTTTTATCGTTTCTACCGTGCAGTTCGACATGTAAACTGCCCAGAAACCGAATCTGCTGACAGATCGCAAATCGGCCGATATCGCGTTTTCGGCCCTCAGAAGCGCCGAAATCGCGTTTTCTCGCTGAGCCCAGTGGACGGTGACTCGGTATGAAAACTGCACGGAGGAGCTGTTTTATCGTTTCTACCGTGCAGTTCGACATGTAAACTGCCCAGAAACCGAATCTGCTGACAGATCGCAAATCGGCCGATATCGCGTTTTCGGCCCTCAGAAGCGCCGAAATCGCGTTTTCTCGCTGAGCCCAGTGGACGGTGACTCGGTATGAAAACTGCACGGAGGAGCTGTTTTATCGTTTCTACCGTGCAGTTCGACATGTAAACTGCCCAGAAACCGAATCTGCTGACAGATCGAAAATCGGCCGATATCGCGTTTTCGGCCCTCAGAAGCGCCGAAATCGCGTTTTCTCGCTGAGCCCAGTGGACGGTGACTCGGTATGAAAACTGCACGGAGGAGCTGTTTTATCGTTTCTACCGTGCAGTTCGACATGTAAACTGCCCAGAAACCGAATCTGCTGACAGATCGCAAATCGGCCGATATCGCGTTTTCGGCCCTCAGAAGCGCCGAAATCGCGTTTTCTCGCTGAGCCCAGTGGACGGTGACTCGGTATGAAAACTGCACGGAGGAGCTGTTTTATCGTTTCTACCGTGCAGTTCGACATGTAAACTGCCCAGAAACCGAATCTGCTGACAGATCGCAAATCGGCCGATATCGCGTTTTCGGCCCTCAGAAGCGCCGAAATCGCGTTTTCTCGCTGAGCCCAGTGGACGGTGACTCGGTATGAAAACTGCACGGAGGAGCTGTTTTATCGTTTCTACCGTGCAGTTCGACATGTAAACTGCCCAGAAACCGAATCTGCTGACAGATCGCAAATCGGCCGATATCGCGTTTTCGGCCCTCAGAAGCGCCGAAATCGCGTTTTCTCGCTGAGCCCAGTGGACGGTGACTCGGTATGAAAACTGCACGGAGGAGCTGTTTTATCGTTTCTACCGTGCAGTTCGACATGTAAACTGCCCAGAAACCGAATCTGCTGACAGATCGCAAATCGGCCGATATCGCGTTTTCGGCCCTCAGAAGCGCCGAAATCGCGTTTTCTCGCTGAGCCCAGTGGACGGTGACTCGGTATGAAAACTGCACGGAGGAGCTGTTTTATCGTTTCTACCGTGCAGTTCGACATGTAAACTGCCCAGAAACCGAATCTGCTGACAGATCGCAAATCGGCCGATATCGCGTTTTCGGCCCTCAGAAGCGCCGAAATCGCGTTTTCTCGCTGAGCCCAGTGGACGGTGACTCGGTATGAAAACTGCACGGAGGAGCTGTTTTATCGTTTCTACCGTGCAGTTCGACATGTAAACTGCCCAGAAACCGAATCTGCTGACAGATCGAAAATCGGCCGATATCGCGTTTTCGGCCCTCAGAAGCGCCGAAATCGCGTTTTCTCGCTGAGCCCAGTGGACGGTGACTCGGTATGAAAACTGCACGGAGGAGCTGTTTTATCGTTTCTACCGTGCAGTTCGACATGTAAACTGCCCAGAAACCGAATCTGCTGACAGATCGAAAATCGGCCGATATCGCGTTTTCGGCCCTCAGAAGCGCCGAAATCGCGTTTTCTCGCTGAGCCCAGTGGACGGTGACTCGGTATGAAAACTGCACGGAGGAGCTGTTTTATCGTTTCTACCGTGCAGTTCGACATGTAAACTGCCCAGAAACCGAATCTGCTGACAGATCGCAAATCGGCCGATATCGCGTTTTCGGCCCTCAGAAGCGCCGAAATCGCGTTTTCTCGCTGAGCCCAGTGGACGGTGACTCGGTATGAAAACTGCACGGAGGAGCTGTTTTATCGTTTCTACCGTGCAGTTCGACATGTAAACTGCCCAGAAACCGAATCTGCTGACAGATCGCAAATCGGCCGATATCGCGTTTTCGGCCCTCAGAAGCGCCGAAATCGCGTTTTCTCGCTGAGCCCAGTGGACGGTGACTCGGTATGAAAACTGCACGGAGGAGCTGTTTTATCGTTTCTACCGTGCAGTTCGACATGTAAACTGCCCAGAAACCGAATCTGCTGACAGATCGCAAATCGGCCGATATCGCGTTTTCGGCCCTCAGAAGCGCCGAAATCGCGTTTTCTCGCTGAGCCCAGTGGACGGTGACTCGGTATGAAAACTGCACGGAGGAGCTGTTTTATCGTTTCTACCGTGCAGTTCGACATGTAAACTGCCCAGAAACCGAATCTGCTGACAGATCGCAAATCGGCCGATATCGCGTTTTCGGCCCTCAGAAGCGCCGAAATCGCGTTTTCTCGCTGAGCCCAGTGGACGGTGACTCGGTATGAAAACTGCACGGAGGAGCTGTTTTATCGTTTCTACCGTGCAGTTCGACATGTAAACTGCCCAGAAACCGAATCTGCTGACAGATCGCAAATCGGCCGATATCGCGTTTTCGGCCCTCAGAAGCGCCGAAATCGCGTTTTCTCGCTGAGCCCAGTGGACGGTGACTCGGTATGAAAACTGCACGGAGGAGCTGTTTTATCGTTTCTACCGTGCAGTTCGACATGTAAACTGCCCAGAAACCGAATCTGCTGACAGATCGCAAATCGGCCGATATCGCGTTTTCGGCCCTCAGAAGCGCCGAAATCGCGTTTTCTCGCTGAGCCCAGTGGACGGTGACTCGGTATGAAAACTGCACGGAGGAGCTGTTTTATCGTTTCTACCGTGCAGTTCGACATGTAAACTGCCCAGAAACCGAATCTGCTGACAGATCGCAAATCGGCCGATATCGCGTTTTCGGCCCTCAGAAGCGCCGAAATCGCGTTTTCTCGCTGAGCCCAGTGGACGGTGACTCGGTATGAAAACTGCACGGAGGAGCTGTTTTATCGTTTCTACCGTGCAGTTCGACATGTAAACTGCCCAGAAACCGAATCTGCTGACAGATCGCAAATCGGCCGATATCGCGTTTTCGGCCCTCAGAAGCGCCGAAATCGCGTTTTCTCGCTGAGCCCAGTGGACGGTGACTCGGTATGAAAACTGCACGGAGGAGCTGTTTTATCGTTTCTACCGTGCAGTTCGACATGTAAACTGCCCAGAAACCGAATCTGCTGACAGATCGCAAATCGGCCGATATCGCGTTTTCGGCCCTCAGAAGCGCCGAAATCGCGTTTTCTCGCTGAGCCCAGTGGACGGTGACTCGGTATGAAAACTGCACGGAGGAGCTGTTTTATCGTTTCTACCGTGCAGTTCGACATGTAAACTGCCCAGAAACCGAATCTGCTGACAGATCGCAAATCGGCCGATATCGCGTTTTCGGCCCTCAGAAGCGCCGAAATCGCGTTTTCTCGCTGAGCCCAGTGGACGGTGACTCGGTATGAAAACTGCACGGAGGAGCTGTTTTATCGTTTCTACCGTGCAGTTCGACATGTAAACTGCCCAGAAACCGAATCTGCTGACAGATCGCAAATCGGCCGATATCGCGTTTTCGGCCCTCAGAAGCGCCGAAATCGCGTTTTCTCGCTGAGCCCAGTGGACGGTGACTCGGTATGAAAACTGCACGGAGGAGCTGTTTTATCGTTTCTACCGTGCAGTTCGACATGTAAACTGCCCAGAAACCGAATCTGCTGACAGATCGAAAATCGGCCGATATCGCGTTTTCGGCCCTCAGAAGCGCCGAAATCGCGTTTTCTCGCTGAGCCCAGTGGACGGTGACTCGGTATGAAAACTGCACGGAGGAGCTGTTTTATCGTTTCTACCGTGCAGTTCGACATGTAAACTGCCCAGAAACCGAATCTGCTGACAGATCGCAAATCGGCCGATATCGCGTTTTCGGCCCTCAGAAGCGCCGAAATCGCGTTTTCTCGCTGAGCCCAGTGGACGGTGACTCGGTATGAAAACTGCACGGAGGAGCTGTTTTATCGTTTCTACCGTGCAGTTCGACATGTAAACTGCCCAGAAACCGAATCTGCTGACAGATCGCAAATCGGCCGATATCGCGTTTTCGGCCCTCAGAAGCGCCGAAATCGCGTTTTCTCGCTGAGCCCAGTGGACGGTGACTCGGTATGAAAACTGCACGGAGGAGCTGTTTTATCGTTTCTACCGTGCAGTTCGACATGTAAACTGCCCAGAAACCGAATCTGCTGACAGATCGCAAATCGGCCGATATCGCGTTTTCGGCCCTCAGAAGCGCCGAAATCGCGTTTTCTCGCTGAGCCCAGTGGACGGTGACTCGGTATGAAAACTGCACGGAGGAGCTGTTTTATCGTTTCTACCGTGCAGTTCGACATGTAAACTGCCCAGAAACCGAATCTGCTGACAGATCGAAAATCGGCCGATATCGCGTTTTCGGCCCTCAGAAGCGCCGAAATCGCGTTTTCTCGCTGAGCCGAGTGGACGGTGACTCGGTATGAAAACTGCACGGAGGAGCTGTTTTATCGTTTCTACCGTGCAGTTCGACATGTAAACTGCCCAGAAACCGAATCTGCTGACAGATCGCAAATCGGCCGATATCGCGTTTTCGGCCCTCAGAAGCGCCGAAATCGCGTTTTCTCGCTGAGCCCAGTGGACGGTGACTCGGTATGAAAACTGCACGGAGGAGCTGTTTTATCGTTTCTACCGTGCAGTTCGACATGTAAACTGCCCAGAAACCGAATCTGCTGACAGATCGCAAATCGGCCGATATCGCGTTTTCGGCCCTCAGAAGCGCCGAAATCGCGTTTTCTCGCTGAGCCCAGTGGACGGTGACTCGGTATGAAAACTGCACGGAGGAGCTGTTTTATCGTTTCTACCGTGCAGTTCGACATGTAAACTGCCCAGAAACCGAATCTGCTGACAGATCGCAAATCGGCCGATATCGCGTTTTCGGCCCTCAGAAGCGCCGAAATCGCGTTTTCTCGCTGAGCCCAGTGGACGGTGACTCGGTATGAAAACTGCACGGAGGAGCTGTTTTATCGTTTCTACCGTGCAGTTCGACATGTAAACTGCCCAGAAACCGAATCTGCTGACAGATCGCAAATCGGCCGATATCGCGTTTTCGGCCCTCAGAAGCGCCGAAATCGCGTTTTCTCGCTGAGCCCAGTGGACGGTGACTCGGTATGAAAACTGCACGGAGGAGCTGTTTTATCGTTTCTACCGTGCAGTTCGACATGTAAACTGCCCAGAAACCGAATCTGCTGACAGATCGAAAATCGGCCGATATCGCGTTTTCGGCCCTCAGAAGCGCCGAAATCGCGTTTTCTCGCTGAGCCCAGTGGACGGTGACTCGGTATGAAAACTGCACGGAGGAGCTGTTTTATCGTTTCTACCGTGCAGTTCGACATGTAAACTGCCCAGAAACCGAATCTGCTGACAGATCGCAAATCGGCCGATATCGCGTTTTCGGCCCTCAGAAGCGCCGAAATCGCGTTTTCTCGCTGAGCCCAGTGGACGGTGACTCGGTATGAAAACTGCACGGAGGAGCTGTTTTATCGTTTCTACCGTGCAGTTCGACATGTAAACTGCCCAGAAACCGAATCTGCTGACAGATCGCAAATCGGCCGATATCGCGTTTTCGGCCCTCAGAAGCGCCGAAATCGCGTTTTCTCGCTGAGCCCAGTGGACGGTGACTCGGTATGAAAACTGCACGGAGGAGCTGTTTTATCGTTTCTACCGTGCAGTTCGACATGTAAACTGCCCAGAAACCGAATCTGCTGACAGATCGCAAATCGGCCGATATCGCGTTTTCGGCCCTCAGAAGCGCCGAAATCGCGTTTTCTCGCTGAGCCCAGTGGACGGTGACTCGGTATGAAAACTGCACGGAGGAGCTGTTTTATCGTTTCTACCGTGCAGTTCGACATGTAAACTGCCCAGAAACCGAATCTGCTGACAGATCGAAAATCGGCCGATATCGCGTTTTCGGCCCTCAGAAGCGCCGAAATCGCGTTTTCTCGCTGAGCCCAGTGGACGGTGACTCGGTATGAAAACTGCACGGAGGAGCTGTTTTATCGTTTCTACCGTGCAGTTCGACATGTAAACTGCCCAGAAACCGAATCTGCTGACAGATCGCAAATCGGCCGATATCGCGTTTTCGGCCCTCAGAAGCGCCGAAATCGCGTTTTCTCGCTGAGCCCAGTGGACGGTGACTCGGTATGAAAACTGCACGGAGGAGCTGTTTTATCGTTTCTACCGTGCAGTTCGACATGTAAACTGCCCAGAAACCGAATCTGCTGACAGATCGAAAATCGGCCGATATCGCGTTTTCGGCCCTCAGAAGCGCCGAAATCGCGTTTTCTCGCTGAGCCCAGTGGACGGTGACTCGGTATGAAAACTGCACGGAGGAGCTGTTTTATCGTTTCTACCGTGCAGTTCGACATGTAAACTGCCCAGAAACCGAATCTGCTGACAGATCGCAAATCGGCCGATATCGCGTTTTCGGCCCTCAGAAGCGCCGAAATCGCGTTTTCTCGCTGAGCCCAGTGGACGGTGACTCGGTATGAAAACTGCACGGAGGAGCTGTTTTATCGTTTCTACCGTGCAGTTCGACATGTAAACTGCCCAGAAACCGAATCTGCTGACAGATCGCAAATCGGCCGATATCGCGTTTTCGGCCCTCAGAAGCGCCGAAATCGCGTTTTCTCGCTGAGCCCAGTGGACGGTGACTCGGTATGAAAACTGCACGGAGGAGCTGTTTTATCGTTTCTACCGTGCAGTTCGACATGTAAACTGCCCAGAAACCGAATCTGCTGACAGATCGCAAATCGGCCGATATCGCGTTTTCGGCCCTCAGAAGCGCCGAAATCGCGTTTTCTCGCTGAGCCCAGTGGACGGTGACTCGGTATGAAAACTGCACGGAGGAGCTGTTTTATCGTTTCTACCGTGCAGTTCGACATGTAAACTGCCCAGAAACCGAATCTGCTGACAGATCGAAAATCGGCCGATATCGCGTTTTCGGCCCTCAGAAGCGCCGAAATCGCGTTTTC
Source organism: Cryptocheilus praepositus (assembly GCA_033815515.1). Lineage (NCBI taxonomy): Eukaryota > Metazoa > Arthropoda > Insecta > Hymenoptera > Pompilidae > Cryptocheilus > Cryptocheilus praepositus. Next base: position 60,360 of record JAWWQZ010000217.1, on the reverse strand, counting down.
TCGCTGAGCCCAGTGGACGGTGACTCGGTATGAAAACTGCACGGAGGAGCTGTTTTATCGTTTCTACCGTGCAGTTCGACATGTAAACTGCCCAGAAACCGAATCTGCTGACAGATCGCAAATCGGCCGATATCGCGTTTTCGGCCCTCAGAAGCGCCGAAATCGCGTTTTCTCGCTGAGCCGAGTGGACGGTGACTCGGTATGAAAACTGCACGGAGGAGCTGTTTTATCGTTTCTACCGTGCAGTTCGACATGTAAACTGCCCAGAAACCGAATCTGCTGACAGATCGAAAATCGGCCGATATCGCGTTTTCGGCCCTCAGAAGCGCCGAAATCGCGTTTTCTCGCTGAGCCGAGTGGACGGTGACTCGGTATGAAAACTGCACGGAGGAGCTGTTTTATCGTTTCTACCGTGCAGTTCGACATGTAAACTGCCCAGAAACCGAATCTGCTGACAGATCGCAAATCGGCCGATATCGCGTTTTCGGCCCTCAGAAGCGCCGAAATCGCGTTTTCTCGCTGAGCCCAGTGGACGGTGACTCGGTATGAAAACTGCACGGAGGAGCTGTTTTATCGTTTCTACCGTGCAGTTCGACATGTAAACTGCCCAGAAACCGAATCTGCTGACAGATCGCAAATCGGCCGATATCGCGTTTTCGGCCCTCAGAAGCGCCGAAATCGCGTTTTCTCGCTGAGCCCAGTGGACGGTGACTCGGTATGAAAACTGCACGGAGGAGCTGTTTTATCGTTTCTACCGTGCAGTTCGACATGTAAACTGCCCAGAAACCGAATCTGCTGACAGATCGCAAATCGGCCGATATCGCGTTTTCGGCCCTCAGAAGCGCCGAAATCGCGTTTTCTCGCTGAGCCCAGTGGACGGTGACTCGGTATGAAAACTGCACGGAGGAGCTGTTTTATCGTTTCTACCGTGCAGTTCGACATGTAAACTGCCCAGAAACCGAATCTGCTGACAGATCGCAAATCGGCCGATATCGCGTTTTCGGCCCTCAGAAGCGCCGAAATCGCGTTTTCTCGCTGAGCCCAGTGGACGGTGACTCGGTATGAAAACTGCACGGAGGAGCTGTTTTATCGTTTCTACCGTGCAGTTCGACATGTAAACTGCCCAGAAACCGAATCTGCTGACAGATCGCAAATCGGCCGATATCGCGTTTTCGGCCCTCAGAAGCGCCGAAATCGCGTTTTCTCGCTGAGCCCAGTGGACGGTGACTCGGTATGAAAACTGCACGGAGGAGCTGTTTTATCGTTTCTACCGTGCAGTTCGACATGTAAACTGCCCAGAAACCGAATCTGCTGACAGATCGCAAATCGGCCGATATCGCGTTTTCGGCCCTCAGAAGCGCCGAAATCGCGTTTTCTCGCTGAGCCCAGTGGACGGTGACTCGGTATGAAAACTGCACGGAGGAGCTGTTTTATCGTTTCTACCGTGCAGTTCGACATGTAAACTGCCCAGAAACCGAATCTGCTGACAGATCGAAAATCGGCCGATATCGCGTTTTCGGCCCTCAGAAGCGCCGAAATCGCGTTTTCTCGCTGAGCCCAGTGGACGGTGACTCGGTATGAAAACTGCACGGAGGAGCTGTTTTATCGTTTCTACCGTGCAGTTCGACATGTAAACTGCCCAGAAACCGAATCTGCTGACAGATCGCAAATCGGCCGATATCGCGTTTTCGGCCCTCAGAAGCGCCGAAATCGCGTTTTCTCGCTGAGCCCAGTGGACGGTGACTCGGTATGAAAACTGCACGGAGGAGCTGTTTTATCGTTTCTACCGTGCAGTTCGACATGTAAACTGCCCAGAAACCGAATCTGCTGACAGATCGAAAATCGGCCGATATCGCGTTTTCGGCCCTCAGAAGCGCCGAAATCGCGTTTTCTCGCTGAGCCCAGTGGACGGTGACTCGGTATGAAAACTGCACGGAGGAGCTGTTTTATCGTTTCTACCGTGCAGTTCGACATGTAAACTGCCCAGAAACCGAATCTGCTGACAGATCGCAAATCGGCCGATATCGCGTTTTCGGCCCTCAGAAGCGCCGAAATCGCGTTTTCTCGCTGAGCCCAGTGGACGGTGACTCGGTATGAAAACTGCACGGAGGAGCTGTTTTATCGTTTCTACCGTGCAGTTCGACATGTAAACTGCCCAGAAACCGAATCTGCTGACAGATCGCAAATCGGCCGATATCGCGTTTTCGGCCCTCAGAAGCGCCGAAATCGCGTTTTCTCGCTGAGCCCAGTGGACGGTGACTCGGTATGAAAACTGCACGGAGGAGCTGTTTTATCGTTTCTACCGTGCAGTTCGACATGTAAACTGCCCAGAAACCGAATCTGCTGACAGATCGAAAATCGGCCGATATCGCGTTTTCGGCCCTCAGAAGCGCCGAAATCGCGTTTTCTCGCTGAGCCCAGTGGACGGTGACTCGGTATGAAAACTGCACGGAGGAGCTGTTTTATCGTTTCTACCGTGCAGTTCGACATGTAAACTGCCCAGAAACCGAATCTGCTGACAGATCGCAAATCGGCCGATATCGCGTTTTCGGCCCTCAGAAGCGCCGAAATCGCGTTTTCTCGCTGAGCCCAGTGGACGGTGACTCGGTATGAAAACTGCACGGAGGAGCTGTTTTATCGTTTCTACCGTGCAGTTCGACATGTAAACTGCCCAGAAACCGAATCTGCTGACAGATCGCAAATCGGCCGATATCGCGTTTTCGGCCCTCAGAAGCGCCGAAATCGCGTTTTCTCGCTGAGCCCAGTGGACGGTGACTCGGTATGAAAACTGCACGGAGGAGCTGTTTTATCGTTTCTACCGTGCAGTTCGACATGTAAACTGCCCAGAAACCGAATCTGCTGACAGATCGAAAATCGGCCGATATCGCGTTTTCGGCCCTCAGAAGCGCCGAAATCGCGTTTTCTCGCTGAGCCCAGTGGACGGTGACTCGGTATGAAAACTGCACGGAGGAGCTGTTTTATCGTTTCTACCGTGCAGTTCGACATGTAAACTGCCCAGAAACCGAATCTGCTGACAGATCGCAAATCGGCCGATATCGCGTTTTCGGCCCTCAGAAGCGCCGAAATCGCGTTTTCTCGCTGAGCCGAGTGGACGGTGACTCGGTATGAAAACTGCACGGAGGAGCTGTTTTATCGTTTCTACCGTGCAGTTCGACATGTAAACTGCCCAGAAACCGAATCTGCTGACAGATCGAAAATCGGCCGATATCGCGTTTTCGGCCCTCAGAAGCGCCGAAATCGCGTTTTCTCGCTGAGCCGAGTGGACGGTGACTCGGTATGAAAACTGCACGGAGGAGCTGTTTTATCGTTTCTACCGTGCAGTTCGACATGTAAACTGCCCAGAAACCGAATCTGCTGACAGATCGCAAATCGGCCGATATCGCGTTTTCGGCCCTCAGAAGCGCCGAAATCGCGTTTTCTCGCTGAGCCCAGTGGACGGTGACTCGGTATGAAAACTGCACGGAGGAGCTGTTTTATCGTTTCTACCGTGCAGTTCGACATGTAAACTGCCCAGAAACCGAATCTGCTGACAGATCGAAAATCGGCCGATATCGCGTTTTCGGCCCTCAGAAGCGCCGAAATCGCGTTTTCTCGCTGAGCCCAGTGGACGGTGACTCGGTATGAAAACTGCACGGAGGAGCTGTTTTATCGTTTCTACCGTGCAGTTCGACATGTAAACTGCCCAGAAACCGAATCTGCTGACAGATCGCAAATCGGCCGATATCGCGTTTTCGGCCCTCAGAAGCGCCGAAATCGCGTTTTCTCGCTGAGCCCAGTGGACGGTGACTCGGTATGAAAACTGCACGGAGGAGCTGTTTTATCGTTTCTACCGTGCAGTTCGACATGTAAACTGCCCAGAAACCGAATCTGCTGACAGATCGCAAATCGGCCGATATCGCGTTTTCGGCCCTCAGAAGCGCCGAAATCGCGTTTTCTCGCTGAGCCCAGTGGACGGTGACTCGGTATGAAAACTGCACGGAGGAGCTGTTTTATCGTTTCTACCGTGCAGTTCGACATGTAAACTGCCCAGAAACCGAATCTGCTGACAGATCGCAAATCGGCCGATATCGCGTTTTCGGCCCTCAGAAGCGCCGAAATCGCGTTTTCTCGCTGAGCCCAGTGGACGGTGACTCGGTATGAAAACTGCACGGAGGAGCTGTTTTATCGTTTCTACCGTGCAGTTCGACATGTAAACTGCCCAGAAACCGAATCTGCTGACAGATCGCAAATCGGCCGATATCGCGTTTTCGGCCCTCAGAAGCGCCGAAATCGCGTTTTCTCGCTGAGCCCAGTGGACGGTGACTCGGTATGAAAACTGCACGGAGGAGCTGTTTTATCGTTTCTACCGTGCAGTTCGACATGTAAACTGCCCAGAAACCGAATCTGCTGACAGATCGAAAATCGGCCGATATCGCGTTTTCGGCCCTCAGAAGCGCCGAAATCGCGTTTTCTCGCTGAGCCCAGTGGACGGTGACTCGGTATGAAAACTGCACGGAGGAGCTGTTTTATCGTTTCTACCGTGCAGTTCGACATGTAAACTGCCCAGAAACCGAATCTGCTGACAGATCGCAAATCGGCCGATATCGCGTTTTCGGCCCTCAGAAGCGCCGAAATCGCGTTTTCTCGCTGAGCCCAGTGGACGGTGACTCGGTATGAAAACTGCACGGAGGAGCTGTTTTATCGTTTCTACCGTGCAGTTCGACATGTAAACTGCCCAGAAACCGAATCTGCTGACAGATCGAAAATCGGCCGATATCGCGTTTTCGGCCCTCAGAAGCGCCGAAATCGCGTTTTCTCGCTGAGCCCAGTGGACGGTGACTCGGTATGAAAACTGCACGGAGGAGCTGTTTTATCGTTTCTACCGTGCAGTTCGACATGTAAACTGCCCAGAAACCGAATCTGCTGACAGATCGCAAATCGGCCGATATCGCGTTTTCGGCCCTCAGAAGCGCCGAAATCGCGTTTTCTCGCTGAGCCCAGTGGACGGTGACTCGGTATGAAAACTGCACGGAGGAGCTGTTTTATCGTTTCTACCGTGCAGTTCGACATGTAAACTGCCCAGAAACCGAATCTGCTGACAGATCGCAAATCGGCCGATATCGCGTTTTCGGCCCTCAGAAGCGCCGAAATCGCGTTTTCTCGCTGAGCCCAGTGGACGGTGACTCGGTATGAAAACTGCACGGAGGAGCTGTTTTATCGTTTCTACCGTGCAGTTCGACATGTAAACTGCCCAGAAACCGAATCTGCTGACAGATCGCAAATCGGCCGATATCGCGTTTTCGGCCCTCAGAAGCGCCGAAATCGCGTTTTCTCGCTGAGCCCAGTGGACGGTGACTCGGTATGAAAACTGCACGGAGGAGCTGTTTTATCGTTTCTACCGTGCAGTTCGACATGTAAACTGCCCAGAAACCGAATCTGCTGACAGATCGCAAATCGGCCGATATCGCGTTTTCGGCCCTCAGAAGCGCCGAAATCGCGTTTTCTCGCTGAGCCCAGTGGACGGTGACTCGGTATGAAAACTGCACGGAGGAGCTGTTTTATCGTTTCTACCGTGCAGTTCGACATGTAAACTGCCCAGAAACCGAATCTGCTGACAGATCGCAAATCGGCCGATATCGCGTTTTCGGCCCTCAGAAGCGCCGAAATCGCGTTTTCTCGCTGAGCCCAGTGGACGGTGACTCGGTATGAAAACTGCACGGAGGAGCTGTTTTATCGTTTCTACCGTGCAGTTCGACATGTAAACTGCCCAGAAACCGAATCTGCTGACAGATCGCAAATCGGCCGATATCGCGTTTTCGGCCCTCAGAAGCGCCGAAATCGCGTTTTCTCGCTGAGCCCAGTGGACGGTGACTCGGTATGAAAACTGCACGGAGGAGCTGTTTTATCGTTTCTACCGTGCAGTTCGACATGTAAACTGCCCAGAAACCGAATCTGCTGACAGATCGAAATCGGCCGATATCGCGTTTTCGGCCCTCAGAAGCGCCGAAATCGCGTTTTCTCGCTGAGCCGAGTGGACGGTGACTCGGTATGAAAACTGCACGGAGGAGCTGTTTTATCGTTTCTACCGTGCAGTTCGACATGTAAACTGCCCAGAAACCGAATCTGCTGACAGATCGCAAATCGGCCGATATCGCGTTTTCGGCCCTCAGAAGCGCCGAAATCGCGTTTTCTCGCTGAGCCCAGTGGACGGTGACTCGGTATGAAAACTGCACGGAGGAGCTGTTTTATCGTTTCTACCGTGCAGTTCGACATGTAAACTGCCCAGAAACCGAATCTGCTGACAGATCGCAAATCGGCCGATATCGCGTTTTCGGCCCTCAGAAGCGCCGAAATCGCGTTTTCTCGCTGAGCCGAGTGGACGGTGACTCGGTATGAAAACTGCACGGAGGAGCTGTTTTATCGTTTCTACCGTGCAGTTCGACATGTAAACTGCCCAGAAACCGAATCTGCTGACAGATCGCAAATCGGCCGATATCGCGTTTTCGGCCCTCAGAAGCGCCGAAATCGCGTTTTCTCGCTGAGCCCAGTGGACGGTGACTCGGTATGAAAACTGCACGGAGGAGCTGTTTTATCGTTTCTACCGTGCAGTTCGACATGTAAACTGCCCAGAAACCGAATCTGCTGACAGATCGAAATCGGCCGATATCGCGTTTTCGGCCCTCAGAAGCGCCGAAATCGCGTTTTCTCGCTGAGCCCAGTGGACGGTGACTCGGTATGAAAACTGCACGGAGGAGCTGTTTTATCGTTTCTACCGTGCAGTTCGACATGTAAACTGCCCAGAAACCGAATCTGCTGACAGATCGCAAATCGGCCGATATCGCGTTTTCGGCCCTCAGAAGCGCCGAAATCGCGTTTTCTCGCTGAGCCCAGTGGACGGTGACTCGGTATGAAAACTGCACGGAGGAGCTGTTTTATCGTTTCTACCGTGCAGTTCGACATGTAAACTGCCCAGAAACCGAATCTGCTGACAGATCGCAAATCGGCCGATATCGCGTTTTCGGCCCTCAGAAGCGCCGAAATCGCGTTTTCTCGCTGAGCCCAGTGGACGGTGACTCGGTATGAAAACTGCACGGAGGAGCTGTTTTATCGTTTCTACCGTGCAGTTCGACATGTAAACTGCCCAGAAACCGAATCTGCTGACAGATCGCAAATCGGCCGATATCGCGTTTTCGGCCCTCAGAAGCGCCGAAATCGCGTTTTCTCGCTGAGCCCAGTGGACGGTGACTCGGTATGAAAACTGCACGGAGGAGCTGTTTTATCGTTTCTACCGTGCAGTTCGACATGTAAACTGCCCAGAAACCGAATCTGCTGACAGATCGCAAATCGGCCGATATCGCGTTTTCGGCCCTCAGAAGCGCCGAAATCGCGTTTTCTCGCTGAGCCCAGTGGACGGTGACTCGGTATGAAAACTGCACGGAGGAGCTGTTTTATCGTTTCTACCGTGCAGTTCGACATGTAAACTGCCCAGAAACCGAATCTGCTGACAGATCGCAAATCGGCCGATATCGCGTTTTCGGCCCTCAGAAGCGCCGAAATCGCGTTTTCTCGCTGAGCCGAGTGGACGGTGACTCGGTATGAAAACTGCACGGAGGAGCTGTTTTATCGTTTCTACCGTGCAGTTCGACATGTAAACTGCCCAGAAACCGAATCTGCTGACAGATCGAAAATCGGCCGATATCGCGTTTTCGGCCCTCAGAAGCGCCGAAATCGCGTTTTCTCGCTGAGCCCAGTGGACGGTGACTCGGTATGAAAACTGCACGGAGGAGCTGTTTTATCGTTTCTACCGTGCAGTTCGACATGTAAACTGCCCAGAAACCGAATCTGCTGACAGATCGAAAATCGGCCGATATCGCGTTTTCGGCCCTCAGAAGCGCCGAAATCGCGTTTTCTCGCTGAGCCCAGTGGACGGTGACTCGGTATGAAAACTGCACGGAGGAGCTGTTTTATCGTTTCTACCGTGCAGTTCGACATGTAAACTGCCCAGAAACCGAATCTGCTGACAGATCGCAAATCGGCCGATATCGCGTTTTCGGCCCTCAGAAGCGCCGAAATCGCGTTTTCTCGCTGAGCCCAGTGGACGGTGACTCGGTATGAAAACTGCACGGAGGAGCTGTTTTATCGTTTCTACCGTGCAGTTCGACATGTAAACTGCCCAGAAACCGAATCTGCTGACAGATCGCAAATCGGCCGATATCGCGTTTTCGGCCCTCAGAAGCGCCGAAATCGCGTTTTCTCGCTGAGCCCAGTGGACGGTGACTCGGTATGAAAACTGCACGGAGGAGCTGTTTTATCGTTTCTACCGTGCAGTTCGACATGTAAACTGCCCAGAAACCGAATCTGCTGACAGATCGCAAATCGGCCGATATCGCGTTTTCGGCCCTCAGAAGCGCCGAAATCGCGTTTTCTCGCTGAGCCCAGTGGACGGTGACTCGGTATGAAAACTGCACGGAGGAGCTGTTTTATCGTTTCTACCGTGCAGTTCGACATGTAAACTGCCCAGAAACCGAATCTGCTGACAGATCGCAAATCGGCCGATATCGCGTTTTCGGCCCTCAGAAGCGCCGAAATCGCGTTTTCTCGCTGAGCCCAGTGGACGGTGACTCGGTATGAAAACTGCACGGAGGAGCTGTTTTATCGTTTCTACCGTGCAGTTCGACATGTAAACTGCCCAGAAACCGAATCTGCTGACAGATCGCAAATCGGCCGATATCGCGTTTTCGGCCCTCAGAAGCGCCGAAATCGCGTTTTCTCGCTGAGCCGAGTGGACGGTGACTCGGTATGAAAACTGCACGGAGGAGCTGTTTTATCGTTTCTACCGTGCAGTTCGACATGTAAACTGCCCAGAAACCGAATCTGCTGACAGATCGAAAATCGGCCGATATCGCGTTTTCGGCCCTCAGAAGCGCCGAAATCGCGTTTTCTCGCTGAGCCCAGTGGACGGTGACTCGGTATGAAAACTGCACGGAGGAGCTGTTTTATCGTTTCTACCGTGCAGTTCGACATGTAAACTGCCCAGAAACCGAATCTGCTGACAGATCGCAAATCGGCCGATATCGCGTTTTCGGCCCTCAGAAGCGCCGAAATCGCGTTTTCTCGCTGAGCCCAGTGGACGGTGACTCGGTATGAAAACTGCACGGAGGAGCTGTTTTATCGTTTCTACCGTGCAGTTCGACATGTAAACTGCCCAGAAACCGAATCTGCTGACAGATCGCAAATCGGCCGATATCGCGTTTTCGGCCCTCAGAAGCGCCGAAATCGCGTTTTCTCGCTGAGCCGAGTGGACGGTGACTCGGTATGAAAACTGCACGGAGGAGCTGTTTTATCGTTTCTACCGTGCAGTTCGACATGTAAACTGCCCAGAAACCGAATCTGCTGACAGATCGCAAATCGGCCGATATCGCGTTTTCGGCCCTCAGAAGCGCCGAAATCGCGTTTTCTCGCTGAGCCCAGTGGACGGTGACTCGGTATGAAAACTGCACGGAGGAGCTGTTTTATCGTTTCTACCGTGCAGTTCGACATGTAAACTGCCCAGAAACCGAATCTGCTGACAGATCGAAAATCGGCCGATATCGCGTTTTCGGCCCTCAGAAGCGCCGAAATCGCGTTTTCTCGCTGAGCCCAGTGGACGGTGACTCGGTATGAAAACTGCACGGAGGAGCTGTTTTATCGTTTCTACCGTGCAGTTCGACATGTAAACTGCCCAGAAACCGAATCTGCTGACAGATCGAAAATCGGCCGATATCGCGTTTTCGGCCCTCAGAAGCGCCGAAATCGCGTTTTCTCGCTGAGCCCAGTGGACGGTGACTCGGTATGAAAACTGCACGGAGGAGCTGTTTTATCGTTTCTACCGTGCAGTTCGACATGTAAACTGCCCAGAAACCGAATCTGCTGACAGATCGAAAATCGGCCGATATCGCGTTTTCGGCCCTCAGAAGCGCCGAAATCGCGTTTTCTCGCTGAGCCCAGTGGACGGTGACTCGGTATGAAAACTGCACGGAGGAGCTGTTTTATCGTTTCTACCGTGCAGTTCGACATGTAAACTGCCCAGAAACCGAATCTGCTGACAGATCGCAAATCGGCCGATATCGCGTTTTCGGCCCTCAGAAGCGCCGAAATCGCGTTTTCTCGCTGAGCCCAGTGGACGGTGACTCGGTATGAAAACTGCACGGAGGAGCTGTTTTATCGTTTCTACCGTGCAGTTCGACATGTAAACTGCCCAGAAACCGAATCTGCTGACAGATCGCAAATCGGCCGATATCGCGTTTTCGGCCCTCAGAAGCGCCGAAATCGCGTTTTCTCGCTGAGCCCAGTGGACGGTGACTCGGTATGAAAACTGCACGGAGGAGCTGTTTTATCGTTTCTACCGTGCAGTTCGACATGTAAACTGCCCAGAAACCGAATCTGCTGACAGATCGCAAATCGGCCGATATCGCGTTTTCGGCCCTCAGAAGCGCCGAAATCGCGTTTTCTCGCTGAGCCCAGTGGACGGTGACTCGGTATGAAAACTGCACGGAGGAGCTGTTTTATCGTTTCTACCGTGCAGTTCGACATGTAAACTGCCCAGAAACCGAATCTGCTGACAGATCGAAAATCGGCCGATATCGCGTTTTCGGCCCTCAGAAGCGCCGAAATCGCGTTTTCTCGCTGAGCCCAGTGGACGGTGACTCGGTATGAAAACTGCACGGAGGAGCTGTTTTATCGTTTCTACCGTGCAGTTCGACATGTAAACTGCCCAGAAACCGAATCTGCTGACAGATCGAAAATCGGCCGATATCGCGTTTTCGGCCCTCAGAAGCGCCGAAATCGCGTTTTCTCGCTGAGCCCAGTGGACGGTGACTCGGTATGAAAACTGCACGGAGGAGCTGTTTTATCGTTTCTACCGTGCAGTTCGACATGTAAACTGCCCAGAAACCGAATCTGCTGACAGATCGCAAATCGGCCGATATCGCGTTTTCGGCCCTCAGAAGCGCCGAAATCGCGTTTTCTCGCTGAGCCCAGTGGACGGTGACTCGGTATGAAAACTGCACGGAGGAGCTGTTTTATCGTTTCTACCGTGCAGTTCGACATGTAAACTGCCCAGAAACCGAATCTGCTGACAGATCGCAAATCGGCCGATATCGCGTTTTCGGCCCTCAGAAGCGCCGAAATCGCGTTTTCTCGCTGAGCCCAGTGGACGGTGACTCGGTATGAAAACTGCACGGAGGAGCTGTTTTATCGTTTCTACCGTGCAGTTCGACATGTAAACTGCCCAGAAACCGAATCTGCTGACAGATCGCAAATCGGCCGATATCGCGTTTTCGGCCCTCAGAAGCGCCGAAATCGCGTTTTCTCGCTGAGCCCAGTGGACGGTGACTCGGTATGAAAACTGCACGGAGGAGCTGTTTTATCGTTTCTACCGTGCAGTTCGACATGTAAACTGCCCAGAAACCGAATCTGCTGACAGATCGCAAATCGGCCGATATCGCGTTTTCGGCCCTCAGAAGCGCCGAAATCGCGTTTTCTCGCTGAGCCCAGTGGACGGTGACTCGGTATGAAAACTGCACGGAGGAGCTGTTTTATCGTTTCTACCGTGCAGTTCGACATGTAAACTGCCCAGAAACCGAATCTGCTGACAGATCGCAAATCGGCCGATATCGCGTTTTCGGCCCTCAGAAGCGCCGAAATCGCGTTTTCTCGCTGAGCCCAGTGGACGGTGACTCGGTATGAAAACTGCACGGAGGAGCTGTTTTATCGTTTCTACCGTGCAGTTCGACATGTAAACTGCCCAGAAACCGAATCTGCTGACAGATCGAAAATCGGCCGATATCGCGTTTTCGGCCCTCAGAAGCGCCGAAATCGCGTTTTCTCGCTGAGCCCAGTGGACGGTGACTCGGTATGAAAACTGCACGGAGGAGCTGTTTTATCGTTTCTACCGTGCAGTTCGACATGTAAACTGCCCAGAAACCGAATCTGCTGACAGATCGCAAATCGGCCGATATCGCGTTTTCGGCCCTCAGAAGCGCCGAAATCGCGTTTTCTCGCTGAGCCCAGTGGACGGTGACTCGGTATGAAAACTGCACGGAGGAGCTGTTTTATCGTTTCTACCGTGCAGTTCGACATGTAAACTGCCCAGAAACCGAATCTGCTGACAGATCGCAAATCGGCCGATATCGCGTTTTCGGCCCTCAGAAGCGCCGAAATCGCGTTTTCTCGCTGAGCCCAGTGGACGGTGACTCGGTATGAAAACTGCACGGAGGAGCTGTTTTATCGTTTCTACCGTGCAGTTCGACATGTAAACTGCCCAGAAACCGAATCTGCTGACAGATCGCAAATCGGCCGATATCGCGTTTTCGGCCCTCAGAAGCGCCGAAATCGCGTTTTCTCGCTGAGCCCAGTGGACGGTGACTCGGTATGAAAACTGCACGGAGGAGCTGTTTTATCGTTTCTACCGTGCAGTTCGACATGTAAACTGCCCAGAAACCGAATCTGCTGACAGATCGCAAATCGGCCGATATCGCGTTTTCGGCCCTCAGAAGCGCCGAAATCGCGTTTTCTCGCTGAGCCCAGTGGACGGTGACTCGGTATGAAAACTGCACGGAGGAGCTGTTTTATCGTTTCTACCGTGCAGTTCGACATGTAAACTGCCCAGAAACCGAATCTGCTGACAGATCGCAAATCGGCCGATATCGCGTTTTCGGCCCTCAGAAGCGCCGAAATCGCGTTTTCTCGCTGAGCCCAGTGGACGGTGACTCGGTATGAAAACTGCACGGAGGAGCTGTTTTATCGTTTCTACCGTGCAGTTCGACATGTAAACTGCCCAGAAACCGAATCTGCTGACAGATCGCAAATCGGCCGATATCGCGTTTTCGGCCCTCAGAAGCGCCGAAATCGCGTTTTCTCGCTGAGCCCAGTGGACGGTGACTCGGTATGAAAACTGCACGGAGGAGCTGTTTTATCGTTTCTACCGTGCAGTTCGACATGTAAACTGCCCAGAAACCGAATCTGCTGACAGATCGCAAATCGGCCGATATCGCGTTTTCGGCCCTCAGAAGCGCCGAAATCGCGTTTTCTCGCTGAGCCCAGTGGACGGTGACTCGGTATGAAAACTGCACGGAGGAGCTGTTTTATCGTTTCTACCGTGCAGTTCGACATGTAAACTGCCCAGAAACCGAATCTGCTGACAGATCGCAAATCGGCCGATATCGCGTTTTCGGCCCTCAGAAGCGCCGAAATCGCGTTTTCTCGCTGAGCCCAGTGGACGGTGACTCGGTATGAAAACTGCACGGAGGAGCTGTTTTATCGTTTCTACCGTGCAGTTCGACATGTAAACTGCCCAGAAACCGAATCTGCTGACAGATCGCAAATCGGCCGATATCGCGTTTTCGGCCCTCAGAAGCGCCGAAATCGCGTTTTCTCGCTGAGCCCAGTGGACGGTGACTCGGTATGAAAACTGCACGGAGGAGCTGTTTTATCGTTTCTACCGTGCAGTTCGACATGTAAACTGCCCAGAAACCGAATCTGCTGACAGATCGCAAATCGGCCGATATCGCGTTTTCGGCCCTCAGAAGCGCCGAAATCGCGTTTTCTCGCTGAGCCCAGTGGACGGTGACTCGGTATGAAAACTGCACGGAGGAGCTGTTTTATCGTTTCTACCGTGCAGTTCGACATGTAAACTGCCCAGAAACCGAATCTGCTGACAGATCGAAAATCGGCCGATATCGCGTTTTCGGCCCTCAGAAGCGCCGAAATCGCGTTTTCTCGCTGAGCCCAGTGGACGGTGACTCGGTATGAAAACTGCACGGAGGAGCTGTTTTATCGTTTCTACCGTGCAGTTCGACATGTAAACTGCCCAGAAACCGAATCTGCTGACAGATCGCAAATCGGCCGATATCGCGTTTTCGGCCCTCAGAAGCGCCGAAATCGCGTTTTCTCGCTGAGCCCAGTGGACGGTGACTCGGTATGAAAACTGCACGGAGGAGCTGTTTTATCGTTTCTACCGTGCAGTTCGACATGTAAACTGCCCAGAAACCGAATCTGCTGACAGATCGCAAATCGGCCGATATCGCGTTTTCGGCCCTCAGAAGCGCCGAAATCGCGTTTTCTCGCTGAGCCCAGTGGACGGTGACTCGGTATGAAAACTGCACGGAGGAGCTGTTTTATCGTTTCTACCGTGCAGTTCGACATGTAAACTGCCCAGAAACCGAATCTGCTGACAGATCGCAAATCGGCCGATATCGCGTTTTCGGCCCTCAGAAGCGCCGAAATCGCGTTTTCTCGCTGAGCCCAGTGGACGGTGACTCGGTATGAAAACTGCACGGAGGAGCTGTTTTATCGTTTCTACCGTGCAGTTCGACATGTAAACTGCCCAGAAACCGAATCTGCTGACAGATCGCAAATCGGCCGATATCGCGTTTTCGGCCCTCAGAAGCGCCGAAATCGCGTTTTCTCGCTGAGCCCAGTGGACGGTGACTCGGTATGAAAACTGCACGGAGGAGCTGTTTTATCGTTTCTACCGTGCAGTTCGACATGTAAACTGCCCAGAAACCGAATCTGCTGACAGATCGAAAATCGGCCGATATCGCGTTTTCGGCCCTCAGAAGCGCCGAAATCGCGTTTTCTCGCTGAGCCCAGTGGACGGTGACTCGGTATGAAAACTGCACGGAGGAGCTGTTTTATCGTTTCTACCGTGCAGTTCGACATGTAAACTGCCCAGAAACCGAATCTGCTGACAGATCGCAAATCGGCCGATATCGCGTTTTCGGCCCTCAGAATGCCGAAATCGCGTTTTCTCGCTGAGCCCAGTGGACGGTGACTCGGTATGAAAACTGCACGGAGGAGCTGTTTTATCGTTTCTACCGTGCAGTTCGACATGTAAACTGCCCAGAAACCGAATCTGCTGACAGATCGCAAATCGGCCGATATCGCGTTTTCGGCCCTCAGAAGCGCCGAAATCGCGTTTTCTCGCTGAGCCCAGTGGACGGTGACTCGGTATGAAAACTGCACGGAGGAGCTGTTTTATCGTTTCTACCGTGCAGTTCGACATGTAAACTGCCCAGAAACCGAATCTGCTGACAGATCGCAAATCGGCCGATATCGCGTTTTCGGCCCTCAGAAGCGCCGAAATCGCGTTTTCTCGCTGAGCCCAGTGGACGGTGACTCGGTATGAAAACTGCACGGAGGAGCTGTTTTATCGTTTCTACCGTGCAGTTCGACATGTAAACTGCCCAGAAACCGAATCTGCTGACAGATCGAAAATCGGCCGATATCGCGTTTTCGGCCCTCAGAAGCGCCGAAATCGCGTTTTCTCGCTGAGCCCAGTGGACGGTGACTCGGTATGAAAACTGCACGGAGGAGCTGTTTTATCGTTTCTACCGTGCAGTTCGACATGTAAACTGCCCAGAAACCGAATCTGCTGACAGATCGCAAATCGGCCGATATCGCGTTTTCGGCCCTCAGAAGCGCCGAAATCGCGTTTTCTCGCTGAGCCCAGTGGACGGTGACTCGGTATGAAAACTGCACGGAGGAGCTGTTTTATCGTTTCTACCGTGCAGTTCGACATGTAAACTGCCCAGAAACCGAATCTGCTGACAGATCGAAAATCGGCCGATATCGCGTTTTCGGCCCTCAGAAGCGCCGAAATCGCGTTTTCTCGCTGAGCCCAGTGGACGGTGACTCGGTATGAAAACTGCACGGAGGAGCTGTTTTATCGTTTCTACCGTGCAGTTCGACATGTAAACTGCCCAGAAACCGAATCTGCTGACAGATCGCAAATCGGCCGATATCGCGTTTTCGGCCCTCAGAAGCGCCGAAATCGCGTTTTCTCGCTGAGCCCAGTGGACGGTGACTCGGTATGAAAACTGCACGGAGGAGCTGTTTTATCGTTTCTACCGTGCAGTTCGACATGTAAACTGCCCAGAAACCGAATCTGCTGACAGATCGCAAATCGGCCGATATCGCGTTTTCGGCCCTCAGAAGCGCCGAAATCGCGTTTTCTCGCTGAGCCCAGTGGACGGTGACTCGGTATGAAAACTGCACGGAGGAGCTGTTTTATCGTTTCTACCGTGCAGTTCGACATGTAAACTGCCCAGAAACCGAATCTGCTGACAGATCGCAAATCGGCCGATATCGCGTTTTCGGCCCTCAGAAGCGCCGAAATCGCGTTTTCTCGCTGAGCCCAGTGGACGGTGACTCGGTATGAAAACTGCACGGAGGAGCTGTTTTATCGTTTCTACCGTGCAGTTCGACATGTAAACTGCCCAGAAACCGAATCTGCTGACAGATCGAAAATCGGCCGATATCGCGTTTTCGGCCCTCAGAAGCGCCGAAATCGCGTTTTCTCGCTGAGCCCAGTGGACGGTGACTCGGTATGAAAACTGCACGGAGGAGCTGTTTTATCGTTTCTACCGTGCAGTTCGACATGTAAACTGCCCAGAAACCGAATCTGCTGACAGATCGCAAATCGGCCGATATCGCGTTTTCGGCCCTCAGAAGCGCCGAAATCGCGTTTTCTCGCTGAGCCCAGTGGACGGTGACTCGGTATGAAAACTGCACGGAGGAGCTGTTTTATCGTTTCTACCGTGCAGTTCGACATGTAAACTGCCCAGAAACCGAATCTGCTGACAGATCGCAAATCGGCCGATATCGCGTTTTCGGCCCTCAGAAGCGCCGAAATCGCGTTTTCTCGCTGAGCCCAGTGGACGGTGACTCGGTATGAAAACTGCACGGAGGAGCTGTTTTATCGTTTCTACCGTGCAGTTCGACATGTAAACTGCCCAGAAACCGAATCTGCTGACAGATCGAAAATCGGCCGATATCGCGTTTTCGGCCCTCAGAAGCGCCGAAATCGCGTTTTCTCGCTGAGCCCAGTGGACGGTGACTCGGTATGAAAACTGCACGGAGGAGCTGTTTTATCGTTTCTACCGTGCAGTTCGACATGTAAACTGCCCAGAAACCGAATCTGCTGACAGATCGAAAATCGGCCGATATCGCGTTTTCGGCCCTCAGAAGCGCCGAAATCGCGTTTTCTCGCTGAGCCCAGTGGACGGTGACTCGGTATGAAAACTGCACGGAGGAGCTGTTTTATCGTTTCTACCGTGCAGTTCGACATGTAAACTGCCCAGAAACCGAATCTGCTGACAGATCGAAAATCGGCCGATATCGCGTTTTCGGCCCTCAGAAGCGCCGAAATCGCGTTTTCTCGCTGAGCCCAGTGGACGGTGACTCGGTATGAAAACTGCACGGAGGAGCTGTTTTATCGTTTCTACCGTGCAGTTCGACATGTAAACTGCCCAGAAACCGAATCTGCTGACAGATCGAAAATCGGCCGATATCGCGTTTTCGGCCCTCAGAAGCGCCGAAATCGCGTTTTCTCGCTGAGCCCAGTGGACGGTGACTCGGTATGAAAACTGCACGGAGGAGCTGTTTTATCGTTTCTACCGTGCAGTTCGACATGTAAACTGCCCAGAAACCGAATCTGCTGACAGATCGAAAATCGGCCGATATCGCGTTTTCGGCCCTCAGAAGCGCCGAAATCGCGTTTTCTCGCTGAGCCCAGTGGACGGTGACTCGGTATGAAAACTGCACGGAGGAGCTGTTTTATCGTTTCTACCGTGCAGTTCGACATGTAAACTGCCCAGAAACCGAATCTGCTGACAGATCGCAAATCGGCCGATATCGCGTTTTCGGCCCTCAGAAGCGCCGAAATCGCGTTTTCTCGCTGAGCCCAGTGGACGGTGACTCGGTATGAAAACTGCACGGAGGAGCTGTTTTATCGTTTCTACCGTGCAGTTCGACATGTAAACTGCCCAGAAACCGAATCTGCTGACAGATCGCAAATCGGCCGATATCGCGTTTTCGGCCCTCAGAAGCGCCGAAATCGCGTTTTCTCGCTGAGCCCAGTGGACGGTGACTCGGTATGAAAACTGCACGGAGGAGCTGTTTTATCGTTTCTACCGTGCAGTTCGACATGTAAACTGCCCAGAAACCGAATCTGCTGACAGATCGAAAATCGGCCGATATCGCGTTTTCGGCCCTCAGAAGCGCCGAAATCGCGTTTTCTCGCTGAGCCCAGTGGACGGTGACTCGGTATGAAAACTGCACGGAGGAGCTGTTTTATCGTTTCTACCGTGCAGTTCGACATGTAAACTGCCCAGAAACCGAATCTGCTGACAGATCGCAAATCGGCCGATATCGCGTTTTCGGCCCTCAGAAGCGCCGAAATCGCGTTTTCTCGCTGAGCCCAGTGGACGGTGACTCGGTATGAAAACTGCACGGAGGAGCTGTTTTATCGTTTCTACCGTGCAGTTCGACATGTAAACTGCCCAGAAACCGAATCTGCTGACAGATCGCAAATCGGCCGATATCGCGTTTTCGGCCCTCAGAAGCGCCGAAATCGCGTTTTCTCGCTGAGCCCAGTGGACGGTGACTCGGTATGAAAACTGCACGGAGGAGCTGTTTTATCGTTTCTACCGTGCAGTTCGACATGTAAACTGCCCAGAAACCGAATCTGCTGACAGATCGCAAATCGGCCGATATCGCGTTTTCGGCCCTCAGAAGCGCCGAAATCGCGTTTTCTCGCTGAGCCCAGTGGACGGTGACTCGGTATGAAAACTGCACGGAGGAGCTGTTTTATCGTTTCTACCGTGCAGTTCGACATGTAAACTGCCCAGAAACCGAATCTGCTGACAGATCGCAAATCGGCCGATATCGCGTTTTCGGCCCTCAGAAGCGCCGAAATCGCGTTTTCTCGCTGAGCCCAGTGGACGGTGACTCGGTATGAAAACTGCACGGAGGAGCTGTTTTATCGTTTCTACCGTGCAGTTCGACATGTAAACTGCCCAGAAACCGAATCTGCTGACAGATCGAAAATCGGCCGATATCGCGTTTTCGGCCCTCAGAAGCGCCGAAATCGCGTTTTCTCGCTGAGCCCAGTGGACGGTGACTCGGTATGAAAACTGCACGGAGGAGCTGTTTTATCGTTTCTACCGTGCAGTTCGACATGTAAACTGCCCAGAAACCGAATCTGCTGACAGATCGCAAATCGGCCGATATCGCGTTTTCGGCCCTCAGAAGCGCCGAAATCGCGTTTTCTCGCTGAGCCCAGTGGACGGTGACTCGGTATGAAAACTGCACGGAGGAGCTGTTTTATCGTTTCTACCGTGCAGTTCGACATGTAAACTGCCCAGAAACCGAATCTGCTGACAGATCGAAAATCGGCCGATATCGCGTTTTCGGCCCTCAGAAGCGCCGAAATCGCGTTTTCTCGCTGAGCCCAGTGGACGGTGACTCGGTATGAAAACTGCACGGAGGAGCTGTTTTATCGTTTCTACCGTGCAGTTCGACATGTAAACTGCCCAGAAACCGAATCTGCTGACAGATCGCAAATCGGCCGATATCGCGTTTTCGGCCCTCAGAAGCGCCGAAATCGCGTTTTCTCGCTGAGCCCAGTGGACGGTGACTCGGTATGAAAACTGCACGGAGGAGCTGTTTTATCGTTTCTACCGTGCAGTTCGACATGTAAACTGCCCAGAAACCGAATCTGCTGACAGATCGCAAATCGGCCGATATCGCGTTTTCGGCCCTCAGAAGCGCCGAAATCGCGTTTTCTCGCTGAGCCCAGTGGACGGTGACTCGGTATGAAAACTGCACGGAGGAGCTGTTTTATCGTTTCTACCGTGCAGTTCGACATGTAAACTGCCCAGAAACCGAATCTGCTGACAGATCGCAAATCGGCCGATATCGCGTTTTCGGCCCTCAGAAGCGCCGAAATCGCGTTTTCTCGCTGAGCCCAGTGGACGGTGACTCGGTATGAAAACTGCACGGAGGAGCTGTTTTATCGTTTCTACCGTGCAGTTCGACATGTAAACTGCCCAGAAACCGAATCTGCTGACAGATCGCAAATCGGCCGATATCGCGTTTTCGGCCCTCAGAAGCGCCGAAATCGCGTTTTCTCGCTGAGCCCAGTGGACGGTGACTCGGTATGAAAACTGCACGGAGGAGCTGTTTTATCGTTTCTACCGTGCAGTTCGACATGTAAACTGCCCAGAAACCGAATCTGCTGACAGATCGCAAATCGGCCGATATCGCGTTTTCGGCCCTCAGAAGCGCCGAAATCGCGTTTTCTCGCTGAGCCCAGTGGACGGTGACTCGGTATGAAAACTGCACGGAGGAGCTGTTTTATCGTTTCTACCGTGCAGTTCGACATGTAAACTGCCCAGAAACCGAATCTGCTGACAGATCGCAAATCGGCCGATATCGCGTTTTCGGCCCTCAGAAGCGCCGAAATCGCGTTTTCTCGCTGAGCCCAGTGGACGGTGACTCGGTATGAAAACTGCACGGAGGAGCTGTTTTATCGTTTCTACCGTGCAGTTCGACATGTAAACTGCCCAGAAACCGAATCTGCTGACAGATCGCAAATCGGCCGATATCGCGTTTTCGGCCCTCAGAAGCGCCGAAATCGCGTTTTCTCGCTGAGCCCAGTGGACGGTGACTCGGTATGAAAACTGCACGGAGGAGCTGTTTTATCGTTTCTACCGTGCAGTTCGACATGTAAACTGCCCAGAAACCGAATCTGCTGACAGATCGCAAATCGGCCGATATCGCGTTTTCGGCCCTCAGAAGCGCCGAAATCGCGTTTTCTCGCTGAGCCCAGTGGACGGTGACTCGGTATGAAAACTGCACGGAGGAGCTGTTTTATCGTTTCTACCGTGCAGTTCGACATGTAAACTGCCCAGAAACCGAATCTGCTGACAGATCGCAAATCGGCCGATATCGCGTTTTCGGCCCTCAGAAGCGCCGAAATCGCGTTTTCTCGCTGAGCCCAGTGGACGGTGACTCGGTATGAAAACTGCACGGAGGAGCTGTTTTATCGTTTCTACCGTGCAGTTCGACATGTAAACTGCCCAGAAACCGAATCTGCTGACAGATCGCAAATCGGCCGATATCGCGTTTTCGGCCCTCAGAAGCGCCGAAATCGCGTTTTCTCGCTGAGCCCAGTGGACGGTGACTCGGTATGAAAACTGCACGGAGGAGCTGTTTTATCGTTTCTACCGTGCAGTTCGACATGTAAACTGCCCAGAAACCGAATCTGCTGACAGATCGCAAATCGGCCGATATCGCGTTTTCGGCCCTCAGAAGCGCCGAAATCGCGTTTTCTCGCTGAGCCCAGTGGACGGTGACTCGGTATGAAAACTGCACGGAGGAGCTGTTTTATCGTTTCTACCGTGCAGTTCGACATGTAAACTGCCCAGAAACCGAATCTGCTGACAGATCGCAAATCGGCCGATATCGCGTTTTCGGCCCTCAGAAGCGCCGAAATCGCGTTTTCTCGCTGAGCCCAGTGGACGGTGACTCGGTATGAAAACTGCACGGAGGAGCTGTTTTATCGTTTCTACCGTGCAGTTCGACATGTAAACTGCCCAGAAACCGAATCTGCTGACAGATCGCAAATCGGCCGATATCGCGTTTTCGGCCCTCCGAAGCGCCGAAATCGCGTTTTCTCGCTGAGCCCAGTGGACGGTGACTCGGTATGAAAACTGCACGGAGGAGCTGTTTTATCGTTTCTACCGTGCAGTTCGACATGTAAACTGCCCAGAAACCGAATCTGCTGACAGATCGCAAATCGGCCGATATCGCGTTTTCGGCCCTCAGAAGCGCCGAAATCGCGTTTTCTCGCTGAGCCCAGTGGACGGTGACTCGGTATGAAAACTGCACGGAGGAGCTGTTTTATCGTTTCTACCGTGCAGTTCGACATGTAAACTGCCCAGAAACCGAATCTGCTGACAGATCGCAAATCGGCCGATATCGCGTTTTCGGCCCTCAGAAGCGCCGAAATCGCGTTTTCTCGCTGAGCCCAGTGGACGGTGACTCGGTATGAAAACTGCACGGAGGAGCTGTTTTATCGTTTCTACCGTGCAGTTCGACATGTAAACTGCCCAGAAACCGAATCTGCTGACAGATCGCAAATCGGCCGATATCGCGTTTTCGGCCCTCAGAAGCGCCGAAATCGCGTTTTCTCGCTGAGCCCAGTGGACGGTGACTCGGTATGAAAACTGCACGGAGGAGCTGTTTTATCGTTTCTACCGTGCAGTTCGACATGTAAACTGCCCAGAAACCGAATCTGCTGACAGATCGCAAATCGGCCGATATCGCGTTTTCGGCCCTCAGAAGCGCCGAAATCGCGTTTTCTCGCTGAGCCCAGTGGACGGTGACTCGGTATGAAAACTGCACGGAGGAGCTGTTTTATCGTTTCTACCGTGCAGTTCGACATGTAAACTGCCCAGAAACCGAATCTGCTGACAGATCGCAAATCGGCCGATATCGCGTTTTCGGCCCTCAGAAGCGCCGAAATCGCGTTTTCTCGCTGAGCCCAGTGGACGGTGACTCGGTATGAAAACTGCACGGAGGAGCTGTTTTATCGTTTCTACCGTGCAGTTCGACATGTAAACTGCCCAGAAACCGAATCTGCTGACAGATCGCAAATCGGCCGATATCGCGTTTTCGGCCCTCAGAAGCGCCGAAATCGCGTTTTCTCGCTGAGCCCAGTGGACGGTGACTCGGTATGAAAACTGCACGGAGGAGCTGTTTTATCGTTTCTACCGTGCAGTTCGACATGTAAACTGCCCAGAAACCGAATCTGCTGACAGATCGCAAATCGGCCGATATCGCGTTTTCGGCCCTCAGAAGCGCCGAAATCGCGTTTTCTCGCTGAGCCCAGTGGACGGTGACTCGGTATGAAAACTGCACGGAGGAGCTGTTTTATCGTTTCTACCGTGCAGTTCGACATGTAAACTGCCCAGAAACCGAATCTGCTGACAGATCGCAAATCGGCCGATATCGCGTTTTCGGCCCTCAGAAGCGCCGAAATCGCGTTTTCTCGCTGAGCCCAGTGGACGGTGACTCGGTATGAAAACTGCACGGAGGAGCTGTTTTATCGTTTCTACCGTGCAGTTCGACATGTAAACTGCCCAGAAACCGAATCTGCTGACAGATCGCAAATCGGCCGATATCGCGTTTTCGGCCCTCAGAAGCGCCGAAATCGCGTTTTCTCGCTGAGCCCAGTGGACGGTGACTCGGTATGAAAACTGCACGGAGGAGCTGTTTTATCGTTTCTACCGTGCAGTTCGACATGTAAACTGCCCAGAAACCGAATCTGCTGACAGATCGCAAATCGGCCGATATCGCGTTTTCGGCCCTCAGAAGCGCCGAAATCGCGTTTTCTCGCTGAGCCCAGTGGACGGTGACTCGGTATGAAAACTGCACGGAGGAGCTGTTTTATCGTTTCTACCGTGCAGTTCGACATGTAAACTGCCCAGAAACCGAATCTGCTGACAGATCGCAAATCGGCCGATATCGCGTTTTCGGCCCTCAGAAGCGCCGAAATCGCGTTTTCTCGCTGAGCCCAGTGGACGGTGACTCGGTATGAAAACTGCACGGAGGAGCTGTTTTATCGTTTCTACCGTGCAGTTCGACATGTAAACTGCCAGAAACCGAATCTGCTGACAGATCGAAAATCGGCCGATATCGCGTTTTCGGCCCTCAGAAGCGCCGAAATCGCGTTTTCTCGCTGAGCCCAGTGGACGGTGACTCGGTATGAAAACTGCACGGAGGAGCTGTTTTATCGTTTCTACCGTGCAGTTCGACATGTAAACTGCCCAGAAACCGAATCTGCTGACAGATCGCAAATCGGCCGATATCGCGTTTTCGGCCCTCAGAAGCGCCGAAATCGCGTTTTCTCGCTGAGCCCAGTGGACGGTGACTCGGTATGAAAACTGCACGGAGGAGCTGTTTTATCGTTTCTACCGTGCAGTTCGACATGTAAACTGCCCAGAAACCGAATCTGCTGACAGATCGCAAATCGGCCGATATCGCGTTTTCGGCCCTCAGAAGCGCCGAAATCGCGTTTTCTCGCTGAGCCCAGTGGACGGTGACTCGGTATGAAAACTGCACGGAGGAGCTGTTTTATCGTTTCTACCGTGCAGTTCGACATGTAAACTGCCCAGAAACCGAATCTGCTGACAGATCGCAAATCGGCCGATATCGCGTTTTCGGCCCTCAGAAGCGCCGAAATCGCGTTTTCTCGCTGAGCCCAGTGGACGGTGACTCGGTATGAAAACTGCACGGAGGAGCTGTTTTATCGTTTCTACCGTGCAGTTCGACATGTAAACTGCCCAGAAACCGAATCTGCTGACAGATCGCAAATCGGCCGATATCGCGTTTTCGGCCCTCAGAAGCGCCGAAATCGCGTTTTCTCGCTGAGCCCAGTGGACGGTGACTCGGTATGAAAACTGCACGGAGGAGCTGTTTTATCGTTTCTACCGTGCAGTTCGACATGTAAACTGCCCAGAAACCGAATCTGCTGACAGATCGAAAATCGGCCGATATCGCGTTTTCGGCCCTCAGAAGCGCCGAAATCGCGTTTTCTCGCTGAGCCCAGTGGACGGTGACTCGGTATGAAAACTGCACGGAGGAGCTGTTTTATCGTTTCTACCGTGCAGTTCGACATGTAAACTGCCCAGAAACCGAATCTGCTGACAGATCGCAAATCGGCCGATATCGCGTTTTCGGCCCTCAGAAGCGCCGAAATCGCGTTTTCTCGCTGAGCCCAGTGGACGGTGACTCGGTATGAAAACTGCACGGAGGAGCTGTTTTATCGTTTCTACCGTGCAGTTCGACATGTAAACTGCCCAGAAACCGAATCTGCTGACAGATCGCAAATCGGCCGATATCGCGTTTTCGGCCCTCAGAAGCGCCGAAATCGCGTTTTCTCGCTGAGCCCAGTGGACGGTGACTCGGTATGAAAACTGCACGGAGGAGCTGTTTTATCGTTTCTACCGTGCAGTTCGACATGTAAACTGCCCAGAAACCGAATCTGCTGACAGATCGAAAATCGGCCGATATCGCGTTTTCGGCCCTCAGAAGCGCCGAAATCGCGTTTTCTCGCTGAGCCCAGTGGACGGTGACTCGGTATGAAAACTGCACGGAGGAGCTGTTTTATCGTTTCTACCGTGCAGTTCGACATGTAAACTGCCCAGAAACCGAATCTGCTGACAGATCGCAAATCGGCCGATATCGCGTTTTCGGCCCTCAGAAGCGCCGAAATCGCGTTTTCTCGCTGAGCCCAGTGGACGGTGACTCGGTATGAAAACTGCACGGAGGAGCTGTTTTATCGTTTCTACCGTGCAGTTCGACATGTAAACTGCCCAGAAACCGAATCTGCTGACAGATCGAAAATCGGCCGATATCGCGTTTTCGGCCCTCAGAAGCGCCGAAATCGCGTTTTCTCGCTGAGCCCAGTGGACGGTGACTCGGTATGAAAACTGCACGGAGGAGCTGTTTTATCGTTTCTACCGTGCAGTTCGACATGTAAACTGCCCAGAAACCGAATCTGCTGACAGATCGCAAATCGGCCGATATCGCGTTTTCGGCCCTCAGAAGCGCCGAAATCGCGTTTTCTCGCTGAGCCCAGTGGACGGTGACTCGGTATGAAAACTGCACGGAGGAGCTGTTTTATCGTTTCTACCGTGCAGTTCGACATGTAAACTGCCCAGAAACCGAATCTGCTGACAGATCGAAAATCGGCCGATATCGCGTTTTCGGCCCTCAGAAGCGCCGAAATCGCGTTTTCTCGCTGAGCCCAGTGGACGGTGACTCGGTATGAAAACTGCACGGAGGAGCTGTTTTATCGTTTCTACCGTGCAGTTCGACATGTAAACTGCCCAGAAACCGAATCTGCTGACAGATCGCAAATCGGCCGATATCGCGTTTTCGGCCCTCAGAAGCGCCGAAATCGCGTTTTCTCGCTGAGCCCAGTGGACGGTGACTCGGTATGAAAACTGCACGGAGGAGCTGTTTTATCGTTTCTACCGTGCAGTTCGACATGTAAACTGCCCAGAAACCGAATCTGCTGACAGATCGCAAATCGGCCGATATCGCGTTTTCGGCCCTCAGAAGCGCCGAAATCGCGTTTTCTCGCTGAGCCCAGTGGACGGTGACTCGGTATGAAAACTGCACGGAGGAGCTGTTTTATCGTTTCTACCGTGCAGTTCGACATGTAAACTGCCCAGAAACCGAATCTGCTGACAGATCGCAAATCGGCCGATATCGCGTTTTCGGCCCTCAGAAGCGCCGAAATCGCGTTTTCTCGCTGAGCCCAGTGGACGGTGACTCGGTATGAAAACTGCACGGAGGAGCTGTTTTATCGTTTCTACCGTGCAGTTCGACATGTAAACTGCCCAGAAACCGAATCTGCTGACAGATCGCAAATCGGCCGATATCGCGTTTTCGGCCCTCAGAAGCGCCGAAATCGCGTTTTCTCGCTGAGCCCAGTGGACGGTGACTCGGTATGAAAACTGCACGGAGGAGCTGTTTTATCGTTTCTACCGTGCAGTTCGACATGTAAACTGCCCAGAAACCGAATCTGCTGACAGATCGCAAATCGGCCGATATCGCGTTTTCGGCCCTCAGAAGCGCCGAAATCGCGTTTTCTCGCTGAGCCCAGTGGACGGTGACTCGGTATGAAAACTGCACGGAGGAGCTGTTTTATCGTTTCTACCGTGCAGTTCGACATGTAAACTGCCCAGAAACCGAATCTGCTGACAGATCGCAAATCGGCCGATATCGCGTTTTCGGCCCTCAGAAGCGCCGAAATCGCGTTTTCTCGCTGAGCCCAGTGGACGGTGACTCGGTATGAAAACTGCACGGAGGAGCTGTTTTATCGTTTCTACCGTGCAGTTCGACATGTAAACTGCCCAGAAACCGAATCTGCTGACAGATCGCAAATCGGCCGATATCGCGTTTTCGGCCCTCAGAAGCGCCGAAATCGCGTTTTCTCGCTGAGCCCAGTGGACGGTGACTCGGTATGAAAACTGCACGGAGGAGCTGTTTTATCGTTTCTACCGTGCAGTTCGACATGTAAACTGCCCAGAAACCGAATCTGCTGACAGATCGCAAATCGGCCGATATCGCGTTTTCGGCCCTCAGAAGCGCCGAAATCGCGTTTTCTCGCTGAGCCCAGTGGACGGTGACTCGGTATGAAAACTGCACGGAGGAGCTGTTTTATCGTTTCTACCGTGCAGTTCGACATGTAAACTGCCCAGAAACCGAATCTGCTGACAGATCGCAAATCGGCCGATATCGCGTTTTCGGCCCTCAGAAGCGCCGAAATCGCGTTTTCTCGCTGAGCCCAGTGGACGGTGACTCGGTATGAAAACTGCACGGAGGAGCTGTTTTATCGTTTCTACCGTGCAGTTCGACATGTAAACTGCCCAGAAACCGAATCTGCTGACAGATCGCAAATCGGCCGATATCGCGTTTTCGGCCCTCAGAAGCGCCGAAATCGCGTTTTCTCGCTGAGCCCAGTGGACGGTGACTCGGTATGAAAACTGCACGGAGGAGCTGTTTTATCGTTTCTACCGTGCAGTTCGACATGTAAACTGCCCAGAAACCGAATCTGCTGACAGATCGAAAATCGGCCGATATCGCGTTTTCGGCCCTCAGAAGCGCCGAAATCGCGTTTTCTCGCTGAGCCCAGTGGACGGTGACTCGGTATGAAAACTGCACGGAGGAGCTGTTTTATCGTTTCTACCGTGCAGTTCGACATGTAAACTGCCCAGAAACCGAATCTGCTGACAGATCGCAAATCGGCCGATATCGCGTTTTCGGCCCTCAGAAGCGCCGAAATCGCGTTTTCTCGCTGAGCCCAGTGGACGGTGACTCGGTATGAAAACTGCACGGAGGAGCTGTTTTATCGTTTCTACCGTGCAGTTCGACATGTAAACTGCCCAGAAACCGAATCTGCTGACAGATCGCAAATCGGCCGATATCGCGTTTTCGGCCCTCAGAAGCGCCGAAATCGCGTTTTCTCGCTGAGCCCAGTGGACGGTGACTCGGTATGAAAACTGCACGGAGGAGCTGTTTTATCGTTTCTACCGTGCAGTTCGACATGTAAACTGCCCAGAAACCGAATCTGCTGACAGATCGCAAATCGGCCGATATCGCGTTTTCGGCCCTCAGAAGCGCCGAAATCGCGTTTTCTCGCTGAGCCCAGTGGACGGTGACTCGGTATGAAAACTGCACGGAGGAGCTGTTTTATCGTTTCTACCGTGCAGTTCGACATGTAAACTGCCCAGAAACCGAATCTGCTGACAGATCGCAAATCGGCCGATATCGCGTTTTCGGCCCTCAGAAGCGCCGAAATCGCGTTTTCTCGCTGAGCCCAGTGGACGGTGACTCGGTATGAAAACTGCACGGAGGAGCTGTTTTATCGTTTCTACCGTGCAGTTCGACATGTAAACTGCCCAGAAACCGAATCTGCTGACAGATCGAAAATCGGCCGATATCGCGTTTTCGGCCCTCAGAAGCGCCGAAATCGCGTTTTCTCGCTGAGCCCAGTGGACGGTGACTCGGTATGAAAACTGCACGGAGGAGCTGTTTTATCGTTTCTACCGTGCAGTTCGACATGTAAACTGCCCAGAAACCGAATCTGCTGACAGATCGCAAATCGGCCGATATCGCGTTTTCGGCCCTCAGAAGCGCCGAAATCGCGTTTTCTCGCTGAGCCCAGTGGACGGTGACTCGGTATGAAAACTGCACGGAGGAGCTGTTTTATCGTTTCTACCGTGCAGTTCGACATGTAAACTGCCCAGAAACCGAATCTGCTGACAGATCGCAAATCGGCCGATATCGCGTTTTCGGCCCTCAGAAGCGCCGAAATCGCGTTTTCTCGCTGAGCCCAGTGGACGGTGACTCGGTATGAAAACTGCACGGAGGAGCTGTTTTATCGTTTCTACCGTGCAGTTCGACATGTAAACTGCCCAGAAACCGAATCTGCTGACAGATCGCAAATCGGCCGATATCGCGTTTTCGGCCCTCAGAAGCGCCGAAATCGCGTTTTCTCGCTGAGCCCAGTGGACGGTGACTCGGTATGAAAACTGCACGGAGGAGCTGTTTTATCGTTTCTACCGTGCAGTTCGACATGTAAACTGCCCAGAAACCGAATCTGCTGACAGATCGCAAATCGGCCGATATCGCGTTTTCGGCCCTCAGAAGCGCCGAAATCGCGTTTTCTCGCTGAGCCCAGTGGACGGTGACTCGGTATGAAAACTGCACGGAGGAGCTGTTTTATCGTTTCTACCGTGCAGTTCGACATGTAAACTGCCCAGAAACCGAATCTGCTGACAGATCGCAAATCGGCCGATATCGCGTTTTCGGCCCTCAGAAGCGCCGAAATCGCGTTTTCTCGCTGAGCCCAGTGGACGGTGACTCGGTATGAAAACTGCACGGAGGAGCTGTTTTATCGTTTCTACCGTGCAGTTCGACATGTAAACTGCCCAGAAACCGAATCTGCTGACAGATCGCAAATCGGCCGATATCGCGTTTTCGGCCCTCAGAAGCGCCGAAATCGCGTTTTCTCGCTGAGCCCAGTGGACGGTGACTCGGTATGAAAACTGCACGGAGGAGCTGTTTTATCGTTTCTACCGTGCAGTTCGACATGTAAACTGCCCAGAAACCGAATCTGCTGACAGATCGCAAATCGGCCGATATCGCGTTTTCGGCCCTCAGAAGCGCCGAAATCGCGTTTTCTCGCTGAGCCCAGTGGACGGTGACTCGGTATGAAAACTGCACGGAGGAGCTGTTTTATCGTTTCTACCGTGCAGTTCGACATGTAAACTGCCCAGAAACCGAATCTGCTGACAGATCGCAAATCGGCCGATATCGCGTTTTCGGCCCTCAGAAGCGCCGAAATCGCGTTTTCTCGCTGAGCCCAGTGGACGGTGACTCGGTATGAAAACTGCACGGAGGAGCTGTTTTATCGTTTCTACCGTGCAGTTCGACATGTAAACTGCCCAGAAACCGAATCTGCTGACAGATCGCAAATCGGCCGATATCGCGTTTTCGGCCCTCAGAAGCGCCGAAATCGCGTTTTCTCGCTGAGCCGAGTGGACGGTGACTCGGTATGAAAACTGCACGGAGGAGCTGTTTTATCGTTTCTACCGTGCAGTTCGACATGTAAACTGCCCAGAAACCGAATCTGCTGACAGATCGCAAATCGGCCGATATCGCGTTTTCGGCCCTCAGAAGCGCCGAAATCGCGTTTTCTCGCTGAGCCCAGTGGACGGTGACTCGGTATGAAAACTGCACGGAGGAGCTGTTTTATCGTTTCTACCGTGCAGTTCGACATGTAAACTGCCCAGAAACCGAATCTGCTGACAGATCGCAAATCGGCCGATATCGCGTTTTCGGCCCTCAGAAGCGCCGAAATCGCGTTTTCTCGCTGAGCCCAGTGGACGGTGACTCGGTATGAAAACTGCACGGAGGAGCTGTTTTATCGTTTCTACCGTGCAGTTCGACATGTAAACTGCCCAGAAACCGAATCTGCTGACAGATCGCAAATCGGCCGATATCGCGTTTTCGGCCCTCAGAAGCGCCGAAATCGCGTTTTCTCGCTGAGCCCAGTGGACGGTGACTCGGTATGAAAACTGCACGGAGGAGCTGTTTTATCGTTTCTACCGTGCAGTTCGACATGTAAACTGCCCAGAAACCGAATCTGCTGACAGATCGCAAATCGGCCGATATCGCGTTTTCGGCCCTCAGAAGCGCCGAAATCGCGTTTTCTCGCTGAGCCCAGTGGACGGTGACTCGGTATGAAAACTGCACGGAGGAGCTGTTTTATCGTTTCTACCGTGCAGTTCGACATGTAAACTGCCCAGAAACCGAATCTGCTGACAGATCGCAAATCGGCCGATATCGCGTTTTCGGCCCTCAGAAGCGCCGAAATCGCGTTTTCTCGCTGAGCCCAGTGGACGGTGACTCGGTATGAAAACTGCACGGAGGAGCTGTTTTATCGTTTCTACCGTGCAGTTCGACATGTAAACTGCCCAGAAACCGAATCTGCTGACAGATCGCAAATCGGCCGATATCGCGTTTTCGGCCCTCAGAAGCGCCGAAATCGCGTTTTCTCGCTGAGCCGAGTGGACGGTGACTCGGTATGAAAACTGCACGGAGGAGCTGTTTTATCGTTTCTACCGTGCAGTTCGACATGTAAACTGCCCAGAAACCGAATCTGCTGACAGATCGCAAATCGGCCGATATCGCGTTTTCGGCCCTCAGAAGCGCCGAAATCGCGTTTTCTCGCTGAGCCCAGTGGACGGTGACTCGGTATGAAAACTGCACGGAGGAGCTGTTTTATCGTTTCTACCGTGCAGTTCGACATGTAAACTGCCCAGAAACCGAATCTGCTGACAGATCGCAAATCGGCCGATATCGCGTTTTCGGCCCTCAGAAGCGCCGAAATCGCGTTTTCTCGCTGAGCCCAGTGGACGGTGACTCGGTATGAAAACTGCACGGAGGAGCTGTTTTATCGTTTCTACCGTGCAGTTCGACATGTAAACTGCCCAGAAACCGAATCTGCTGACAGATCGAAAATCGGCCGATATCGCGTTTTCGGCCCTCAGAAGCGCCGAAATCGCGTTTTCTCGCTGAGCCCAGTGGACGGTGACTCGGTATGAAAACTGCACGGAGGAGCTGTTTTATCGTTTCTACCGTGCAGTTCGACATGTAAACTGCCCAGAAACCGAATCTGCTGACAGATCGCAAATCGGCCGATATCGCGTTTTCGGCCCTCAGAAGCGCCGAAATCGCGTTTTCTCGCTGAGCCCAGTGGACGGTGACTCGGTATGAAAACTGCACGGAGGAGCTGTTTTATCGTTTCTACCGTGCAGTTCGACATGTAAACTGCCCAGAAACCGAATCTGCTGACAGATCGCAAATCGGCCGATATCGCGTTTTCGGCCCTCAGAAGCGCCGAAATCGCGTTTTCTCGCTGAGCCCAGTGGACGGTGACTCGGTATGAAAACTGCACGGAGGAGCTGTTTTATCGTTTCTACCGTGCAGTTCGACATGTAAACTGCCCAGAAACCGAATCTGCTGACAGATCGCAAATCGGCCGATATCGCGTTTTCGGCCCTCAGAAGCGCCGAAATCGCGTTTTCTCGCTGAGCCCAGTGGACGGTGACTCGGTATGAAAACTGCACGGAGGAGCTGTTTTATCGTTTCTACCGTGCAGTTCGACATGTAAACTGCCCAGAAACCGAATCTGCTGACAGATCGCAAATCGGCCGATATCGCGTTTTCGGCCCTCAGAAGCGCCGAAATCGCGTTTTCTCGCTGAGCCCAGTGGACGGTGACTCGGTATGAAAACTGCACGGAGGAGCTGTTTTATCGTTTCTACCGTGCAGTTCGACATGTAAACTGCCCAGAAACCGAATCTGCTGACAGATCGCAAATCGGCCGATATCGCGTTTTCGGCCCTCAGAAGCGCCGAAATCGCGTTTTCTCGCTGAGCCCAGTGGACGGTGACTCGGTATGAAAACTGCACGGAGGAGCTGTTTTATCGTTTCTACCGTGCAGTTCGACATGTAAACTGCCCAGAAACCGAATCTGCTGACAGATCGCAAATCGGCCGATATCGCGTTTTCGGCCCTCAGAAGCGCCGAAATCGCGTTTTCTCGCTGAGCCCAGTGGACGGTGACTCGGTATGAAAACTGCACGGAGGAGCTGTTTTATCGTTTCTACCGTGCAGTTCGACATGTAAACTGCCCAGAAACCGAATCTGCTGACAGATCGCAAATCGGCCGATATCGCGTTTTCGGCCCTCAGAAGCGCCGAAATCGCGTTTTCTCGCTGAGCCCAGTGGACGGTGACTCGGTATGAAAACTGCACGGAGGAGCTGTTTTATCGTTTCTACCGTGCAGTTCGACATGTAAACTGCCCAGAAACCGAATCTGCTGACAGATCGCAAATCGGCCGATATCGCGTTTTCGGCCCTCAGAAGCGCCGAAATCGCGTTTTCTCGCTGAGCCGAGTGGACGGTGACTCGGTATGAAAACTGCACGGAGGAGCTGTTTTATCGTTTCTACCGTGCAGTTCGACATGTAAACTGCCCAGAAACCGAATCTGCTGACAGATCGCAAATCGGCCGATATCGCGTTTTCGGCCCTCAGAAGCGCCGAAATCGCGTTTTCTCGCTGAGCCCAGTGGACGGTGACTCGGTATGAAAACTGCACGGAGGAGCTGTTTTATCGTTTCTACCGTGCAGTTCGACATGTAAACTGCCCAGAAACCGAATCTGCTGACAGATCGCAAATCGGCCGATATCGCGTTTTCGGCCCTCAGAAGCGCCGAAATCGCGTTTTCTCGCTGAGCCGAGTGGACGGTGACTCGGTATGAAAACTGCACGGAGGAGCTGTTTTATCGTTTCTACCGTGCAGTTCGACATGTAAACTGCCCAGAAACCGAATCTGCTGACAGATCGCAAATCGGCCGATATCGCGTTTTCGGCCCTCAGAAGCGCCGAAATCGCGTTTTCTCGCTGAGCCCAGTGGACGGTGACTCGGTATGAAAACTGCACGGAGGAGCTGTTTTATCGTTTCTACCGTGCAGTTCGACATGTAAACTGCCCAGAAACCGAATCTGCTGACAGATCGCAAATCGGCCGATATCGCGTTTTCGGCCCTCAGAAGCGCCGAAATCGCGTTTTCTCGCTGAGCCCAGTGGACGGTGACTCGGTATGAAAACTGCACGGAGGAGCTGTTTTATCGTTTCTACCGTGCAGTTCGACATGTAAACTGCCCAGAAACCGAATCTGCTGACAGATCGCAAATCGGCCGATATCGCGTTTTCGGCCCTCAGAAGCGCCGAAATCGCGTTTTCTCGCTGAGCCGAGTGGACGGTGACTCGGTATGAAAACTGCACGGAGGAGCTGTTTTATCGTTTCTACCGTGCAGTTCGACATGTAAACTGCCCAGAAACCGAATCTGCTGACAGATCGCAAATCGGCCGATATCGCGTTTTCGGCCCTCAGAAGCGCCGAAATCGCGTTTTCTCGCTGAGCCCAGTGGACGGTGACTCGGTATGAAAACTGCACGGAGGAGCTGTTTTATCGTTTCTACCGTGCAGTTCGACATGTAAACTGCCCAGAAACCGAATCTGCTGACAGATCGCAAATCGGCCGATATCGCGTTTTCGGCCCTCAGAAGCGCCGAAATCGCGTTTTCTCGCTGAGCCCAGTGGACGGTGACTCGGTATGAAAACTGCACGGAGGAGCTGTTTTATCGTTTCTACCGTGCAGTTCGACATGTAAACTGCCCAGAAACCGAATCTGCTGACAGATCGCAAATCGGCCGATATCGCGTTTTCGGCCCTCAGAAGCGCCGAAATCGCGTTTTCTCGCTGAGCCCAGTGGACGGTGACTCGGTATGAAAACTGCACGGAGGAGCTGTTTTATCGTTTCTACCGTGCAGTTCGACATGTAAACTGCCCAGAAACCGAATCTGCTGACAGATCGCAAATCGGCCGATATCGCGTTTTCGGCCCTCAGAAGCGCCGAAATCGCGTTTTCTCGCTGAGCCCAGTGGACGGTGACTCGGTATGAAAACTGCACGGAGGAGCTGTTTTATCGTTTCTACCGTGCAGTTCGACATGTAAACTGCCCAGAAACCGAATCTGCTGACAGATCGCAAATCGGCCGATATCGCGTTTTCGGCCCTCAGAAGCGCCGAAATCGCGTTTTCTCGCTGAGCCCAGTGGACGGTGACTCGGTATGAAAACTGCACGGAGGAGCTGTTTTATCGTTTCTACCGTGCAGTTCGACATGTAAACTGCCCAGAAACCGAATCTGCTGACAGATCGCAAATCGGCCGATATCGCGTTTTCGGCCCTCAGAAGCGCCGAAATCGCGTTTTCTCGCTGAGCCCAGTGGACGGTGACTCGGTATGAAAACTGCACGGAGGAGCTGTTTTATCGTTTCTACCGTGCAGTTCGACATGTAAACTGCCCAGAAACCGAATCTGCTGACAGATCGCAAATCGGCCGATATCGCGTTTTCGGCCCTCAGAAGCGCCGAAATCGCGTTTTCTCGCTGAGCCCAGTGGACGGTGACTCGGTATGAAAACTGCACGGAGGAGCTGTTTTATCGTTTCTACCGTGCAGTTCGACATGTAAACTGCCCAGAAACCGAATCTGCTGACAGATCGCAAATCGGCCGATATCGCGTTTTCGGCCCTCAGAAGCGCCGAAATCGCGTTTTCTCGCTGAGCCCAGTGGACGGTGACTCGGTATGAAAACTGCACGGAGGAGCTGTTTTATCGTTTCTACCGTGCAGTTCGACATGTAAACTGCCCAGAAACCGAATCTGCTGACAGATCGCAAATCGGCCGATATCGCGTTTTCGGCCCTCAGAAGCGCCGAAATCGCGTTTTCTCGCTGAGCCCAGTGGACGGTGACTCGGTATGAAAACTGCACGGAGGAGCTGTTTTATCGTTTCTACCGTGCAGTTCGACATGTAAACTGCCCAGAAACCGAATCTGCTGACAGATCGCAAATCGGCCGATATCGCGTTTTCGGCCCTCAGAAGCGCCGAAATCGCGTTTTCTCGCTGAGCCCAGTGGACGGTGACTCGGTATGAAAACTGCACGGAGGAGCTGTTTTATCGTTTCTACCGTGCAGTTCGACATGTAAACTGCCCAGAAACCGAATCTGCTGACAGATCGCAAATCGGCCGATATCGCGTTTTCGGCCCTCAGAAGCGCCGAAATCGCGTTTTCTCGCTGAGCCCAGTGGACGGTGACTCGGTATGAAAACTGCACGGAGGAGCTGTTTTATCGTTTCTACCGTGCAGTTCGACATGTAAACTGCCCAGAAACCGAATCTGCTGACAGATCGCAAATCGGCCGATATCGCGTTTTCGGCCCTCAGAAGCGCCGAAATCGCGTTTTCTCGCTGAGCCCAGTGGACGGTGACTCGGTATGAAAACTGCACGGAGGAGCTGTTTTATCGTTTCTACCGTGCAGTTCGACATGTAAACTGCCCAGAAACCGAATCTGCTGACAGATCGCAAATCGGCCGATATCGCGTTTTCGGCCCTCAGAAGCGCCGAAATCGCGTTTTCTCGCTGAGCCCAGTGGACGGTGACTCGGTATGAAAACTGCACGGAGGAGCTGTTTTATCGTTTCTACCGTGCAGTTCGACATGTAAACTGCCCAGAAACCGAATCTGCTGACAGATCGCAAATCGGCCGATATCGCGTTTTCGGCCCTCAGAAGCGCCGAAATCGCGTTTTCTCGCTGAGCCCAGTGGACGGTGACTCGGTATGAAAACTGCACGGAGGAGCTGTTTTATCGTTTCTACCGTGCAGTTCGACATGTAAACTGCCCAGAAACCGAATCTGCTGACAGATCGCAAATCGGCCGATATCGCGTTTTCGGCCCTCAGAAGCGCCGAAATCGCGTTTTCTCGCTGAGCCCAGTGGACGGTGACTCGGTATGAAAACTGCACGGAGGAGCTGTTTTATCGTTTCTACCGTGCAGTTCGACATGTAAACTGCCCAGAAACCGAATCTGCTGACAGATCGCAAATCGGCCGATATCGCGTTTTCGGCCCTCAGAAGCGCCGAAATCGCGTTTTCTCGCTGAGCCCAGTGGACGGTGACTCGGTATGAAAACTGCACGGAGGAGCTGTTTTATCGTTTCTACCGTGCAGTTCGACATGTAAACTGCCCAGAAACCGAATCTGCTGACAGATCGAAAATCGGCCGATATCGCGTTTTCGGCCCTCAGAAGCGCCGAAATCGCGTTTTCTCGCTGAGCCGAGTGGACGGTGACTCGGTATGAAAACTGCACGGAGGAGCTGTTTTATCGTTTCTACCGTGCAGTTCGACATGTAAACTGCCCAGAAACCGAATCTGCTGACAGATCGCAAATCGGCCGATATCGCGTTTTCGGCCCTCAGAAGCGCCGAAATCGCGTTTTCTCGCTGAGCCCAGTGGACGGTGACTCGGTATGAAAACTGCACGGAGGAGCTGTTTTATCGTTTCTACCGTGCAGTTCGACATGTAAACTGCCCAGAAACCGAATCTGCTGACAGATCGCAAATCGGCCGATATCGCGTTTTCGGCCCTCAGAAGCGCCGAAATCGCGTTTTCTCGCTGAGCCCAGTGGACGGTGACTCGGTATGAAAACTGCACGGAGGAGCTGTTTTATCGTTTCTACCGTGCAGTTCGACATGTAAACTGCCCAGAAACCGAATCTGCTGACAGATCGCAAATCGGCCGATATCGCGTTTTCGGCCCTCAGAAGCGCCGAAATCGCGTTTTCTCGCTGAGCCCAGTGGACGGTGACTCGGTATGAAAACTGCACGGAGGAGCTGTTTTATCGTTTCTACCGTGCAGTTCGACATGTAAACTGCCCAGAAACCGAATCTGCTGACAGATCGCAAATCGGCCGATATCGCGTTTTCGGCCCTCAGAAGCGCCGAAATCGCGTTTTCTCGCTGAGCCCAGTGGACGGTGACTCGGTATGAAAACTGCACGGAGGAGCTGTTTTATCGTTTCTACCGTGCAGTTCGACATGTAAACTGCCCAGAAACCGAATCTGCTGACAGATCGCAAATCGGCCGATATCGCGTTTTCGGCCCTCAGAAGCGCCGAAATCGCGTTTTCTCGCTGAGCCCAGTGGACGGTGACTCGGTATGAAAACTGCACGGAGGAGCTGTTTTATCGTTTCTACCGTGCAGTTCGACATGTAAACTGCCCAGAAACCGAATCTGCTGACAGATCGAAAATCGGCCGATATCGCGTTTTCGGCCCTCAGAAGCGCCGAAATCGCGTTTTCTCGCTGAGCCCAGTGGACGGTGACTCGGTATGAAAACTGCACGGAGGAGCTGTTTTATCGTTTCTACCGTGCAGTTCGACATGTAAACTGCCCAGAAACCGAATCTGCTGACAGATCGAAAATCGGCCGATATCGCGTTTTCGGCCCTCAGAAGCGCCGAAATCGCGTTTTCTCGCTGAGCCGAGTGGACGGTGACTCGGTATGAAAACTGCACGGAGGAGCTGTTTTATCGTTTCTACCGTGCAGTTCGACATGTAAACTGCCCAGAAACCGAATCTGCTGACAGATCGCAAATCGGCCGATATCGCGTTTTCGGCCCTCAGAAGCGCCGAAATCGCGTTTTCTCGCTGAGCCCAGTGGACGGTGACTCGGTATGAAAACTGCACGGAGGAGCTGTTTTATCGTTTCTACCGTGCAGTTCGACATGTAAACTGCCCAGAAACCGAATCTGCTGACAGATCGAAAATCGGCCGATATCGCGTTTTCGGCCCTCAGAAGCGCCGAAATCGCGTTTTCTCGCTGAGCCCAGTGGACGGTGACTCGGTATGAAAACTGCACGGAGGAGCTGTTTTATCGTTTCTACCGTGCAGTTCGACATGTAAACTGCCCAGAAACCGAATCTGCTGACAGATCGCAAATCGGCCGATATCGCGTTTTCGGCCCTCAGAAGCGCCGAAATCGCGTTTTCTCGCTGAGCCCAGTGGACGGTGACTCGGTATGAAAACTGCACGGAGGAGCTGTTTTATCGTTTCTACCGTGCAGTTCGACATGTAAACTGCCCAGAAACCGAATCTGCTGACAGATCGAAAATCGGCCGATATCGCGTTTTCGGCCCTCAGAAGCGCCGAAATCGCGTTTTCTCGCTGAGCCCAGTGGACGGTGACTCGGTATGAAAACTGCACGGAGGAGCTGTTTTATCGTTTCTACCGTGCAGTTCGACATGTAAACTGCCCAGAAACCGAATCTGCTGACAGATCGCAAATCGGCCGATATCGCGTTTTCGGCCCTCAGAAGCGCCGAAATCGCGTTTTCTCGCTGAGCCCAGTGGACGGTGACTCGGTATGAAAACTGCACGGAGGAGCTGTTTTATCGTTTCTACCGTGCAGTTCGACATGTAAACTGCCCAGAAACCGAATCTGCTGACAGATCGAAAATCGGCCGATATCGCGTTTTCGGCCCTCAGAAGCGCCGAAATCGCGTTTTCTCGCTGAGCCCAGTGGACGGTGACTCGGTATGAAAACTGCACGGAGGAGCTGTTTTATCGTTTCTACCGTGCAGTTCGACATGTAAACTGCCCAGAAACCGAATCTGCTGACAGATCGCAAATCGGCCGATATCGCGTTTTCGGCCCTCAGAAGCGCCGAAATCGCGTTTTCTCGCTGAGCCCAGTGGACGGTGACTCGGTATGAAAACTGCACGGAGGAGCTGTTTTATCGTTTCTACCGTGCAGTTCGACATGTAAACTGCCCAGAAACCGAATCTGCTGACAGATCGCAAATCGGCCGATATCGCGTTTTCGGCCCTCAGAAGCGCCGAAATCGCGTTTTCTCGCTGAGCCCAGTGGACGGTGACTCGGTATGAAAACTGCACGGAGGAGCTGTTTTATCGTTTCTACCGTGCAGTTCGACATGTAAACTGCCCAGAAACCGAATCTGCTGACAGATCGCAAATCGGCCGATATCGCGTTTTCGGCCCTCAGAAGCGCCGAAATCGCGTTTTCTCGCTGAGCCCAGTGGACGGTGACTCGGTATGAAAACTGCACGGAGGAGCTGTTTTATCGTTTCTACCGTGCAGTTCGACATGTAAACTGCCCAGAAACCGAATCTGCTGACAGATCGCAAATCGGCCGATATCGCGTTTTCGGCCCTCAGAAGCGCCGAAATCGCGTTTTCTCGCTGAGCCCAGTGGACGGTGACTCGGTATGAAAACTGCACGGAGGAGCTGTTTTATCGTTTCTACCGTGCAGTTCGACATGTAAACTGCCCAGAAACCGAATCTGCTGACAGATCGAAAATCGGCCGATATCGCGTTTTCGGCCCTCAGAAGCGCCGAAATCGCGTTTTCTCGCTGAGCCCAGTGGACGGTGACTCGGTATGAAAACTGCACGGAGGAGCTGTTTTATCGTTTCTACCGTGCAGTTCGACATGTAAACTGCCCAGAAACCGAATCTGCTGACAGATCGCAAATCGGCCGATATCGCGTTTTCGGCCCTCAGAAGCGCCGAAATCGCGTTTTCTCGCTGAGCCCAGTGGACGGTGACTCGGTATGAAAACTGCACGGAGGAGCTGTTTTATCGTTTCTACCGTGCAGTTCGACATGTAAACTGCCCAGAAACCGAATCTGCTGACAGATCGCAAATCGGCCGATATCGCGTTTTCGGCCCTCAGAAGCGCCGAAATCGCGTTTTCTCGCTGAGCCCAGTGGACGGTGACTCGGTATGAAAACTGCACGGAGGAGCTGTTTTATCGTTTCTACCGTGCAGTTCGACATGTAAACTGCCCAGAAACCGAATCTGCTGACAGATCGCAAATCGGCCGATATCGCGTTTTCGGCCCTCAGAAGCGCCGAAATCGCGTTTTCTCGCTGAGCCCAGTGGACGGTGACTCGGTATGAAAACTGCACGGAGGAGCTGTTTTATCGTTTCTACCGTGCAGTTCGACATGTAAACTGCCCAGAAACCGAATCTGCTGACAGATCGCAAATCGGCCGATATCGCGTTTTCGGCCCTCAGAAGCGCCGAAATCGCGTTTTCTCGCTGAGCCCAGTGGACGGTGACTCGGTATGAAAACTGCACGGAGGAGCTGTTTTATCGTTTCTACCGTGCAGTTCGACATGTAAACTGCCCAGAAACCGAATCTGCTGACAGATCGAAAATCGGCCGATATCGCGTTTTCGGCCCTCAGAAGCGCCGAAATCGCGTTTTCTCGCTGAGCCCAGTGGACGGTGACTCGGTATGAAAACTGCACGGAGGAGCTGTTTTATCGTTTCTACCGTGCAGTTCGACATGTAAACTGCCCAGAAACCGAATCTGCTGACAGATCGCAAATCGGCCGATATCGCGTTTTCGGCCCTCAGAAGCGCCGAAATCGCGTTTTCTCGCTGAGCCCAGTGGACGGTGACTCGGTATGAAAACTGCACGGAGGAGCTGTTTTATCGTTTCTACCGTGCAGTTCGACATGTAAACTGCCCAGAAACCGAATCTGCTGACAGATCGCAAATCGGCCGATATCGCGTTTTCGGCCCTCAGAAGCGCCGAAATCGCGTTTTCTCGCTGAGCCCAGTGGACGGTGACTCGGTATGAAAACTGCACGGAGGAGCTGTTTTATCGTTTCTACCGTGCAGTTCGACATGTAAACTGCCCAGAAACCGAATCTGCTGACAGATCGCAAATCGGCCGATATCGCGTTTTCGGCCCTCAGAAGCGCCGAAATCGCGTTTTCTCGCTGAGCCCAGTGGACGGTGACTCGGTATGAAAACTGCACGGAGGAGCTGTTTTATCGTTTCTACCGTGCAGTTCGACATGTAAACTGCCCAGAAACCGAATCTGCTGACAGATCGCAAATCGGCCGATATCGCGTTTTCGGCCCTCAGAAGCGCCGAAATCGCGTTTTCTCGCTGAGCCCAGTGGACGGTGACTCGGTATGAAAACTGCACGGAGGAGCTGTTTTATCGTTTCTACCGTGCAGTTCGACATGTAAACTGCCCAGAAACCGAATCTGCTGACAGATCGCAAATCGGCCGATATCGCGTTTTCGGCCCTCAGAAGCGCCGAAATCGCGTTTTCTCGCTGAGCCCAGTGGACGGTGACTCGGTATGAAAACTGCACGGAGGAGCTGTTTTATCGTTTCTACCGTGCAGTTCGACATGTAAACTGCCCAGAAACCGAATCTGCTGACAGATCGCAAATCGGCCGATATCGCGTTTTCGGCCCTCAGAAGCGCCGAAATCGCGTTTTCTCGCTGAGCCCAGTGGACGGTGACTCGGTATGAAAACTGCACGGAGGAGCTGTTTTATCGTTTCTACCGTGCAGTTCGACATGTAAACTGCCCAGAAACCGAATCTGCTGACAGATCGCAAATCGGCCGATATCGCGTTTTCGGCCCTCAGAAGCGCCGAAATCGCGTTTTCTCGCTGAGCCCAGTGGACGGTGACTCGGTATGAAAACTGCACGGAGGAGCTGTTTTATCGTTTCTACCGTGCAGTTCGACATGTAAACTGCCCAGAAACCGAATCTGCTGACAGATCGCAAATCGGCCGATATCGCGTTTTCGGCCCTCAGAAGCGCCGAAATCGCGTTTTCTCGCTGAGCCCAGTGGACGGTGACTCGGTATGAAAACTGCACGGAGGAGCTGTTTTATCGTTTCTACCGTGCAGTTCGACATGTAAACTGCCCAGAAACCGAATCTGCTGACAGATCGCAAATCGGCCGATATCGCGTTTTCGGCCCTCAGAAGCGCCGAAATCGCGTTTTCTCGCTGAGCCCAGTGGACGGTGACTCGGTATGAAAACTGCACGGAGGAGCTGTTTTATCGTTTCTACCGTGCAGTTCGACATGTAAACTGCCCAGAAACCGAATCTGCTGACAGATCGCAAATCGGCCGATATCGCGTTTTCGGCCCTCAGAAGCGCCGAAATCGCGTTTTCTCGCTGAGCCCAGTGGACGGTGACTCGGTATGAAAACTGCACGGAGGAGCTGTTTTATCGTTTCTACCGTGCAGTTCGACATGTAAACTGCCCAGAAACCGAATCTGCTGACAGATCGCAAATCGGCCGATATCGCGTTTTCGGCCCTCAGAAGCGCCGAAATCGCGTTTTCTCGCTGAGCCGAGTGGACGGTGACTCGGTATGAAAACTGCACGGAGGAGCTGTTTTATCGTTTCTACCGTGCAGTTCGACATGTAAACTGCCCAGAAACCGAATCTGCTGACAGATCGCAAATCGGCCGATATCGCGTTTTCGGCCCTCAGAAGCGCCGAAATCGCGTTTTCTCGCTGAGCCCAGTGGACGGTGACTCGGTATGAAAACTGCACGGAGGAGCTGTTTTATCGTTTCTACCGTGCAGTTCGACATGTAAACTGCCCAGAAACCGAATCTGCTGACAGATCGAAAATCGGCCGATATCGCGTTTTCGGCCCTCAGAAGCGCCGAAATCGCGTTTTCTCGCTGAGCCCAGTGGACGGTGACTCGGTATGAAAACTGCACGGAGGAGCTGTTTTATCGTTTCTACCGTGCAGTTCGACATGTAAACTGCCCAGAAACCGAATCTGCTGACAGATCGCAAATCGGCCGATATCGCGTTTTCGGCCCTCAGAAGCGCCGAAATCGCGTTTTCTCGCTGAGCCCAGTGGACGGTGACTCGGTATGAAAACTGCACGGAGGAGCTGTTTTATCGTTTCTACCGTGCAGTTCGACATGTAAACTGCCCAGAAACCGAATCTGCTGACAGATCGCAAATCGGCCGATATCGCGTTTTCGGCCCTCAGAAGCGCCGAAATCGCGTTTTCTCGCTGAGCCCAGTGGACGGTGACTCGGTATGAAAACTGCACGGAGGAGCTGTTTTAT
This sequence comes from Cryptocheilus praepositus, assembly GCA_033815515.1. Classification (NCBI taxonomy): domain Eukaryota; kingdom Metazoa; phylum Arthropoda; class Insecta; order Hymenoptera; family Pompilidae; genus Cryptocheilus; species Cryptocheilus praepositus. The sequence continues at coordinate 17,134 of JAWWQZ010000217.1, read as the reverse complement.
CGTTTCTACCGTGCAGTTCGACATGTAAACTGCCCAGAAACCGAATCTGCTGACAGATCGCAAATCGGCCGATATCGCGTTTTCGGCCCTCAGAAGCGCCGAAATCGCGTTTTCTCGCTGAGCCCAGTGGACGGTGACTCGGTATGAAAACTGCACGGAGGAGCTGTTTTATCGTTTCTACCGTGCAGTTCGACATGTAAACTGCCCAGAAACCGAATCTGCTGACAGATCGCAAATCGGCCGATATCGCGTTTTCGGCCCTCAGAAGCGCCGAAATCGCGTTTTCTCGCTGAGCCCAGTGGACGGTGACTCGGTATGAAAACTGCACGGAGGAGCTGTTTTATCGTTTCTACCGTGCAGTTCGACATGTAAACTGCCCAGAAACCGAATCTGCTGACAGATCGCAAATCGGCCGATATCGCGTTTTCGGCCCTCAGAAGCGCCGAAATCGCGTTTTCTCGCTGAGCCCAGTGGACGGTGACTCGGTATGAAAACTGCACGGAGGAGCTGTTTTATCGTTTCTACCGTGCAGTTCGACATGTAAACTGCCCAGAAACCGAATCTGCTGACAGATCGCAAATCGGCCGATATCGCGTTTTCGGCCCTCAGAAGCGCCGAAATCGCGTTTTCTCGCTGAGCCGAGTGGACGGTGACTCGGTATGAAAACTGCACGGAGGAGCTGTTTTATCGTTTCTACCGTGCAGTTCGACATGTAAACTGCCCAGAAACCGAATCTGCTGACAGATCGCAAATCGGCCGATATCGCGTTTTCGGCCCTCAGAAGCGCCGAAATCGCGTTTTCTCGCTGAGCCCAGTGGACGGTGACTCGGTATGAAAACTGCACGGAGGAGCTGTTTTATCGTTTCTACCGTGCAGTTCGACATGTAAACTGCCCAGAAACCGAATCTGCTGACAGATCGCAAATCGGCCGATATCGCGTTTTCGGCCCTCAGAAGCGCCGAAATCGCGTTTTCTCGCTGAGCCCAGTGGACGGTGACTCGGTATGAAAACTGCACGGAGGAGCTGTTTTATCGTTTCTACCGTGCAGTTCGACATGTAAACTGCCCAGAAACCGAATCTGCTGACAGATCGCAAATCGGCCGATATCGCGTTTTCGGCCCTCAGAAGCGCCGAAATCGCGTTTTCTCGCTGAGCCCAGTGGACGGTGACTCGGTATGAAAACTGCACGGAGGAGCTGTTTTATCGTTTCTACCGTGCAGTTCGACATGTAAACTGCCCAGAAACCGAATCTGCTGACAGATCGCAAATCGGCCGATATCGCGTTTTCGGCCCTCAGAAGCGCCGAAATCGCGTTTTCTCGCTGAGCCCAGTGGACGGTGACTCGGTATGAAAACTGCACGGAGGAGCTGTTTTATCGTTTCTACCGTGCAGTTCGACATGTAAACTGCCCAGAAACCGAATCTGCTGACAGATCGCAAATCGGCCGATATCGCGTTTTCGGCCCTCAGAAGCGCCGAAATCGCGTTTTCTCGCTGAGCCCAGTGGACGGTGACTCGGTATGAAAACTGCACGGAGGAGCTGTTTTATCGTTTCTACCGTGCAGTTCGACATGTAAACTGCCCAGAAACCGAATCTGCTGACAGATCGCAAATCGGCCGATATCGCGTTTTCGGCCCTCAGAAGCGCCGAAATCGCGTTTTCTCGCTGAGCCCAGTGGACGGTGACTCGGTATGAAAACTGCACGGAGGAGCTGTTTTATCGTTTCTACCGTGCAGTTCGACATGTAAACTGCCCAGAAACCGAATCTGCTGACAGATCGCAAATCGGCCGATATCGCGTTTTCGGCCCTCAGAAGCGCCGAAATCGCGTTTTCTCGCTGAGCCCAGTGGACGGTGACTCGGTATGAAAACTGCACGGAGGAGCTGTTTTATCGTTTCTACCGTGCAGTTCGACATGTAAACTGCCCAGAAACCGAATCTGCTGACAGATCGAAAATCGGCCGATATCGCGTTTTCGGCCCTCAGAAGCGCCGAAATCGCGTTTTCTCGCTGAGCCCAGTGGACGGTGACTCGGTATGAAAACTGCACGGAGGAGCTGTTTTATCGTTTCTACCGTGCAGTTCGACATGTAAACTGCCCAGAAACCGAATCTGCTGACAGATCGCAAATCGGCCGATATCGCGTTTTCGGCCCTCAGAAGCGCCGAAATCGCGTTTTCTCGCTGAGCCCAGTGGACGGTGACTCGGTATGAAAACTGCACGGAGGAGCTGTTTTATCGTTTCTACCGTGCAGTTCGACATGTAAACTGCCCAGAAACCGAATCTGCTGACAGATCGCAAATCGGCCGATATCGCGTTTTCGGCCCTCAGAAGCGCCGAAATCGCGTTTTCTCGCTGAGCCCAGTGGACGGTGACTCGGTATGAAAACTGCACGGAGGAGCTGTTTTATCGTTTCTACCGTGCAGTTCGACATGTAAACTGCCCAGAAACCGAATCTGCTGACAGATCGCAAATCGGCCGATATCGCGTTTTCGGCCCTCAGAAGCGCCGAAATCGCGTTTTCTCGCTGAGCCCAGTGGACGGTGACTCGGTATGAAAACTGCACGGAGGAGCTGTTTTATCGTTTCTACCGTGCAGTTCGACATGTAAACTGCCCAGAAACCGAATCTGCTGACAGATCGCAAATCGGCCGATATCGCGTTTTCGGCCCTCAGAAGCGCCGAAATCGCGTTTTCTCGCTGAGCCCAGTGGACGGTGACTCGGTATGAAAACTGCACGGAGGAGCTGTTTTATCGTTTCTACCGTGCAGTTCGACATGTAAACTGCCCAGAAACCGAATCTGCTGACAGATCGCAAATCGGCCGATATCGCGTTTTCGGCCCTCAGAAGCGCCGAAATCGCGTTTTCTCGCTGAGCCCAGTGGACGGTGACTCGGTATGAAAACTGCACGGAGGAGCTGTTTTATCGTTTCTACCGTGCAGTTCGACATGTAAACTGCCCAGAAACCGAATCTGCTGACAGATCGAAAATCGGCCGATATCGCGTTTTCGGCCCTCAGAAGCGCCGAAATCGCGTTTTCTCGCTGAGCCCAGTGGACGGTGACTCGGTATGAAAACTGCACGGAGGAGCTGTTTTATCGTTTCTACCGTGCAGTTCGACATGTAAACTGCCCAGAAACCGAATCTGCTGACAGATCGCAAATCGGCCGATATCGCGTTTTCGGCCCTCAGAAGCGCCGAAATCGCGTTTTCTCGCTGAGCCCAGTGGACGGTGACTCGGTATGAAAACTGCACGGAGGAGCTGTTTTATCGTTTCTACCGTGCAGTTCGACATGTAAACTGCCCAGAAACCGAATCTGCTGACAGATCGAAAATCGGCCGATATCGCGTTTTCGGCCCTCAGAAGCGCCGAAATCGCGTTTTCTCGCTGAGCCCAGTGGACGGTGACTCGGTATGAAAACTGCACGGAGGAGCTGTTTTATCGTTTCTACCGTGCAGTTCGACATGTAAACTGCCCAGAAACCGAATCTGCTGACAGATCGCAAATCGGCCGATATCGCGTTTTCGGCCCTCAGAAGCGCCGAAATCGCGTTTTCTCGCTGAGCCCAGTGGACGGTGACTCGGTATGAAAACTGCACGGAGGAGCTGTTTTATCGTTTCTACCGTGCAGTTCGACATGTAAACTGCCCAGAAACCGAATCTGCTGACAGATCGCAAATCGGCCGATATCGCGTTTTCGGCCCTCAGAAGCGCCGAAATCGCGTTTTCTCGCTGAGCCCAGTGGACGGTGACTCGGTATGAAAACTGCACGGAGGAGCTGTTTTATCGTTTCTACCGTGCAGTTCGACATGTAAACTGCCCAGAAACCGAATCTGCTGACAGATCGCAAATCGGCCGATATCGCGTTTTCGGCCCTCAGAAGCGCCGAAATCGCGTTTTCTCGCTGAGCCCAGTGGACGGTGACTCGGTATGAAAACTGCACGGAGGAGCTGTTTTATCGTTTCTACCGTGCAGTTCGACATGTAAACTGCCCAGAAACCGAATCTGCTGACAGATCGCAAATCGGCCGATATCGCGTTTTCGGCCCTCAGAAGCGCCGAAATCGCGTTTTCTCGCTGAGCCCAGTGGACGGTGACTCGGTATGAAAACTGCACGGAGGAGCTGTTTTATCGTTTCTACCGTGCAGTTCGACATGTAAACTGCCCAGAAACCGAATCTGCTGACAGATCGCAAATCGGCCGATATCGCGTTTTCGGCCCTCAGAAGCGCCGAAATCGCGTTTTCTCGCTGAGCCCAGTGGACGGTGACTCGGTATGAAAACTGCACGGAGGAGCTGTTTTATCGTTTCTACCGTGCAGTTCGACATGTAAACTGCCCAGAAACCGAATCTGCTGACAGATCGAAAATCGGCCGATATCGCGTTTTCGGCCCTCAGAAGCGCCGAAATCGCGTTTTCTCGCTGAGCCGAGTGGACGGTGACTCGGTATGAAAACTGCACGGAGGAGCTGTTTTATCGTTTCTACCGTGCAGTTCGACATGTAAACTGCCCAGAAACCGAATCTGCTGACAGATCGCAAATCGGCCGATATCGCGTTTTCGGCCCTCAGAAGCGCCGAAATCGCGTTTTCTCGCTGAGCCCAGTGGACGGTGACTCGGTATGAAAACTGCACGGAGGAGCTGTTTTATCGTTTCTACCGTGCAGTTCGACATGTAAACTGCCCAGAAACCGAATCTGCTGACAGATCGAAAATCGGCCGATATCGCGTTTTCGGCCCTCAGAAGCGCCGAAATCGCGTTTTCTCGCTGAGCCCAGTGGACGGTGACTCGGTATGAAAACTGCACGGAGGAGCTGTTTTATCGTTTCTACCGTGCAGTTCGACATGTAAACTGCCCAGAAACCGAATCTGCTGACAGATCGCAAATCGGCCGATATCGCGTTTTCGGCCCTCAGAAGCGCCGAAATCGCGTTTTCTCGCTGAGCCCAGTGGACGGTGACTCGGTATGAAAACTGCACGGAGGAGCTGTTTTATCGTTTCTACCGTGCAGTTCGACATGTAAACTGCCCAGAAACCGAATCTGCTGACAGATCGCAAATCGGCCGATATCGCGTTTTCGGCCCTCAGAAGCGCCGAAATCGCGTTTTCTCGCTGAGCCCAGTGGACGGTGACTCGGTATGAAAACTGCACGGAGGAGCTGTTTTATCGTTTCTACCGTGCAGTTCGACATGTAAACTGCCCAGAAACCGAATCTGCTGACAGATCGCAAATCGGCCGATATCGCGTTTTCGGCCCTCAGAAGCGCCGAAATCGCGTTTTCTCGCTGAGCCCAGTGGACGGTGACTCGGTATGAAAACTGCACGGAGGAGCTGTTTTATCGTTTCTACCGTGCAGTTCGACATGTAAACTGCCCAGAAACCGAATCTGCTGACAGATCGCAAATCGGCCGATATCGCGTTTTCGGCCCTCAGAAGCGCCGAAATCGCGTTTTCTCGCTGAGCCCAGTGGACGGTGACTCGGTATGAAAACTGCACGGAGGAGCTGTTTTATCGTTTCTACCGTGCAGTTCGACATGTAAACTGCCCAGAAACCGAATCTGCTGACAGATCGCAAATCGGCCGATATCGCGTTTTCGGCCCTCAGAAGCGCCGAAATCGCGTTTTCTCGCTGAGCCCAGTGGACGGTGACTCGGTATGAAAACTGCACGGAGGAGCTGTTTTATCGTTTCTACCGTGCAGTTCGACATGTAAACTGCCCAGAAACCGAATCTGCTGACAGATCGAAAATCGGCCGATATCGCGTTTTCGGCCCTCAGAAGCGCCGAAATCGCGTTTTCTCGCTGAGCCCAGTGGACGGTGACTCGGTATGAAAACTGCACGGAGGAGCTGTTTTATCGTTTCTACCGTGCAGTTCGACATGTAAACTGCCCAGAAACCGAATCTGCTGACAGATCGCAAATCGGCCGATATCGCGTTTTCGGCCCTCAGAAGCGCCGAAATCGCGTTTTCTCGCTGAGCCCAGTGGACGGTGACTCGGTATGAAAACTGCACGGAGGAGCTGTTTTATCGTTTCTACCGTGCAGTTCGACATGTAAACTGCCCAGAAACCGAATCTGCTGACAGATCGCAAATCGGCCGATATCGCGTTTTCGGCCCTCAGAAGCGCCGAAATCGCGTTTTCTCGCTGAGCCCAGTGGACGGTGACTCGGTATGAAAACTGCACGGAGGAGCTGTTTTATCGTTTCTACCGTGCAGTTCGACATGTAAACTGCCCAGAAACCGAATCTGCTGACAGATCGAAAATCGGCCGATATCGCGTTTTCGGCCCTCAGAAGCGCCGAAATCGCGTTTTCTCGCTGAGCCCAGTGGACGGTGACTCGGTATGAAAACTGCACGGAGGAGCTGTTTTATCGTTTCTACCGTGCAGTTCGACATGTAAACTGCCCAGAAACCGAATCTGCTGACAGATCGCAAATCGGCCGATATCGCGTTTTCGGCCCTCAGAAGCGCCGAAATCGCGTTTTCTCGCTGAGCCCAGTGGACGGTGACTCGGTATGAAAACTGCACGGAGGAGCTGTTTTATCGTTTCTACCGTGCAGTTCGACATGTAAACTGCCCAGAAACCGAATCTGCTGACAGATCGCAAATCGGCCGATATCGCGTTTTCGGCCCTCAGAAGCGCCGAAATCGCGTTTTCTCGCTGAGCCCAGTGGACGGTGACTCGGTATGAAAACTGCACGGAGGAGCTGTTTTATCGTTTCTACCGTGCAGTTCGACATGTAAACTGCCCAGAAACCGAATCTGCTGACAGATCGCAAATCGGCCGATATCGCGTTTTCGGCCCTCAGAAGCGCCGAAATCGCGTTTTCTCGCTGAGCCCAGTGGACGGTGACTCGGTATGAAAACTGCACGGAGGAGCTGTTTTATCGTTTCTACCGTGCAGTTCGACATGTAAACTGCCCAGAAACCGAATCTGCTGACAGATCGCAAATCGGCCGATATCGCGTTTTCGGCCCTCAGAAGCGCCGAAATCGCGTTTTCTCGCTGAGCCCAGTGGACGGTGACTCGGTATGAAAACTGCACGGAGGAGCTGTTTTATCGTTTCTACCGTGCAGTTCGACATGTAAACTGCCCAGAAACCGAATCTGCTGACAGATCGAAAATCGGCCGATATCGCGTTTTCGGCCCTCAGAAGCGCCGAAATCGCGTTTTCTCGCTGAGCCCAGTGGACGGTGACTCGGTATGAAAACTGCACGGAGGAGCTGTTTTATCGTTTCTACCGTGCAGTTCGACATGTAAACTGCCCAGAAACCGAATCTGCTGACAGATCGCAAATCGGCCGATATCGCGTTTTCGGCCCTCAGAAGCGCCGAAATCGCGTTTTCTCGCTGAGCCCAGTGGACGGTGACTCGGTATGAAAACTGCACGGAGGAGCTGTTTTATCGTTTCTACCGTGCAGTTCGACATGTAAACTGCCCAGAAACCGAATCTGCTGACAGATCGCAAATCGGCCGATATCGCGTTTTCGGCCCTCAGAAGCGCCGAAATCGCGTTTTCTCGCTGAGCCCAGTGGACGGTGACTCGGTATGAAAACTGCACGGAGGAGCTGTTTTATCGTTTCTACCGTGCAGTTCGACATGTAAACTGCCCAGAAACCGAATCTGCTGACAGATCGAAAATCGGCCGATATCGCGTTTTCGGCCCTCAGAAGCGCCGAAATCGCGTTTTCTCGCTGAGCCCAGTGGACGGTGACTCGGTATGAAAACTGCACGGAGGAGCTGTTTTATCGTTTCTACCGTGCAGTTCGACATGTAAACTGCCCAGAAACCGAATCTGCTGACAGATCGCAAATCGGCCGATATCGCGTTTTCGGCCCTCAGAAGCGCCGAAATCGCGTTTTCTCGCTGAGCCCAGTGGACGGTGACTCGGTATGAAAACTGCACGGAGGAGCTGTTTTATCGTTTCTACCGTGCAGTTCGACATGTAAACTGCCCAGAAACCGAATCTGCTGACAGATCGCAAATCGGCCGATATCGCGTTTTCGGCCCTCAGAAGCGCCGAAATCGCGTTTTCTCGCTGAGCCCAGTGGACGGTGACTCGGTATGAAAACTGCACGGAGGAGCTGTTTTATCGTTTCTACCGTGCAGTTCGACATGTAAACTGCCCAGAAACCGAATCTGCTGACAGATCGCAAATCGGCCGATATCGCGTTTTCGGCCCTCAGAAGCGCCGAAATCGCGTTTTCTCGCTGAGCCCAGTGGACGGTGACTCGGTATGAAAACTGCACGGAGGAGCTGTTTTATCGTTTCTACCGTGCAGTTCGACATGTAAACTGCCCAGAAACCGAATCTGCTGACAGATCGAAAATCGGCCGATATCGCGTTTTCGGCCCTCAGAAGCGCCGAAATCGCGTTTTCTCGCTGAGCCCAGTGGACGGTGACTCGGTATGAAAACTGCACGGAGGAGCTGTTTTATCGTTTCTACCGTGCAGTTCGACATGTAAACTGCCCAGAAACCGAATCTGCTGACAGATCGCAAATCGGCCGATATCGCGTTTTCGGCCCTCAGAAGCGCCGAAATCGCGTTTTCTCGCTGAGCCCAGTGGACGGTGACTCGGTATGAAAACTGCACGGAGGAGCTGTTTTATCGTTTCTACCGTGCAGTTCGACATGTAAACTGCCCAGAAACCGAATCTGCTGACAGATCGCAAATCGGCCGATATCGCGTTTTCGGCCCTCAGAAGCGCCGAAATCGCGTTTTCTCGCTGAGCCCAGTGGACGGTGACTCGGTATGAAAACTGCACGGAGGAGCTGTTTTATCGTTTCTACCGTGCAGTTCGACATGTAAACTGCCCAGAAACCGAATCTGCTGACAGATCGAAAATCGGCCGATATCGCGTTTTCGGCCCTCAGAAGCGCCGAAATCGCGTTTTCTCGCTGAGCCCAGTGGACGGTGACTCGGTATGAAAACTGCACGGAGGAGCTGTTTTATCGTTTCTACCGTGCAGTTCGACATGTAAACTGCCCAGAAACCGAATCTGCTGACAGATCGAAAATCGGCCGATATCGCGTTTTCGGCCCTCAGAAGCGCCGAAATCGCGTTTTCTCGCTGAGCCGAGTGGACGGTGACTCGGTATGAAAACTGCACGGAGGAGCTGTTTTATCGTTTCTACCGTGCAGTTCGACATGTAAACTGCCCAGAAACCGAATCTGCTGACAGATCGCAAATCGGCCGATATCGCGTTTTCGGCCCTCAGAAGCGCCGAAATCGCGTTTTCTCGCTGAGCCCAGTGGACGGTGACTCGGTATGAAAACTGCACGGAGGAGCTGTTTTATCGTTTCTACCGTGCAGTTCGACATGTAAACTGCCCAGAAACCGAATCTGCTGACAGATCGCAAATCGGCCGATATCGCGTTTTCGGCCCTCAGAAGCGCCGAAATCGCGTTTTCTCGCTGAGCCCAGTGGACGGTGACTCGGTATGAAAACTGCACGGAGGAGCTGTTTTATCGTTTCTACCGTGCAGTTCGACATGTAAACTGCCCAGAAACCGAATCTGCTGACAGATCGCAAATCGGCCGATATCGCGTTTTCGGCCCTCAGAAGCGCCGAAATCGCGTTTTCTCGCTGAGCCCAGTGGACGGTGACTCGGTATGAAAACTGCACGGAGGAGCTGTTTTATCGTTTCTACCGTGCAGTTCGACATGTAAACTGCCCAGAAACCGAATCTGCTGACAGATCGCAAATCGGCCGATATCGCGTTTTCGGCCCTCAGAAGCGCCGAAATCGCGTTTTCTCGCTGAGCCCAGTGGACGGTGACTCGGTATGAAAACTGCACGGAGGAGCTGTTTTATCGTTTCTACCGTGCAGTTCGACATGTAAACTGCCCAGAAACCGAATCTGCTGACAGATCGCAAATCGGCCGATATCGCGTTTTCGGCCCTCAGAAGCGCCGAAATCGCGTTTTCTCGCTGAGCCCAGTGGACGGTGACTCGGTATGAAAACTGCACGGAGGAGCTGTTTTATCGTTTCTACCGTGCAGTTCGACATGTAAACTGCCCAGAAACCGAATCTGCTGACAGATCGCAAATCGGCCGATATCGCGTTTTCGGCCCTCAGAAGCGCCGAAATCGCGTTTTCTCGCTGAGCCCAGTGGACGGTGACTCGGTATGAAAACTGCACGGAGGAGCTGTTTTATCGTTTCTACCGTGCAGTTCGACATGTAAACTGCCCAGAAACCGAATCTGCTGACAGATCGAAAATCGGCCGATATCGCGTTTTCGGCCCTCAGAAGCGCCGAAATCGCGTTTTCTCGCTGAGCCCAGTGGACGGTGACTCGGTATGAAAACTGCACGGAGGAGCTGTTTTATCGTTTCTACCGTGCAGTTCGACATGTAAACTGCCCAGAAACCGAATCTGCTGACAGATCGCAAATCGGCCGATATCGCGTTTTCGGCCCTCAGAAGCGCCGAAATCGCGTTTTCTCGCTGAGCCCAGTGGACGGTGACTCGGTATGAAAACTGCACGGAGGAGCTGTTTTATCGTTTCTACCGTGCAGTTCGACATGTAAACTGCCCAGAAACCGAATCTGCTGACAGATCGCAAATCGGCCGATATCGCGTTTTCGGCCCTCAGAAGCGCCGAAATCGCGTTTTCTCGCTGAGCCCAGTGGACGGTGACTCGGTATGAAAACTGCACGGAGGAGCTGTTTTATCGTTTCTACCGTGCAGTTCGACATGTAAACTGCCCAGAAACCGAATCTGCTGACAGATCGCAAATCGGCCGATATCGCGTTTTCGGCCCTCAGAAGCGCCGAAATCGCGTTTTCTCGCTGAGCCCAGTGGACGGTGACTCGGTATGAAAACTGCACGGAGGAGCTGTTTTATCGTTTCTACCGTGCAGTTCGACATGTAAACTGCCCAGAAACCGAATCTGCTGACAGATCGCAAATCGGCCGATATCGCGTTTTCGGCCCTCAGAAGCGCCGAAATCGCGTTTTCTCGCTGAGCCCAGTGGACGGTGACTCGGTATGAAAACTGCACGGAGGAGCTGTTTTATCGTTTCTACCGTGCAGTTCGACATGTAAACTGCCCAGAAACCGAATCTGCTGACAGATCGAAAATCGGCCGATATCGCGTTTTCGGCCCTCAGAAGCGCCGAAATCGCGTTTTCTCGCTGAGCCCAGTGGACGGTGACTCGGTATGAAAACTGCACGGAGGAGCTGTTTTATCGTTTCTACCGTGCAGTTCGACATGTAAACTGCCCAGAAACCGAATCTGCTGACAGATCGCAAATCGGCCGATATCGCGTTTTCGGCCCTCAGAAGCGCCGAAATCGCGTTTTCTCGCTGAGCCCAGTGGACGGTGACTCGGTATGAAAACTGCACGGAGGAGCTGTTTTATCGTTTCTACCGTGCAGTTCGACATGTAAACTGCCCAGAAACCGAATCTGCTGACAGATCGCAAATCGGCCGATATCGCGTTTTCGGCCCTCAGAAGCGCCGAAATCGCGTTTTCTCGCTGAGCCCAGTGGACGGTGACTCGGTATGAAAACTGCACGGAGGAGCTGTTTTATCGTTTCTACCGTGCAGTTCGACATGTAAACTGCCCAGAAACCGAATCTGCTGACAGATCGCAAATCGGCCGATATCGCGTTTTCGGCCCTCAGAAGCGCCGAAATCGCGTTTTCTCGCTGAGCCCAGTGGACGGTGACTCGGTATGAAAACTGCACGGAGGAGCTGTTTTATCGTTTCTACCGTGCAGTTCGACATGTAAACTGCCCAGAAACCGAATCTGCTGACAGATCGCAAATCGGCCGATATCGCGTTTTCGGCCCTCAGAAGCGCCGAAATCGCGTTTTCTCGCTGAGCCCAGTGGACGGTGACTCGGTATGAAAACTGCACGGAGGAGCTGTTTTATCGTTTCTACCGTGCAGTTCGACATGTAAACTGCCCAGAAACCGAATCTGCTGACAGATCGCAAATCGGCCGATATCGCGTTTTCGGCCCTCAGAAGCGCCGAAATCGCGTTTTCTCGCTGAGCCCAGTGGACGGTGACTCGGTATGAAAACTGCACGGAGGAGCTGTTTTATCGTTTCTACCGTGCAGTTCGACATGTAAACTGCCCAGAAACCGAATCTGCTGACAGATCGCAAATCGGCCGATATCGCGTTTTCGGCCCTCAGAAGCGCCGAAATCGCGTTTTCTCGCTGAGCCGAGTGGACGGTGACTCGGTATGAAAACTGCACGGAGGAGCTGTTTTATCGTTTCTACCGTGCAGTTCGACATGTAAACTGCCCAGAAACCGAATCTGCTGACAGATCGCAAATCGGCCGATATCGCGTTTTCGGCCCTCAGAAGCGCCGAAATCGCGTTTTCTCGCTGAGCCCAGTGGACGGTGACTCGGTATGAAAACTGCACGGAGGAGCTGTTTTATCGTTTCTACCGTGCAGTTCGACATGTAAACTGCCCAGAAACCGAATCTGCTGACAGATCGAAAATCGGCCGATATCGCGTTTTCGGCCCTCAGAAGCGCCGAAATCGCGTTTTCTCGCTGAGCCCAGTGGACGGTGACTCGGTATGAAAACTGCACGGAGGAGCTGTTTTATCGTTTCTACCGTGCAGTTCGACATGTAAACTGCCCAGAAACCGAATCTGCTGACAGATCGCAAATCGGCCGATATCGCGTTTTCGGCCCTCAGAAGCGCCGAAATCGCGTTTTCTCGCTGAGCCGAGTGGACGGTGACTCGGTATGAAAACTGCACGGAGGAGCTGTTTTATCGTTTCTACCGTGCAGTTCGACATGTAAACTGCCCAGAAACCGAATCTGCTGACAGATCGCAAATCGGCCGATATCGCGTTTTCGGCCCTCAGAAGCGCCGAAATCGCGTTTTCTCGCTGAGCCCAGTGGACGGTGACTCGGTATGAAAACTGCACGGAGGAGCTGTTTTATCGTTTCTACCGTGCAGTTCGACATGTAAACTGCCCAGAAACCGAATCTGCTGACAGATCGCAAATCGGCCGATATCGCGTTTTCGGCCCTCAGAAGCGCCGAAATCGCGTTTTCTCGCTGAGCCCAGTGGACGGTGACTCGGTATGAAAACTGCACGGAGGAGCTGTTTTATCGTTTCTACCGTGCAGTTCGACATGTAAACTGCCCAGAAACCGAATCTGCTGACAGATCGCAAATCGGCCGATATCGCGTTTTCGGCCCTCAGAAGCGCCGAAATCGCGTTTTCTCGCTGAGCCCAGTGGACGGTGACTCGGTATGAAAACTGCACGGAGGAGCTGTTTTATCGTTTCTACCGTGCAGTTCGACATGTAAACTGCCCAGAAACCGAATCTGCTGACAGATCGCAAATCGGCCGATATCGCGTTTTCGGCCCTCAGAAGCGCCGAAATCGCGTTTTCTCGCTGAGCCCAGTGGACGGTGACTCGGTATGAAAACTGCACGGAGGAGCTGTTTTATCGTTTCTACCGTGCAGTTCGACATGTAAACTGCCCAGAAACCGAATCTGCTGACAGATCGAAAATCGGCCGATATCGCGTTTTCGGCCCTCAGAAGCGCCGAAATCGCGTTTTCTCGCTGAGCCCAGTGGACGGTGACTCGGTATGAAAACTGCACGGAGGAGCTGTTTTATCGTTTCTACCGTGCAGTTCGACATGTAAACTGCCCAGAAACCGAATCTGCTGACAGATCGCAAATCGGCCGATATCGCGTTTTCGGCCCTCAGAAGCGCCGAAATCGCGTTTTCTCGCTGAGCCCAGTGGACGGTGACTCGGTATGAAAACTGCACGGAGGAGCTGTTTTATCGTTTCTACCGTGCAGTTCGACATGTAAACTGCCCAGAAACCGAATCTGCTGACAGATCGCAAATCGGCCGATATCGCGTTTTCGGCCCTCAGAAGCGCCGAAATCGCGTTTTCTCGCTGAGCCCAGTGGACGGTGACTCGGTATGAAAACTGCACGGAGGAGCTGTTTTATCGTTTCTACCGTGCAGTTCGACATGTAAACTGCCCAGAAACCGAATCTGCTGACAGATCGCAAATCGGCCGATATCGCGTTTTCGGCCCTCAGAAGCGCCGAAATCGCGTTTTCTCGCTGAGCCCAGTGGACGGTGACTCGGTATGAAAACTGCACGGAGGAGCTGTTTTATCGTTTCTACCGTGCAGTTCGACATGTAAACTGCCCAGAAACCGAATCTGCTGACAGATCGCAAATCGGCCGATATCGCGTTTTCGGCCCTCAGAAGCGCCGAAATCGCGTTTTCTCGCTGAGCCCAGTGGACGGTGACTCGGTATGAAAACTGCACGGAGGAGCTGTTTTATCGTTTCTACCGTGCAGTTCGACATGTAAACTGCCCAGAAACCGAATCTGCTGACAGATCGCAAATCGGCCGATATCGCGTTTTCGGCCCTCAGAAGCGCCGAAATCGCGTTTTCTCGCTGAGCCCAGTGGACGGTGACTCGGTATGAAAACTGCACGGAGGAGCTGTTTTATCGTTTCTACCGTGCAGTTCGACATGTAAACTGCCCAGAAACCGAATCTGCTGACAGATCGCAAATCGGCCGATATCGCGTTTTCGGCCCTCAGAAGCGCCGAAATCGCGTTTTCTCGCTGAGCCCAGTGGACGGTGACTCGGTATGAAAACTGCACGGAGGAGCTGTTTTATCGTTTCTACCGTGCAGTTCGACATGTAAACTGCCCAGAAACCGAATCTGCTGACAGATCGAAAATCGGCCGATATCGCGTTTTCGGCCCTCAGAAGCGCCGAAATCGCGTTTTCTCGCTGAGCCCAGTGGACGGTGACTCGGTATGAAAACTGCACGGAGGAGCTGTTTTATCGTTTCTACCGTGCAGTTCGACATGTAAACTGCCCAGAAACCGAATCTGCTGACAGATCGCAAATCGGCCGATATCGCGTTTTCGGCCCTCAGAAGCGCCGAAATCGCGTTTTCTCGCTGAGCCCAGTGGACGGTGACTCGGTATGAAAACTGCACGGAGGAGCTGTTTTATCGTTTCTACCGTGCAGTTCGACATGTAAACTGCCCAGAAACCGAATCTGCTGACAGATCGCAAATCGGCCGATATCGCGTTTTCGGCCCTCAGAAGCGCCGAAATCGCGTTTTCTCGCTGAGCCCAGTGGACGGTGACTCGGTATGAAAACTGCACGGAGGAGCTGTTTTATCGTTTCTACCGTGCAGTTCGACATGTAAACTGCCCAGAGACCTCGCGTTTTTCGGCCCTCAGAAGCGCCGAAATCGCGTTTTCTCGCTGAGCCCAGTGGACGGTGACTCGGTATGAAAACTGCACGGAGGAGCTGTTTTATCGTTTCTACCGTGCAGTTCGACATGTAAACTGCCCAGAAACCGAATCTGCTGACAGATCGAAAATCGGCCGATATCGCGTTTTCGGCCCTCAGGAGTGCCGAAATCGCGTTTTCTCGCTGAGCCCAGTGGACGGTGACTCGGTATGAAAACTGCACGGAGGAGCTGTTTTATCGTTTCTACCGTGCAGTTCGACATGTAAACTGCCCAGAAACCGAATCTGCTGACAGATCGCAAATCGGCCGATATCGCGTTTTCGGCCCTCAGAAGCGCCGAAATCGCGTTTTCTCGCTGAGCCCAGTGGACGGTGACTCGGTATGAAAACTGCACGGGGGAGCTGTTTTATCGGACGGTGACTCGGTTATCGACGTGCAGTTCGACGGCCCTCAGAAGCGCCGAAATCGCGTTTTCTCGCTGAGCCCAGTGGACGGTGACTCGGTATGAAAACTGCACGGAGGAGCTGTTTTATCGTTTCTACCGTGCAGTTCGACATGTAAACTGCCCAGAAACCGAATCTGCTGACAGATCGAAAATCGGCCGATATCGCGTTTTCGGCCCTCAGAAGCGCCGAAATCGCGTTTTCTCGCTGAGCCCAGTGGACGGTGACTCGGTATGAAAACTGCACGGAGGAGCTGTTTTATCGTTTCTACCGTGCAGTTCGACATGTAAACTGCCCAGAAACCGAATCTGCTGACAGATCGAAAATCGGCCGATATCGCGTTTTCGGCCCTCAGAAGCGCCGAAATCGCGTTTTCTCGCTGAGCCCAGTGGACGGTGACTCGGTATGAAAACTGCACGGAGGAGCTGTTTTATCGTTTCTACCGTGCAGTTCGACATGTAAACTGCCCAGAAACCGAATCTGCTGACAGATCGAAAATCGGCCGATATCGCGTTTTCGGCCCTCAGAAGCGCCGAAATCGCGTTTTCTCGCTGAGCCCAGTGGACGGTGACTCGGTATGAAAACTGCACGGAGGAGCTGTTTTATCGTTTCTACCGTGCAGTTCGACATGTAAACTGCCCAGAAACCGAATCTGCTGACAGATCGCAAATCGGCCGATATCGCGTTTTCGGCCCTCAGAAGCGCCGAAATCGCGTTTTCTCGCTGAGCCCAGTGGACGGTGACTCGGTATGAAAACTGCACGGAGGAGCTGTTTTATCGTTTCTACCGTGCAGTTCGACATGTAAACTGCCCAGAAACCGAATCTGCTGACAGATCGCAAATCGGCCGATATCGCGTTTTCGGCCCTCAGAAGCGCCGAAATCGCGTTTTCTCGCTGAGCCCAGTGGACGGTGACTCGGTATGAAAACTGCACGGAGGAGCTGTTTTATCGTTTCTACCGTGCAGTTCGACATGTAAACTGCCCAGAAACCGAATCTGCTGACAGATCGAAAATCGGCCGATATCGCGTTTTCGGCCCTCAGAAGCGCCGAAATCGCGTTTTCTCGCTGAGCCCAGTGGACGGTGACTCGGTATGAAAACTGCACGGAGGAGCTGTTTTATCGTTTCTACCGTGCAGTTCGACATGTAAACTGCCCAGAAACCGAATCTGCTGACAGATCGAAAATCGGCCGATATCGCGTTTTCGGCCCTCAGAAGCGCCGAAATCGCGTTTTCTCGCTGAGCCCAGTGGACGGTGACTCGGTATGAAAACTGCACGGAGGAGCTGTTTTATCGTTTCTACCGTGCAGTTCGACATGTAAACTGCCAAGAAACCGAATCTGCTGACAGATCGAAAATCGGCCGATATCGCGTTTTCGGCCCTCAGAAGCGCCGAAATCGCGTTTTCTCGCTGAGCCGAGTGGACGGTGACTCGGTATGAAAACTGCACGGAGGAGCTGTTTTATCGTTTTCACCGTGC